>JAHRHZ010000047.1:20033788-20168891 GCA_024137785.1 Ginglymostoma cirratum | reverse complement strand
GGGCTAGGCCCGAAACGTCAAGCTTTCCTGCTCCTATGATGCTGCTTGGCCTGCTGTGTTCATCCAGCTCCACACCTTGTTATCTCTATTTCTGATATGTGTAATATCATCTAACCAGTTCTTGTATAGTATCAAATAGTCTCTTTTCCCTTTTCTGTGTAATAAGGTTTCAAGTTCCTTTGTTCAAAGAATGTGGTGAATATGTTGAGTGACTGACAACGAAGATAATCAAATTGCAAGAGTAAAACTTATGGCCTATAAGCCAGGTCTCACTTTGGAATCTGACTTGTCCAGTACTACCATCAGATTGTCCAAACGCTCCCTGTGAATCAGGTTCAATTCTGATGCCTTGGGAATATGTTCCCCGTGAATGCAGATATCAATAAGGATGAAATTTAGCATCATCTCCAGTATACCAGTGGATCCTTCCGCACCAGCTAAGGTTCAGGCAACTTTATGACAAAGTACCGAGCTTATGGTCTAGAGGGCTAATTTGTTGCCTGCCACCTGTTCACCTGCACATCTGCCATTGTGGTATACTATATCTGCTGTTCCCAATGTGGCCTCCTCTACTTCGGGGAAACCAAGCGCAGGCTTGGGGACCACTTTGTGGAACACCTATGCTCAGTTCGCGACAAACGACTGCACCTCCTAGTCGCGAACCATTTCAACTCCCCCTCCCACTCCTTGGACGACATGTCCATCCTGGGCCTCCTGCAGTGCCACCTTAAGGTTGCAGGAACAGCAACTCATATTTCGCTTGGGAACCCTGCAGCCCAATGGTATCAATGTGGACTTCACAGGCTTCAAAATCTCCCCTTCCCCGACCACATCCCAAAACCAGCCTAGCTTTTCCCTGCCTTCCTAACCGGTCCTTCCTCCCACCTATCGCCGCCTCCCACCTCAAGCCCCACCCCCATCTCCTACCTACTAGCCTCATCCCGCCCCCTTGACCTGTCCATCCTGCCTGACTGACCTATCCCCTCCCTAACTCCCCACCTACACTCACCTGGCTCCACCCCTGCCTCTGACCTGTCTGTCTCCTCTCCACCTATTTTCTCCTTTATCCATCTTCTATCCGCCTCCCCCTCTCTCCCTATTTATTTCAGAATCCCCTTCCCCTCTCCCATTTCTGAAGAAGGGTCTAGACCCAAAACGTCAGCTTTCCTGCTCTTCTAGTATTCTATCACACTTCTGATTTGTGCCCTGTAGATGGTGAAGAGGCTTTGGGGAATCAGGAGGTGAGCTACTCATTGCAGTATTCTCTGACCTGTCCTTGTACCCCAGTATTTATATGTCTAGTTCAATTCAGTTTCTGGTCAATAGTAACCCCCAGGATGTTGATAGTAGGAGAATCAGTGATGGGAATGTTACTGAATGTCAAGCAAACGATAGCTAGATTCTTTAATATTGGATATGGTCAATGTTTAGCATTTGTGTGGCACAAATGTTACTTGCCACTCATTAGCTCAGACCTGGATAATTTCTAGGTCTTGCTGCTTTTTGACATGGACTGCTTCAGTATCTGAGGAGTCCCGAATAGTACTGAAGATTGTACAATCATTGGCGAACGTACCCACTTCTTACTTATAGTGGAGGGAAAGCTCCTGTGCTGTGATCTCAGCTTGTGTTACTACTGAACAAGCCAGATCCTAAAAAGTGAAATGTTGGTTTGGTTTTAACATTGGAGCAGATATTTATTATACCAAAGAAATAAAAATAAAATAAACCAAACCAAGTTCTCTAAATATAACACAGCCTAAAAGATTTTAAAGCAAACTAGTCCCATCTGGTTCCAAAACTTTAGAGTTAGTCAAAATTCAGAGAAATTCCTTCCCTATCAAATCTCTGGGTTTAAATTATATGCTTTTCCTCAGTTCTAGGTCTGTGAGTTGTGAGGCCTTTTCAATTGACCACTCAAAAGAATGAGAACATAGACTTCCTTGGCCTTTTTCACAATCTGCCCAGTATTAAACAAACACTCCTGGTCTAGAGCATTCACAAACTACACCTTTTCACTGAGGTAACCTATTTTCTGAACTGCTCTGAATGATTTCTTTATTCCAAAAAGAGACTGTATAAACAAACTTCCATTAACACTCCAGGGGTCCTTGCAGTCAACTCCTCCCTGCCACATACAGGTTTAAAAACATGATAGCAGAAAAGTCTTAAAACCTTTCACAAAAATCCGAACTCTTAAAAACAAATGACATCAATATAAACATGTTAGTAATATTAACATAAGTTATACACATCTCACCACTTTGATAAAATAGCTGAAAGTGGTTGGGCCTAGAATACTGCCCTGAGGAACCTCTGCAGAAATGTCCTAGAGCTGAAATGATTGACCTGCAACTGCCACAACCACCTTTTGTGCCAGGTGTAACTCCAGTTCTGAGGAAGGGTCACCAGACCCGAAACGTTAATTCTGATTTTTTCTTCACAGGTGCTGCCAGATCTGTTGGGCTTTTCCAGCAACTTGTTTTTGTCCCTGTTAGACTATAACATGGTGTCATGTGACTTATGACCTTGTCCACCCCACATCATAGCAAATTGATAGAGGCAGTTCTCGTGCTATATAGAAATATTTGCTTAGCTATAACCACCTCACTGATGCTCAGTTTGGTTTCTGCCAAGGCCACATGGCTCCTGACTTCATTACAGTATTAGATCAAACATGGATAATAGAGCTGAATTCCAGGGGTGAGGTGACAATTGACTTCCCTTGACATCAAGGCCACATTTGACAGAGTGAGGTGTCACGGAGTTCAAAAAAAACTGGAATCATTGGAAATTTGAGGTAACTGGCTGGAGTCATACCTGGCTTAGCGATTCTGTGTTGTTGTGTATCTCAAAGATCGGAGGCTGAATGCCCTTCACCGCTGAAGTGTTCCCTGACTGGGAGGGAACATTCCTGTCTGGCAATTGTGCAGTGTCCATTTATCCATTGTCTTAGCAACTGCAGACCATACACTGACCCTCCGACAGTGCCGCACTCACTTGGTACTGCAGTTAACTGTAGTCAAATTAGTTGTGGGGCTTCAACTTTCCAACTCAGACTGAGAGTACTACACATGAGTTAAACTAACACTTGATTGATCTAATCTCACGGCACAAAATGGAAAAAAAAATTGTACCTGATGAGCCAGTTCATGCGCAATGACCTTTACAACTCTCTCCTTGTTTCCAGCAGATGACAGTTTGGGGTCATACAGGAGAGCAGTCTCACGGTAGGTGATAAGACCCCAGTTTTCCATTGCACCAGCGTTAAAGTCAGGAAGTGCAATCTGATCTGTTGGTAATTTGAGAAACATGAAATACGATAATGATTATCTGAAGGTACGTGAGAGATACACAGCTCATGTTCTGTTCATTGCTGTTTAGTAATTGATGCTCTAGAGAATCTTTGATTAGTATTCATAATTACTGTATAGATCTAAGTGCTTTGTAATTAATTTCTTTATAATTTTACCAAAACCAAACATCCTCTTGGTGATTTTTGAAAAGGGAATGACCCAGCTACTAGTGGAAAGGGAGCTTCTCCATGACCCATTCCATGGACCTCCAGAGGTACCATAATGAGCACAGGAGTCTCAGACCCACCTGGGTGTTCTTTGATTCTGTTCACAGAGGAAATGGCTCGCAACAGAGACCTGCTCAACCTTTGTGTGACATCAAGGTTTTCCTGCTCCTATGGTGCTGCTTGACCTGCTGTGTTCATCCAGCCCCATGCTTGTTATCTCGGATTCTCCAGCATCTGCAGTACCTTTTATCTCTGATAGATTTTTACAATACTTGGCTAAGCGTTAATTTCATTGCATTTGCCTCCTTGAACCCCGAAGACTTTTCTCATGTGACATTACCCTGCTCACCTCATTTATACACCACACCTCCTCTCTTGTGCTATCTTGCATGAAGCAATATTCCACTATTTTTTGCAGCAGGCATATTTAAACCGCAGCTGTGCAGTGGATCAAGTGTACCCCACCCCAGGTCAGCAGCGCAGTGTCCACAATGCTGACTTCAGTTACCTTCTCTGTTCCACAAATGGAAATACCACCATCTTTTCTGAGCATTACCCCCAACTCTCCCTAACTCTGCCACTGCACCAACTCCTCCGTGCCCCTCATCATCGACCCTGCCATTCATTCCCCCTTTTGCTCTCCCCCTTCCCCTCCACTGCCCGCTCCCCTCCACTCATCCCAGTTCACTGGTATAGCCACTTGAGCAGTTACATTCATGTTTCATAGATTATTGTGCTCTTGAGAGCTGGTGAACAAACCTGGTGGAATCTGAACACTCTATGAACGAATGCAAAGTTTAACTTGAGAGTAAACCCCTGCCACAGTCTCCCAGCAGCTCAACTTTCCTGTTGAAAGGTGGAACTGACTGACTGTCCCCAATGTGAGTGTAATTCCAGTCAAGCAGTGTTTTTGCACTGCGAAACAGAATTAAAGTTTACGGTCTGTGATCTTTCATTAGAACTCAGAAAATGTATGCAAGTGTATAGTAAGGAAGGGGATGGGGAAGGGAAAGAATAGAAGGCATGTTGTGCGGTTGGGTGAAAGGTAACAGCAATTAAATACCAGAAGGACTGATGGTGCATCATGAAAGAGGGCAATAAGAAAGAAACATGGTGGGTCTCGAGAAGCAGAAAATGACAAAGACAGAACCAACACCTGTTTTGAATAATTTCTGAATAATTTTTTTTATATTCACCCACAGTATGAAAACATCCCTGGCCAGGCAGCATTTATTGTCCATCCCTAATTGCCCAGAGGGCAGTTAAGACTCAACCACATTGCTGTGGGTCTGGAGTCACATGTAAGCCAGACCAGGTGAGAATGGCAGTTTCCTTCCCTAAAGGACATTAGTGAACCAGATGGGTTTTTCCAATATTTGACACTGTATTCATGGTCATCATTAAATTCAAACCTGTGTCCCCAGAACATCACCTGGGTCTCTTGATTAACAGTCCAGTAATAATACCACTATGCTGTTCCTTCCCACAAATGGGAACAATGGTTATGATGTGAAATAATTGAATTGAATGTCCAGAAGACTGTATAGAGTGACTAACCTAAAAATGAGGAACTTTTTTTTAAACTGCTATTGAGAATTTAAAGGTGATGTTTCTTGAGCTCTATTGAAAGCTATTGGGAGGGGAGCAAAGAATTTGAATACAAGCACCTGTTCGTAAACTGAACAGAGGTGTTCTACAAAACCATTCAGTGAGCAGCAAATCACAGATTCAAAGGAAGTGCAAGTAAATTTCTGATTCACCTGTTATTTAATCTCTGCTGCCTTCCACCTTATCACAGAGCTGTCTCTTTTGGTCTTTCCTCTCCTCCCTATCCCTTGACTTGTATTGTACCTAAAGCCTGTTACACCTCACATTTTTCCAGTTCTAATTGAAAGATGATTGGTTAAGCGTCAATTTCAGAAAGTTTCATTGAGGGTCTCCCTGTGAACCCTGGAGACATTTCTCTCACAATTTTACGCTGTTCATCTCATTAAGTTTGGACCACACCTCTGCAGTGCTCTCTCATGGAACCTTACCCTCAGCAGCAGCAGAACGATTGCCATTAGTGATCATTATAGGCAACATCTTTTAAGGTCCATCTGTGTACTGTGCCAAATACTGGTAGCCTGCTCTGAAGTAGCTCTTAGGGCAGTGCATTGTCCATAGTTTAAAGGAATACACAGGAACTGGTTATTAATCAAGGACTGTAGACGATATTGCTGCACCTTTAAAAACGGGTTACTGAAACTCATTGCATGTAGTGTTTACACTGCTGCTTTGTTTAAGCAGTCGGGAAAAATGTTTGTAGATGGCGTGGGACTGGAGGGTGTTGTGCAGCGTGAAATTTGTCTGGTAACAAGTAGCTGATTGGTTTGTGTAATTGTGACCAGTTAGGAGTGCAAAGCTCATAAGCCTGATGGAACTCTCTAGTTCCTGGGCAGCTACTTAGCCTATAGGTGCCAATAATTCATTGAAAACCTTTAAACTGCTGGAAAGACAGATAGTGTCTCTCCCGCTCTCTCTCTCTCTCTCTCTCTGCAACAAAAACATCTGAAACCTGAAGACAGCCAGTTATTTACCCCCATCAGTTACAATAAGCTGCTGCCTTTAACCAGTAGATAAGAAACTCTGTAGCTAGTGTACAAATCACCCTGTGCCTCCTGTGAAAAGTGAAAGAACCTGGAGAAAGGACATTGAAGAACAGAGAGTCTTGTCAAACAAAAGGTATATCTCAACAGACCCTTTGGGCTGATGCTATTGAGTGGTATTTCCTTAAACTTTTTTCTTCAAACCATAAAGCAGGTTTTTAACTGTTTGTCTATTTCTGTCTGTACTTGTGCGTATAGTTAAAAGACTACAGTTTTGACCAGTGGAACTATATGTTCATAGTTTGTAGCTGTTTACTTGAAAACAGAATTTACTTAGGGCCAGAGATAATAGGTACTGCAGATGCTGGAGAATCCGAGATAACAAGATGTAGGGCTGGATGAACACAGCAGGCCAAGCAGCATCATAGGAGCAGAAAAGCTTGATGTTTCGGGCCTAGACCCTTCATCAGAAATGGGGGAGGGGAAGAGGGTTCTGAAATAAATAGGGAGAGAGGAGGAGGCGGATAGAGGATGGATAGAGGAGAGGATAGGTGGAGAGGAGACAGACAAGTCAAAGAGACGGGGATGGAGCCGGTAAAGGTGAGTGTAGGTAGGGGGGTAGGGAGGAGATAAGTCAGTCCAGGGAGTATGGACAGGTCAAGGGGGCGGGATGAGGTTAGTAGATAGGAGATGGGGCGCGGGGCTTGAGGTGGGAGGAGGGGATAGGTGAGAGGAAGAACAGGTTAGGGAGGTGGGGACGAGCTGGGCTAGTTTTGGGATGCGGTTGGGGGAGGGGAGATTTTGAAGCTTGTGAAATCCACCTGGATACCATTGGGCTGCAGGGTTCCCAGGCTAAATATGAGTTGCTGTTCCTGCAGCCTTCGGGTGGCATTATTGTGGCACTGCAGGAGGCCCAGGATGGACATGTCGTCTGAGGAATGGGAGGGGTAGTTGAAATGGTTCGTGACTGGGAGGTGCAGTTGTTTGTTGCGAACCGAGCACAGGTGTTCTGCAAAGCGGTCCCCAAGCCTCTGCTTGGTTTCCCCGATGTAGGGGAGGCCACAACGGGTACAGCGGATGCAGTATACTGCATTGGCAGATGTGCAGGTGAACATCTGAAAGTCTTCTTGGGGCCTGGGATAGGGGTGAGGGAGGAGGTATGGGGGCAGGAAAAGTTCTGGGTGTGGTGGGGCTGGAGGGGAGTGTGGAGCGGACAAGGGAGTCGCGGAGGGAGTGGTCCCTCCGGAAAGCAGACAAGGGTAGGGAGGGAAAAATGTCTTTGGTGGTGGGGTCGGATTGCAGATGGCGGAAGTGTCGGAGGATGATGCGTTGGATCAGGAGGTTGGTGGGGTGGTATGTGAGGATGAGGGGGATTCTTTTTTGGTTATTATTGCGGGGACGGGGCGTGAGGGATGTGTTACAGGAAATGTGGGAGACACGGTCGAGGGCGTTCTCGACCACTGTGGGGGGGAAGTTGCGGTCGTTGAAGAATGAGTACATCTGAGATGTACGGGAGTAGAATGCCTCATCCTGGGAGCAGACGCGGCGGAGGCAAAGGAATTAAGCCGATATCCATTTCAAGCCCACTGACTCCCACAGCTACCCACCTTCCTGCAAAAATGCCATCCCCTATTCCCAATTCCTTCGCCTCCGCTGCATCTGCTCCCAGGATGAGGCATTCCACTCCCGTACATCTTAGATGTCCTCATTCTTCAAGGACCACAACCTCCCCCCCCGCAGTGGTCGAGAACACTCTCGACGTATTTCCCGCAACTCATCCCTCACACCCCTTCCCTGCAATAACAACCAAGAAAGAATCACCCTCGGCCTCACGTACCACCCCACCAACATCCAGATCCAACGCATCATCCTCCGACACTTCGGCCATCTGCAATCCATAAGACCATAAGACATAGGAGCGGAAGTAAGGCCATTCGGCCCATCGAGTCCACTCCGCCATTTAATCATGGCTGATGGGCATTTCAACTCCACTTACCCGCACTCTCCCCGTATCCCTTGATTCCTTGCGAGATCAAGAATTTATCAATCTCTGCCTTGAAGACATTTAACGTCCCTGCCTCCACTGCGCTCCGTGGCAATGAATTCCACAGGCCCACCACTCTCTGGCTGAAGAAATGTCTCCTCATTTCCGTTCTAAATTGACCCCCTCTAATTCTAAGGCTGTGCCCATGGGTCCTAGTATCCCCACATAACGGAAACAACTTCCCAGCGTCCACCCTTTCTAAGCCATGCATTATCTTGTAAGTTTCTATTAGATCTCCCCTCAACCTTCTAAACTCTAACGAATACAATCCGACCCCACCACCAAAGACATTTTTCCCTCCCTACCCTTGTCTGCTTTCCGGACGGACCACTCTCTCCATGACTCCCTTGTCCGCTCCACACTCCCCTCCAGCCCCACCACAACCGGCACTTTTCCCTGCAACCGCAGGAAGTGCTACACCTGCCCCCACAACTCCTCCCTCACCCCTATCCCAGGCCCCGAGAACACATTCCACATCAAGCAGATGTTCACCTGCACATCTGCCAATGTGGTATACTGCATCCGCTGTACTCGTTGTGGCCTCCTCTACATCGGGGAGACCAAGCGGAGGCTTGGGGACCGCTTTGCAGAACACCTGCGCTCGGTTCGCAACAAACAACTGCACCTCCCAGTCGCGAACCATTTCAACTACCCCTCCCATTCCTCAGACAACATGTCCATCCTGGGCCTCCTGCAGTGCCACAATGATGCCACCTGAAGGCTGCAGGAACAGCAACTCATATTTAGCCTGGGAACCCTGCAGCCCAATGGTATCAAGGTGGATTTCACAAGCTTCAAAATCTCCCCTCCCCCAACTGCATCCCAAAACCAGCCCAGCTTGTCCCCGCCTCCCTGACCTGTCCTTCCTCCCACCTATCCCCTCCTCCCACCTCAAGCCCCAGCCCCCATCTCTTACCTACTAACCTCATCCCGCCCCCTTGACCTGTCTGTCCTCCCTGGACTGACCTATCTCCTCCCTACCTCCCCATCTACACTCACCTTTACTGGCTTCATCCCCGCCTCTTTGACTTGTCTGTCTCCTCTCCACCTATCCTCTCCTCTATCCATCTTCTATCCGCCTCCCCCTCTCTCCCTATTTATTTCAGAACCTTCTTCCCCTCCCCCATTTCTGATGAAGGGTCTAGGCCCGAACCGTCAAACTTGCCTGCTCCTATGATGCTGCTTGACCTGCTGTGTTCATCCAGCTCCACACCTTGTTACTTAGGACCAGTCTGTGTTTTCTGTGAGCTTGATTCCAGCAGACAGACAGATCAGGGCATTTGTGTACTTTGATTAAATCAATAACCTTTACGGCAATCCTGAGAGTAGTGTGGAGAGTGAGTGCATGTTCCCAAATAGGTCATGGCACAGTGCAGAAAGATCAATGGTCTCCTGTATTCTACAGGATAAATGTCACCATCTTCTCTCTACTACCTCACATTCACTGTAAATCTGCTACTGCACCTACCTCTCACCAGTGCTCACAGTTTAAAATCTCAATATTGCATAGAACATCTTGAGATCTCACACACCCCATTTCCCGTCAAACTACTAACTTTTCCTGACTTCTGCACTTCCTACTCACTCACATGGATGACCCTCCCTGATTTTAGGACAGACCAGCCCCCTAAATGTCCATTGTCCCCCTGTGTCCACTACCCTGTTTATGTCAGTAGCTTGCTCCAAGGAGCAGCTCCTTCTGGCATCTCTCAAACCTCGACTGACTTATCCATTCAGTTCTCACTGACACTTTTTTATGCAGATTACACCAGTTTATAATCCTTCCCTGTGACATGGGAGCCCAACTTTTCAAGCAGTGGGAGACAGAACCTCATTAAAACCCACTTCCAGGAGGAATGAAGCAGCCTCTGGTCATTCTGCATCCTGTTGGGGGAAGTCACTGGAGCTGCTGATCTAGCTGTGCTGGGTTGAGACTTCCTTTCATTGTAATTATATCATCCACCTATGGCCAGAGTGGTAGCAGCGTGGATCAGGACTCTTGGCAGTGTTGGCAAGGCGGTGACAGCAGCAGTGCCAGGAGCTCCTGGAGCATCGGCATCGCTGTACTTGGATTGGAGATTTCTGAAGGCCCGGAACACCTTGCTTGAGACCCCAAAGATAAAGTGTTATTTGAGTAATTTAATTTTATTCTTTTTGTAACTCAAAATGGCACCAGATTGTGGCAACAAAACACTTTTCACTGTATCTTCGAGATGTATATGACAATAAAATCATTCATTTGTTCGTTCATATGTGGCAGGCAGCCCACGGCACTCCACTGTACATGTGAACCTAGTTATTTCTGCATTCCTTCATCTTACCTAGTACTGAATAAATATTTGGTCACTGTACAGATGTTTTTATATCTGAGATCTTCATCTGATCCTGCCTGAAAGTATCTGCATTTTACAGGGTCTGCCTCACCATCGAGGAGACAACAGTGTCAGTGAGACAGAGCAGTGATATCAAACACCGAGATAGTAGGAACTGCAGATGCTGGAAAATCTGAGATAACAAGGTGTAGAGCTGGATGAACACAGCAGGCCAAGCAGCATCAGAGGAGCAGGAAAGCTGACATTTCGGGCCTAGACCCTTCTTCAGAAAAGAATTGTCGCATTGTCAACTTGTCCATTAAGGCAGCCAAAAGTACTGCAATACCAATCTGATTACATCAGTGGACTTCTCCATTCAACAATCCATTCACCGACTAGCTCTGAGAAAACAGCCTGATGATTGTGTGTCTGTCTGTACACCATTTACTGGGTTCCAACAGTGCCGCAATGTCAGCAGCAATGTGTGGCTAAGGAGCTGGAGGTTAAAAGTACCACCAGTGCTGTGCAATTCCATCCCATCCCACCCACCATGGGATTGTGTGAAGATGGCTGTGACTTATATAATCATGAGGTGCTTTGAGCCCACATCAGCTCTTCGGTTTCCCAACCTGCCTTGATCCCCTACAATTTGTCTACCGATATAACAGGTCCACAGCGGATGCCATATCTCTAACCCTGTGCTCATCCCTGGAACATCTGGACAACAAAGTCACCTAAGTCAGACTCCTACTTATTGACTACAGCTTCACCTTTACACCAGTATCCCCTCCAGACTGCTCTCAAAACTGCGTGACCTTGGTCTTGGCTCTGCTTCTGCAACTTCATCCTCAGCTTTCTGACCCTCAGTGAGGATAGGTAACTGCACCTCCTCCACAATAACACTCAACACTGGAGCTCCCCAGGGATGTGTCCTCAGCCCCCTACAGTACTCCCTGTACACCCATGACTGTGTTGCCGAATTCCGAACAAGTGCTATGTACAAGTCTGCTGACAACACCACCTTAGTGGGTCGGATATCTAACAACGACGAGTCAAAATACAGAAGGGAGATAGAGGGCTTGGTGACGTAGTGCAATGAAAACAATCTGTCTCTCAATGTCAGCAAAACTAAAGAACTGATCATTGCCTTCAGAAAGGAAGGAGGAGAACACAACCCCATCAACATCAACGGAACTGAGGGTAGGAGGGTGGAGAACATCAAGTTCCTCGGAGTGACAATAACTGACAACCTGTCCTGGACTTCCCACATAGATATGACAGTCAAGAAGGCACAGTAACACCTCTTCTTCCTCGGGCAGCTCAGGAAATTTGGAATATCCACAAGGATTCTCACCAACTTCTACAGATGCACCATTGAATGCATACTGTCCAGGTGCATAACGGCCTGGTAAGGCAACTACACAGCCCAGGACCAAAAGAAACTACAGAAGGTGGTGTGCACACCCCAGACCATCACAGAAGCCACCCTTCCATCTATGGACTCTATTTACATGACTCACTGCAGTGGAAAGGCTGCCAACATCATCAAAGACCCATCGCACCCTGGTAATGATCACCTACAACCTCTTCTGTCAGGCAGAAAATACGGAATCTTGAACAAACGCACGAGCAGGTTCAGGAATAGCTCTTCCCAGCCATTATTAGACTGATGAATGGATTCTACAGTCTCAAATATACTGATCTTGTTATGTTGATCTCGCATAGTGCACACTCTGTGCAACATAACCTGTATGCCTCTGTTTGAGTCTTTTAGATCTGTACATCCTTGCTTACTATGATCTGTCTGTCCTGTTCATAAACAAAGCTTTTAACTGTACTTCGGTACATGTGACAATAAATCAATCAATCAATGAGAAATAAGGTGCTGAACAGGACAATCACATGAGAATGGTCATCTTCTCAACACCCAAAGTGAGTCCTCAAAATGACAGTTGGACAGTTGGAAACAATTGGAAATTCAGCCAAGTTTCTGGCTGTGAAAGGGTTTTGGACTGAAGAAGAAATAGGGTATGATCACACCGCACCTAAGTTATTGTCAGGACCTGATGTGGAGAATTAAATACATTTAAACAAGAAATTGAACATCAGGTTATAAATAAATATAAAACACTTTAAAACAATATAAAACACCATCAGTGGAGAACATTTCCAAAAGTAAACCTACCTGATTTTGGGAGTGGATAGGGAACCTGGTAATAATTTTCAAAGAAGTGTAGAATTTTCCCAGTAACATTTAATGCGTATTTTCCTTGACCTTCGTGAATCGCTTGCTTTCGTGCCCAAATGCGGATCTTTAAAAAAAAAATTCTTTAGAATTGTCTTTTGTCAATTGCAGCTTTCATTTTGGACACCATCTCTCAGAAGAATGAGATGAGATGTAGCAAATACAACTCTGGCCTTGCATCAAGACAAATGGTCTGCTAGAATCTTCTCCCCACCTACAATCGAGCTAGGCAATCTCTTTGTAGAATGGCCCTAGATTCGGAATGCCACTGTATTCAGACATGGGAGTGGTTGATGGAAAGAGCACTCTGAGTGAGAGGACCTGGGGCCTTTAGCACTGGCTGAATACAAGATCCCTCAGTCTGTTACTCCAGGAGGAGCCCTCCTGCTCTTGCTGTGAGTAATAGACAGCGAGATTCCACACACAGTCCAGGGGTCTGCAGCTGCTTCTGGAGTCATTACAAAGAGACACAGGGGCCAGGGGAGCATCTCAGCCCCACCCCACACCCCCACTCCCAATTCTGGAGATCCTTGTATGAGGGCTGTGTTGGTAAGGAGGGGTTCACTTCCTGCATGGACATTGCCTTGAATCATTTTAGAGCCAGGAGTAAGTGTCACAGAAAGCACAGCTGTCACCCAGAGGTTGTATCTCCCTGATACGGCTGTTCACAATGTGTTTACAGTTGACAGTTATATTACCCCATTCATGCCCAGCTTCTATCCATTAGGTATCAACAACAATTGTCTCACATCACCCCTCACGGAATTTAAAAGCTCTGAATTCCTTACACCAATCAATGATTTATACGTAACACCCCATCATTTTGTTCAAATCTCAACCTTCTCACCCTCTGACCTCACTTACTTTCACTGCTGGGTTATCACAACAGTTGTATGTTTTACACTGGGCAGCTGAGTGGTCTCTGTGACAGACCCACGATTCCCATCTTTAGCCAGTTTAGTTCTCTTTCCTGTTTCCAGTGAGGATATAGTGTCTTTCACTGCAGGCCATGCACCATCTCAGAATCTTAACTTTCATTAAGAATCTATAGCTTGTGTTCTCACTATCCTAGCTTCTTCCTGTTCCCGTTTTCTGTGTTCTGTTTTCTGAGGGTCATTTTAAATAAAGACAAGAGGATCATGAAGCCACATACAGCCTTACCAAGCATATTAGTGTTGTATATCTAAATGACTGCATTTTATTGGTGTTGTAAACACTTGAGTGCCTGGGTGGCTCACATAGACCAGAGACTCCATCAGGTTCTTCAAGGCCCAGAAGATGCAGCATTGGGGTTGGGCACTGTCACCCTGAGAATATCCCCTTAGACACTGAAAAACCTTCCCAGCTGCTCCCATCACTTGGACTGTGGCTGCCTGTTTCAACCTGGTTGCTAGAAAGATTCATTCAAATTGAATGCTAAAGCCCATCTCCTAACCTACAGTTTTGCTGCTGAGATTTAAAATTCATATGTCAGTTTCACATGGATTTGTGCACATGGTTTATGGGTTATTTGATATAGGGATCATTTGAGACCTCAAGGAGGTGGTCACCATGTCTTTTTGCAAGTTACCCCAGACCCAGCTACAGGACCTTGCTCAAGGTCATGAGCACTGGTCAATGGCAAAACCAGCAATTTTTTGTGGTGATAGTACAATGGCAAGAGCCTCGAGAGAGCTGCTACTTCCAGGCAGAGGATCTTTCTGGGGGAGGATTTACAGAATCTCCAAATTGTCATGGTAGAAGGAAGCCGTTCAACTTGTTTCTCCTTTAAGCAAGCAGAGGAACAAGAGTAGGCAATTCAGCCTGTTGAGCTTTCTCCACTATTTAGCACAATTAAGGCTGATGAGGAAGACATTGGGAAACCACCTCATCTGTTCTTTTCCCTGTCATTATCGTTCATTGAAAGGGGTAATGAGAGGATTTTACAAACAAATGAACAAAGGACAAGACCTAGGGCGCATCACCACTATATATAGAATTGTTGATCCCATCACAACTTAATGCCTACAGTGATGAGACCCATATGTTTCATTATCAGAGATATTGAGAGATATCAGAGAATGATCAATATAAGACCATTGGCTAGAAAGTGCACCACTTTAGTTTCTGATAACCATATCAAATGCCACTGTCGATGTCCAGAAGGTGAATATGGTGTTGCCTGTATGATACGGAATAAGGACAAGTGACAGAATTGTTCTTTTCTACATCACAGCAGCAAGATACAAAGAATCCAAGCTGGAAACAATCAGACACCAACCCCTCATGGGAACAATTCCCACTTCCACAAGTAACCCCAAAGGAAGGAAAAATAATTTCCTAATGGAAAAGTAACCAAATCTAATCTCTTACCTCAGCACCACTTTTATTTTCATACTCAAACTCGAAGTCAGAAACAATAAAAGCAAGCAGGTAAGTGGACATCTTCGGTGTCTGTTGAAAACTAGTGACTATCCATGTCACACCGTCGTCAATTATAGTTTTTCTTCCTGAAATAAAGAATAGAACTTTTTGTGTTTAAAGAATAAACTTAAAAGTGCTTGATGATGTGTAATGAATTACTTTGAAGAACCATTACTGCAGTTTGGTACCTGCAGCAGCAGCTCAATGCACAGAAAGATCTCATTAACAGTTTGAGGATAGATCAAAATTCATTCTCATTTTGGTAGAATTGTTTGAGTAAGGACTCATGGCCAACTTATCAGAGCTTGTCCAAATTGTCCTGAACAGCTTTTTAAACAAATAGTACACTTAATTTTCTGTAAGTCATTCAAAATTATTTCATTTGTTTCATTTGATGTGATTTTCTTGACCATTGTATCTCAGCAAATTCTATGTTTATAGATTCGTACAGCACAGATGCCTTTGATCCCTCTGAGTTTGTGCTGGCTCTTTCAGAGAGCAACCCAGTTAGATCCACTTCTGTTCCCCATATTCCTACAATGTTTCTCTACTTCAAACATGCATTCATTTCCTTTCTGAAAACTATAACTGAATCTGTCATCACCATCAATTACATAGCACTTTGCAAATTCCAAGGACTCAGTGTGTAAAAATAAAATTACTGCAGACGCTGCAAAACTGAAATGAAAACAAAAAATGCTGGAGAAACTCAGGCAGACAGCACCTGTGGAGAGAGAAGTAGACAGGCACATTGTAATGTCTTCTCCAGAAGCAGGGGTTATTTAATCAAGCCAGAGAATGCTGGGTGGCTTCTGCTTCAGTTAAGTCTATGGAGGGAAGATGCTTCCTCTTCCATCCCATTGAGGCCTTCAAGTGGACAATGTCTCAGCCTACCAGCAGTGGGCAGACTGCTCACTGCGTGGGAAGTCTAAAATCAAACCCAGTTGTATTTCTTTATGAGCTCCTGGAAAGGAGATTTATTCATTCAACACTCAACCCCTCACTCCTCTCCAGTAATCTCTATCCCACACTCACTCAGCTACAGCCACAGTCCTTCAGTGAGCATTAGCTTTCCTGGGTACATCACTCCTCCTGACACTACCTGCAATATATAAGTGCTGGCCTCTGATTAGGAGTTCCTTGATCCCTTGAAAGAGACAAGATCAGCAGGCCATTCCAATGAAGGTGTTCAGATACCCTCATTGCTCTTGAGCCAACAGGCAAGACCCCCATATCCTAAAATGGCTCAGTGGTTAGTACTGCTGCCTTACAGCACCAGGGATCCAGGTTCAATTCCAAGTGCAGTTTGCACATCATCCCTGTGACTGTGTGGGTTTCCTCCAGATGCTCTAGTTTTTTTTTCACACAGTCCAAAGATGTGTAGACAGGGTAGATTGGTCAAGCTAAATTGCCCATTGTGTCCAGGGATGTGTAGGTTAGGTGGATTGGCCATGGAAAATGTAGGGTTACAGGGATGGCGGGGGGGCGGTGGGGATGGTGGTGAGACTGGGTGGGATGGTCTTGGGAGTGTGGACTTGATGGGCCAAATTGCCTGCTTCCAAACTGTAGCGATTCTATGATCCTGCATTAAATACCACCCAGTATTTCAGGTTTGGGAGCTTTTATCAGTTCTGGGTGGTTTCAGGTATATCTTCTCTTTGCTTTCTCTCTCCTAAAGGGTAGAATTGTACACTCATCTGCTGCCAGGCTTGTCGGTGAGGTAATGGAAGGACGTAATGTTAACTGGACAGCCTTCACACTGAGCCGGACCTGTCTGTAATTTTACCTGGGTAGGCAAGGCACCATTCCTACCCTCACTCCAGTGGAAGCCCTTAAGTAGCTGGGCCTCAGTTTTGAGGTTGCTGGGAAGAGTTCAGGGGATGATGGCTGATTTGGTAGAGCAGCCTGTCAGGCCTTGGGCAGGAGGAGAGTGCCTAATACAAGGGTTCCCTTTTCACAATCGGCACTTTCCACAAGATCTGCCCTATGAATGCTCTTTCCACTCCCTAACTTCACCATCAAGTCCTCAGCCATATGTGTCCCCCAACCAACTCCTCACTAGGCACTGAATTCCAGGCACCCACTACCCTCCGAGTGAAAAGGTTTCTTGTCACATCCCCTCTGATCCTGTTACTAATCACCTTAAAACTATGACCCCTGATAACTGACATTGCTATTGGGGGAAAACACTTCTTCCCTGTTCACTCCTCAGCCCCCTCTACGGAAAATAACCACAGCCCGTTTAACCATTCCTCATTCCACAACTGTCAAGGTCTGGCAACATTTTTGTCAATCTCCTTTGTACTCTCTCTACAACAGCTCTGTCCTTCTTATAAATGTGGTGAACAGACCTGTATACAAAACTCCAGCTGTGAACAAACTAGTGCTTAACACAGTTTCAACATTACGTCCCTGTTTTTGGATTCACGACTGTACCCAATGAAGGCAGTCATCCCATCCATCTGCTTTACTACCTTATCTAATTGTGCTGCCACTTTCAGGGAGCCATGGACATGACTTGTTTACCCTCCCTAAATCTTGTGAAAGAGTCATTGGAGTTGGAGCTGCAGGAAGCTCCACTACACCTGATGAAGTCACACTGGCTCTGGGTGGAGAAGTTGTGACATGTTGTGTCTGACAGACTTTGTAATTATGGTTAACTTGTAGCTATTGCTATTTTGCAATAAATTGCACCTTGTTATTAAGACAAGCACCTCATCTCATTAAAACTCAGTGGTGGTTTATCCATTGATAATTAGACAGGCCCTTAGACAGCACGGAGAGGAGGATTTGTGGCAGCTCGATCCCAATAACCTCATAGTCACAAACTCATTGAGTTGTACAGCACAGAAATAGACCCTTCAGTCCAACCCGTCCATGCCAACCAGGTATCCTAAACTGATCGAATCTCATTTACCAGCATTTGGTCCATATCCCTCTAAACCCTAACTATACATATACCCATCCAGGTGCCAAGTAAATATTGTAATTGTACCAGCCTTCAATAGTTCCTCTGGCAACTCATTCCATATGCACACCACCCTCTGTGTGAAGAAGTTGCCCCTCATGTCCATTTTAAATCTTTCCCCTCTCACCTTAAACCTATGCTCTCTATTTTTTGACTCCCTTACCCTGGGGAAAAGACCTTAGCTATTCACCCTATCCATGCCCCTCATGATTTTATAAACCTCTATAATGTCACCCCTCAGGCTCTAGGGGAAAAGCCTCAGCCTATTCAGCCTTTCCCAATAGCTCAAACCCTCTAAGCCTGGCAACATCCTTGTAAATCTTTTTTGCACTGTCTTAAGTTTAACAACATCTTTCCTCTAGCAGATAGTTCAAAACTGAACACAGTATTCTAGAAGTGGCCTAACCAATGTCCTGTACAGCTACAATATGACATTCCAATTCCTATACTCAATGCACTGTCTAATAAAGGCAAGCGTGCCAAATACCTTCTTCACCGCCCTGTGTATCTGCAACTCCACGTTCAAGGAAATACCTGCATCCCAAGTCTCTTTGTTTGACAACACTCTCCTAGGCCATACCCATTGAGTGTAGCAGTCCTGTGCTGATTTGCCTTGACAGAATGCAACACCTCACATTTAAACTAAATTAAACTCCATCTTCCAGTCCTCATGGTTGGCAATGCAAAAGAAGATACCAGCCCATCCTGGTTTTAAGACCCTGCACATTTACACAGTCCCAAACTCTAAGACTTTTAATCTGTCGACTGCTTGTAGTTCCAGTCATGGCATAGAAACAGGAGTCAGCCTTTCAGCCCCTCAAGCCTGTTTCACCAGGAATGAAACCATCATTGATCTGTGGCCAGGTCCCTTTCCTTTTCCTTTCTTTTTCTCTTCTTCTTTTCTCTGCAGTAATTCTATCACCTCACCCTCCCCCCAAACTCCTGCCTTTTAACTACCTATCTAAGGGGTCAGGAAGGAGTCAGGTCGCAACAGGGAAGTGTGAGACAGGAGCTAAATGTGCAGGCCATGTCCTGCAGCAATGGCAGAACGAGAGTGGGCCAGTACAGCACCGAGAAATAGCTGGTGAAGGGGCGGCAGAGAGAGCGGCAGTGAGGGGGCAGCGGTACAGAGAGAGCGGGCCGGTGAGGGGGTGGCGGAGTCCAAAACTAGAGGGCATATGTTTAAGGTGAGAGGGGAAAGATTCAAAAGGGACTTAAGGGGCAACTTTTCCACACAAAAGATGGTGTGTATAGAATGAGCTGTCAGTGGAAGTGGAGGAGGCAGGTACAATTACTACATTTAAAATGCGTCTGGACGGGTATATGAATAGGAAGGAGTTAGAGAGATATGGGCCAAATGCTGACAAATAGGACTAGATAAATTTAAGATATCTGGTCAGCATGGACAAGTTAGACTGAAGGGTCTCTTTCCATGCTGTACAGTTCCATGACTCCATATTCCCACTTTCAGCATTTAGTGGGCCAGCATTGTTCCAGACCACCCACTCTCCCTTTATGTAACTATAAAATTTACTCTTGTTGAAGTTTCATTGTCATCATTAGTTGATGCAGTTTGTATGGATTTCAGCAAAACCTTTGAAAAATTCCCACATGGGAGACTGATAAAGAAGGTGAAAGCATATGGGGTTGTAGGTAACTTGGCAAGTTGGATACAAAATTGACAGTGACAGGAGACAGAATGTGGTGGTAGAGGCCTGTTTGTTGGTCTTGAGGCCAGTGCCCAGAGACGTACCACAGGGATCAGTGCTTGATTCCTTATTGTGTATGATATATCGAAATGATAAAAAAGAAAATGTTTGGGGTGTGTGGGAAAATATGTGGGAAGCGAAGGATAAGTATGTTTGCAGATGACACGAAGATTGGCTGGGTGGCTGACAGTGAGAGGGAAGGTCTTAAATGACAGAAGGATATAAACAAATGGTCAGATGGGCAGATAGAATTTAACTCTGATAAATGTGAGTTGATGCACTTTAAAAGAAGGAACAAGACAAGGGAGTACTCAATGAATGGCAGGGCACTCAGAAGCTCGGAGGGATCTTCGGGTACTTGTCCACAGATCCCTGAAGGTGGCAGAAGAAGTTAATGGGGTGGTTAAGAAGGTATATAGGACATTTACCTTTATCAGTCATGACATAGGTTATGAGAGCAGCAAGGTTTTGTTGTGGCTGTACAGAACTTTGGTCAGGCCACAGCTGGATAATGTGTGCAGTACTGGGCATCACACTGTAGGTAGAATGAGATTGCACTGGAGGGGGTGCAGAGGAGATTCACCAGGATGTTGCCTGGGAGGGTACAGTTTAGCGATGAAAAGAGTCTGGATAAGCTCGGGTTGTTTTCTTTGGAGCAAAATTTGTTGAGAGTGGACCTGATTGAGGTATATATGATTATGAGGGGTATGGACAGGGTGAATAGAAAGCAGCTGTTCCCCTAGGTTGAAGGGTCAATAACAAGGGTGTGTAATTTTAAAGTGAAAAACAGGAGGTTTAGAGGGGACATGGGTAAACCTCTTTCACCCAGAGGGTGTTGGTAGACCATCACCATTAGGTGGGGGCAGAAAGTCCTATTTACAGCTGATGAACACACTTTGTGGTGTTAGGTGGCTCTGGAGCTCACCAAAGACATCACATCATTCCTGGGTGTGGTCCCCAGAATTGGACTCAATAAAGTCTAACCAGTCACAGGTTTACATCCTGCAGAATATTGCAAATGGCAACTTTCAATCACAGATGTTGAACATGATTTATGAAAGAGCCAATGGGATAGATTCCAATCAATCAAAATGCTAATATCTGAAAACAATGTTTGTGTTAAATACAAAGATTTTCCCACAGAAAGTTCACAAGTTAGTCCCCAGCGTGGTTAGCCATTCTGGTCTCCACTTAGCCTCATTGAGTTCCCACACACTTCCAAATTCTCATCAATCCAATCTTCCAACACCAGCCAATATTCCTGCCCATTTGCAAAGTTCTTCACTGTCTGACTGTCATCCCTTTTCCTGCCCACGTTGTGACTTCTCCAATTCCTGATCTGAGAATCTTCTGTCAATTTGTTTCACATCAAATGGAACAAAATTACCATTGTCGCTATTAAATTTTTTTTCACTCATGTGGTGTGAGCATCCAGATTTAAAATAATTGACAGAAATTCAAACTATACATCACTACAGTCATTCACATCCTCAGGCTCAGAGAGTGCTCCGTATGTTAGGAGTTAGTGAGAACAGGGCTATTACTGACTACCTTATTCATGGCTGAGCATAGATCTAATTTCACAGGTGAATTATCAAATCCCTCCACATCTGGACTATATTTTTGATTCCTGGAAACTGGATAAATGGCCATTAACGTGATAATGACCCATTCTGCCCCCTCCCCCACTTCACCACCTTTACCTCACTCTACCCAACCCTTGCAAACTCTCATCCCTGTCACACAGCAGGTTTAAAAAAAAAACTAATAACCACCACCAGTAAAAGCACCCATGTGGCCAGTGGAACATTTAGAAGCAAAGCCTATCATGGGCCATACAAACCATCAGGGGTGGGGGAGGGAGAGTAAGGGAGAGCAGGAAACGACTAAATCAAATTGGAGTTGGAGGGGGGAATAAAACACAGTACCCCCCATGGTGCCCACCTCTCCCTAAAGGCATTGACAGCATCAATGGACATTGCGTGCTCCCTCTCCAATGACACCCAGGCTCGAATATAACCACAGAAGAGGGACCGGCAGTTGGCAGATACCACCCCCTCCACGGCCCGCTGCCTGGACCTGTTTACAACCAGTCTGGCCAGGCCCAGGAGCAGACTCACAAGGAGGATCCTCTGACCTGCCCACGCCCTTCTGCACCAGCCGTCCGAAAATCAGGAGCATGGGGCTGAAGTGTAACCAAAAGCACGACAAAAGATTTTAACACACAGCAGTTTTATCTGAGACACTTAATTAAAAGCACTATTAATTAGCTTATGCAAGTTGCGAAGCTGACCTTCTTCTGGCATGTTGGAGATTGCAGTGTGTTCAACTTTATGATATAGAGTTATGTTGAATGTTGCTTTCATCGCTGGTTCATCAAAGCATGGGAATGCTTTCCTGGCATCAGTCGGCTGCATCTGAGTTGTTGCAATGACTCTGTAATAACAAAGGAAGCAGATCAGACATCAGTCATTGCAGGGAAATTCAAAGTGATAATATTGCATTCATATTTATCTATCATTTTCAATAATCATTTTCTCCCAACTCTTATTTATTATTTTAAATGGCAGTGACTCACTGAGTGAATAGGAGGAGACTGTTTGAGGACCCACCAAATAACTGATCCCCATTAGCTTCCATCAGTTGCTGCATCATTCACAGAACTGGGATAACAAGGTGTAGAGCTGGATGAACACAGCAGGCCAGGCAGCATCAGAGGAGCAGGGAAGCTGACGTTTCGGGTCTGGACCCTTCTTCAGAAATGGGGGAGGGGAAGGGGACTCTGAAATAAATAGAGAGAGAGGGAGGCAATAGAGGATAAAGGAGTGGATAAAGGAGCAGATAGGTGGAGAGAAGACAGACAGGTCAAGGAGGCAGGGATGAGGCTAGTAGGTAGGAAGTGGGGGTGGGCGTTGGTCAGTAAGGTGGGAGGATCTGATAGGTGGGAGAAAGGACGGACAGGTCAAAGAGGTGGGGATGAGCTGGGCTGGTCTTGGGATGAGGTCGGGGGTGGGGAGATTTTGAAGCTTGTGAAGTCCACATTGATACCATTGGGGTGCAGGGTTCCCAAGCAAAATATGAGGTGCTGTTCCTGCAGCCTTCGGGTGGCATCGTTGTGGCACTGGAGGAGGCCCAGGATGGACATGTCGTCCAAGGAGTGGGAGAGGGAGTTGAAGTGGTTCGCGACTTCAAAGTTCAGTCGTTTGTCACGAACTGAGCATAGGTGTTCCAGAAAGCGGTCTCCAAGCCTTTGCTTGGTCTCCCCAAAGTAGAGGAGGCCACATCGGGAACAGCGGATGCAGTATACCACATTAGCAAATGTGCAGGTGAACACCTGTTTAATGTGGAAGGTTTTCTTGGGGCCTGGGATGGGGGTGACGGGGGAGGTGTAGGGGCAGGTGTAGCACTTCCTGAGGTTGCAGGGAAAAGTGCCAGGGGTGGTGGGGCTGGAGGGGATTGTAGAGCGGACGAGGGAGTCACGGAGAGAGCAGTCCCTCTGGAAGGCAGATAAGGGTGAGGAGGGAAAAAGGTCCTTGAAGTGGGGTCAGATTGCAGGTGGTGGAAGAGGCAGAGGATGATGCGTTGAATTTGGAGGTTGGTGGGGTGGTAGGTGAGGACAAGGGGGATTCTGTCTTCGTTGTTATTGTGGGGAGGGGGTGTGAGGGATGAGTTGCGGGAAATGCAAGAGATGCGGTCGAGAGCGTTTTGGACCACTGTGGAGGGGAAATTGCGGTCCTTGAAAAACGAGAATATCTGGTATGTCCGGGAGTGGAATGCCTCATTTCAGGAGCAGATGCGGTGGAGGCGGAGGAATTGGGAATGGGGGATGGCATTTTTGCAGGAAGGTGGGTGAGAGGAGGTGTCTTCTAGGTAGCTGTGGGAGTCGGTGGGCTTGAAATAGATATCAGTTTCCAGGTGGTTGCCAGAGATGGAAACAGAGAGGTCCAGGAAGGAGAGAAAGGTATCAGAGATGGTCCAGGTGAACTTAAGGTTGGGTGGAAGGTGTTAGTAAAGTGGTTGATCTGTTTGAGCTCCTCATGGGAGCACGAGGCGGCGCCGATACAGTCATCGATGTAACAGAGGAAGAGGTGAGGGATGGGGCCAGTGTAGCTTTGGAAGAGGGATTGTTCCACGTAACCTACCAAGAGGCAGGCATAGCTTGGGCCCATGCGGGTACCCATGGCCATGCCCTTAGTCTGTAGGAAGCAGGAGGAG
Source organism: Ginglymostoma cirratum (assembly GCA_024137785.1). Lineage (NCBI taxonomy): Eukaryota > Metazoa > Chordata > Chondrichthyes > Orectolobiformes > Ginglymostomatidae > Ginglymostoma > Ginglymostoma cirratum. Next base: position 20,144,884 of record JAHRHZ010000047.1, on the reverse strand, counting down.
TTGAAGGAGAAGTTGTTAAGGGTAAGGGGGAGTTTGGTTAAGTGGATGAGGGTGTCGGTGGAGGGGACTGGTCGGGCCTGCGGGAGAGGAAGAAGCGGAGGGCTTTTGGGCCGTCTGCATGGAGAATACAAGTATATAGGGACTGGACGTCCATGGTGAAGATGAGATGTTGAGGACCAGGGAATTGGAAGTTTTGGAGCAGGTGGAAGGCGTGGGTGGTGTCACGGATGTAGTTGGGGAGATGATGTTTTGGTGGTCAGGCGTGGGGTCATGGTCAAGGGGGCAGTAGGAGGAGGTGTCAGAGAGTTGACACATGGCCTCGGCAATGTAGAAGTCATTGCGCCATACCACAACTGCGCCTCCCTTGTCCGCGGGTTTTATAGTGAGGTTAGGGTTGGAGCGGAGGGCTGCATGTTCTGTGGGGGAGAGGTTGGGGTGGGTGAGATGGCTGGAGAGGTTGAGGCGATTGACGTCTCGACGGCAGATGGAAATGAAGAGGTCGAGGGAGGATAGGAGGCCCTCTCCCTATCCCAGGAGTGCCTGATGGAGACAGTGTCAGGTGATCTTATAGATCATAGAATCCCTACAGTGTGGAAACAGGCCCTTCAGCCCAACAAGTCCACACTGACCCCTGGAGCATCCCACCTGACCCATCCCCCATAACGCACCTAAGCTACACATCCCTGAACACGACGGGCAATTTAGCATGGCCAATCCACCTAGCCTGCACATCTTTGGACTGTGGGAGGAAACCCACGCAGACACAGGGAGAATGTGCAAACTCCACACAGACAGTTGCCCGAGGCTGGAAGCAAACCTGGATCCCTGGCACTGTGGGGCAGCAGTGCTAACCACTGAGCCATCCTGCTGCTAAGATTTTTTGTCCTGATTTTTTCTTTTCTATCTTTCACTTAAAAGAGTAGAGGAGCAGAAATCTCTCATCCATATTCAACCCATCCCTGCCCTGTCCTGTCCTGTTCCCCATCCCGATACTTAAGGAAGTGTTCATCCTCTCCCAAGTCAAAATTCTAACCTTTTATCCTGTTTTCAATCACACCTTTCCTTCCTTCTCCTCTCCCCTGCCCTTCCAGCCCCACTACACCTTTTACTAAATTAAAGACATTATATAAATATAACTCATTATTGTTATACTTGACCACTCTATAACTCACAATGGCCTAAAATTTGCTGTCACAGTGATGGAAATTCTATTGGCATCACACTTATTTGTGAACAGATCAAACTGTAAATCCAGGTCAGTGCAGTTTTGTGGTTAAACAGATAAATCCAAAAATTGCTGTCAGAGATCCAAAGTAGTCCAATTTATGAGCTCCATTAGTTCCACCATTAACTTTAGGACCATGGAATGATTTGTGGAGGAAAACTATACTGAATTAATGAATATAGACACTTTATTGTTCAGTTTCTGGGGAACAATTGGTATTTATATTTGAACAAATTAGTGACTGTTTTTATAAAATTCGTTTATGTGTCTTATTAAAGTTTTCTGTCATCAAGGTCAAAGTTTTGAATTTCATATTCACCAGTAGCAATCAGGCCCAGCTTATCCAACTTTTCATCATAATATAATTTCCACCATCCCAGGAATCAGTCGAGTGAAACTTCTCTAAACTATTTCTGACACATTTGTATCCTTTCTTAAATGAGGAGACCAAAACTGTACAAAGTACTTCAGCTGTGACCTCAGCAAAACTAAATAACTATAGCTAAAAATTTACTTTCCATTCCCTAAGTAATAAATAACAACAGTCCTTCCTGGACACTTACTATATGTGCACACTAACCTGTTTTATTTACTGACCTGCTCTGAAACTCAAAGTTGAGGGACAGAATTATTTTGAGGTGGATCACAAGAGCCTGTTTGTGCCCTTGCTGTGCCTCCAAGCTGCAGGCAGTCTAGCTGAGCCACGTGACTGGCTGTTAGTCACAGTGAGATTTAGAGGTTTTGGACAGAGACTAGAACTTTTAATGTCTTTAATGAAATGTGAGAATATTTTCAACAGACTGAAATTCCCAAGATTCAAAACTCCCCTGATTCTGGAAGGTTACCATTGGATTGGAAAATGGCAATTATAAATACCTCTCCTCAAGAAAGGAGAAAAGAAGTAGGAATTTTTGTGCAGTTGGTCTAATATCTGTCATTTGGAAAGTGACTGTGTTCAGAAGTTAGTCATGACATATTTAGAAAATCATAAAACAATCAGTGATGTCATAGTGATGTCACTGGCCAAGAATCTGGAGGCTAATGGACTGAGAGCATGGGTTCCAATTCATTGATACAAAAATCCAACTGTTTAACTAATATCAACTGAGGAAGGAAATCAGCTGACCTCACTTGCTCTGAGCTACATGTGACTCCAGACGCTCATCAATATGGTTTACTATTAACTACTCTCTGAATGGCCAAGCAAGCCACTTAGTTGTACCAAAACATTACAGAAAACTTAATAAAGAATAAAACTGTATGAGCCATCTGACATCGACTTTGGCACCAGAAACCAGACCAGCAAACACAGCCCTGTTGACCTTGCAAAGTCCTCCTTATTAGCATCTGGAAGCTAATGCCCAGATTGGGAAAACCTGACATTGTCAGGTATGATTCCGTAAGTATGACTGACAATATCCCAGACACCACCATCATCATCCTTGGATATGCCCTGCCTCACCAGTAGAACTAACCCAGCAGAGGTGGTGGCACAGCGGTTTACAGTCAGGAAGGAGATGCCCTCGGAGTCCTCTACATTTTGCCTTAACCCACGAAGACTTGTGACATCAGATCAAATATAGACAATGCAACTTCCTGCTGATTACCCATACAACATGCACTGCAGAAATTCACCAAGGGTCCTTAGACAGCACATTCTAAACCCACAACCACTTACATTGAGAAGGACAAGGGCAGCAGATACATGGGAACATCACCCTCTGCAGGTTCTCCTGAAACCCTGAACATCCTTCCTAATAGCAGTGTGCATATCCCCACAAAGCACAGACTGCAGCAGTTCAAGAAGTCACCTCACCAACACCTTCTCAGGGCAATTAGAGATGACAATAAATGTTGGCCCAACCAGTGATGTCTACATTTTGTGAAAGAACAAAAAAAACACTGTGGTATGAATGGAAATTGTATTAGACAATCTGTGAGAGTTTTTTTTAAGGGTGTAACAAAAAGGATTGAGTGGATGTTGCACATTTGGATGTCCAAAAGGCATGCAATAAGGTGTCACGTCAAGGGTCATATAATTAGCATGAATAGAGGACTGGCTAGCTAATAATAAGCTAACAGGCATGGTAACACCAGCTCCAACAGTCCCAGACACACCTGTTCCCACGGTCACTGCTACAGACGTCAGATCGGTCTTCCTGGGAGTAAACCCAAGGAAAGTGATGGGCCCAGATGGCGTGCCCGGCCACACACTCATATCCTGTGCGGACCAACTGGAGGAGATATTTACTGACAACTTCATCCTCTCCCCCACTACAAGCCAAAGTCTCCACCCACTTCAAGAAGACCACCATCATCCCCGTCCCCAAGAAAGCACATGCAATGTGCCTTAATGACTACTGCCCAGTGGCTCTGACCTCCATAAGCATTAAGTGCTTCGAGAAGCTGGTCATGGCTAACATCAACTCCAGTCTCCCAACCTGCCTCAATCCCCTACACTTTGCCTACCAACATAACAGGTCCACAGCGGACACCATATGCCTAGCCCTGCACTTATCCTTGGAACATCTGGACATCAAGGACACCTACATCTGACTCCTGCTCATTGACTACAGCTCCACCTTCAAACCATTATCCCCTCCAGACTGATCTCGAAACTGCATGACCTTGGTCTCTGCTCCGCCCTCTGTAACTGGATCCTCAGCTTTCTGACCCACAGACCCTCAGTGAGGATAGGTAACTGCACCTCCTCCACAAAACCACTCAACACTGGAGCCCCCCAAGGATGTGTCATCAGCCCCCTACGGTACTCCCTGTACATCCACAACTGTGTTGCCAAATTCTGAACGAATGCTATCTACAAGTTCGCTGTTGACACCACTTAGTAGGTTAAATTTCTAACAACAACGAGTCAAAATACAGAATGAAGATGGAGGGCTTGGTGACATGGTGCAATGAGAACAACCTCTCTCTCAATGTCGGCAAAACTAAAGAACTGATCATTGACTCAGAAAGAAAGGAGGAGAACACACCCCCATCTACATCAATGGAGCTGAGGTTGAGAGAGTAGAGAGCGTCAAGTTCCTCGGACTGACAATAACCAACAACCAGTCCTGAACATCCCACATAGATGCGACAGTCAAGAAGGCACAACAACACGTCTTCTTCCTCAGGCAGCTCAGGAAATTTGGAACATCTATAAGGTCCCTCACCAACTTCTGCAGATGCACCACTGAAAGTGTACTGTCTGGGTGCATAACGGCCTGGTACAGCAACTGTTCTGCCCAGGACTTTAGGAAGCTACAGAAGGTGGTGTGCACAGCCCAAACCATCACGGAAGCCAATCTTCCATCCATGGACTCCATCTACACAGCTCGCTGCTGCAGAAAGGCTGCCAACATCATCAAAGAGCCATCACACCCCGGTAATGATCTCCCACAGCCTCTTCCGTCAGGCAGAAAATACAGAAGTCTGAACACACGCACTAACAGGTTCAGGAACAGCTTCTTCCCAACCTTTATCAGACTGATGAATAGACTCTCTGGCCTCAAACAACGCTGATCTTGCTAACGCTGATCTCGCCTAGCGCATGCCCTGTGCAATGTAACCTGTATGCCTGGGTCTAAATCTTTTTGATCTGTACTTCCTTGCTCACTATGATCTGCCAGCACCGCTTGTAAACAAAGCTTTTCACTGTATTTCAGTACATTTGACAATAAATCAATCATTCAGTTTAGCATCAGGATACTGTGTCATTTTCAGATTGGCTAACTGCAACAACAAAATGCCACAAGGATCAGTGCTGGAGCAAGCAACAAGGTGTAAAGCCTACAAAGGAATCGGGAGAAGCAACTGAGTGGGTAAGTCTTGCTCAGTCAGAACATTATGTGGGTAATTGTGAGATTATTCACTTCTGACAGGAAAAATATAAAAACGGAATATTATTTTAATGGATAAAGCCTGCATGCAGAAATCTGTGGTACAGAGGAATCTGGGTATCCTGGTAAATAAGCCTCAGAAAACTAACAGGCAAGTAAAGCACGTCGATACATGTGATGTCACCTTTATTGCAAGAGGGCTGAAGTATAAAAGCAGGGAAGCCTTGGAACAACTGTACCGAGCAATGGTAAGACTACATATGAAACACTGTGTATAGTTTTGGTCTCCTCATCTAAGAAGGAATTTACTCACATTAGAGACAGGTTAGAGCAGGTTCAGTCAGGTTTCTTGGGATGAAGGGGTTATATTATGAGGAAACGCTCAGTAAGTTGGGCCTCATTGGGGTTTAGAGGAATGTAATTTAGGGGAGTTAGCCAACTGGATACAAAATTGGCTTGAAGGTAGGAGACAGAAGGTGGTGGTAGAGGGCTGTTCTTCAGACTGGAGACCTGTGACCAGCGAATCAGTGCTGGGTCAACTGCTTTTCATAATTTATATAAATGAATTGAATGTGAATATAGTGGGTATGGTTACTAAGTTTGCAGATGACACCAAAATTGGTCATGTAGTGGGCAGGGAACAAGGTTATCTCAGAGTACAATGGGACCTTCATCAGATGGGCCGATGGACAGAGGACTGACAGATGGAGTTTGATTTACATAAATGTGAGGTGTTGCATTTTGGTAAGGTAAAAAAACCAGGGCTTTAATAGTTAATGGTAGGGCCCTAGAGATTGTTGCTGAACAAAGAGACCCAAGGATTCATGTAGACAGGGTGGTGAAGAAGGCATTTGGCACGCTTGTCTTTATTGGTCAGTGCCCTGAGTATGGGAGTTGGGACATCATGTTGCAGCTGTACAGGGCATTGGTGAGGCCACTTTTAGAATACAGCATTCAATTCTGGTCTCCTTGCTACAGGAAAGATGTTGTTAAATTTGAAAGGGTTCAGAAATGAATTACAAGGATGTTGCTGGGATTGGAGACTTTGAGCTATAGGGAGAGGCTGAATAGACTGGGGCTTTTTTCTGTGAAGCGTCGGAAGCTCAGGGGTGACCTTATAGAGGTTTATAAAATCATGAGGGGCATGTATAAACTGACTAGCCAAGGTTTTTTTTTCCAGGGTAGGAGAGTCCAACACTGAAGCATAGATTTAGAGTGAGAGGGGAAAGATTTACAAGGGATCTGAGGGACAACTCTGTCAGACAAAGCATGGTGCATGTATGGAACAAACTGCCAGAAGAGGGTGGCATGGTGGTTCAGTGGTTAGCACTGCTGCCTCACAGCACCAGGGACCTGGGTTTGATTCCAGCCTCGGGCAACTGTCTGCGTGGAGTTTGTCCATTCTCCCTGGGTCTGCATGGGTTTCCTCTGGGTGGTCTGGTTTCCTCCCACAGTCCAAAGATGTGCAGGTTAGGTGGATTGGCTGTGCTAAATTGCCTGTGGTGTTCAGGGATGTGTAGATTAGGTGGGTTATAGGGGGACGGGTCTGGGTGGGATGCTCCAAGAGTCGGTGTGGCCTTGTTGGGCTGAAGGGCCTGTTTCCACACGATAGGGGATCTATGATCTATGGGGATCTATGGAAAGAGGTGATACATTTACTACATTTAAGAGGCATCTTGATGAGTACATGAATAGGAAGGGTTTAGAGGGATATGGGCCAAGTGCTAACAAATGGGAATAGATCAGTTTAGGATGTCTGGTCAGCACAGATGAGTTGGACCAAAGGATCTGTTTCTGTGCTGGTATGACTCTGTGATTGTAACTATAAAATTGTGTAAGACCTTGATGGGCTGTATATTGAGAACTAGGGGACACAGTTTAAAAATAAATACCTTCAAATAATCTTTCAGTCTTCCCTGGACACACAGAGGTGCCAGAAGACTGGAGAATTGCGAACATTCTGGCCTTGTTCAAGAAAAGTTGAGGATGGCATGGTGGCTCGGGGACATGGGTTTGATTCCATCCTCGGGCAACTGTCTGTGTGGAGTTTGCACATTCTCTCCATCTCTGTGTGGGTTTCATCCAGATGCTCCAGTTTCCTCCCACAGTTCAAAGATGTCCAGGTTAGGTGGATTGGCCATGCCAAATGGTCCATAATGTCCAGGGCTGTACAGGCCTAGATCGGTTAGCCAGGGCTACAGGATGAGGGTAGGGAGTTGAGTCTGGGTGGGCTGCTGTTTGGAGGGCTGGTGTCGACTTGATGGGCCAAATGGCCTGCCTCTATACTGTAGGAATTCTATGATTCTATTAAAATGTTGTAAGGATAATCCCAGCAATTGAAGATAAGTCAATTTAACTTTGGTGGTGAAGAAACTTCTAGAAGCAGTTATTCAGGATAGTACAAGTAGTTACATGGACAAAGTTGGGTTGCTTGGGAACAGTCAGCACAGATTTCTAAAGAGGCAGACGTGGTTAGCTATCTTGCTGGTTTTTGAAGAGATAACAGAAAGGCTTCATGAGGGTAACACTGTTGATGTACTTACATGGATTTCTAGAAGGTATTTAATACATTGCCACACAGCAGCCTTGTGAGGAAAGTTATAGATTATGGTGTAAAAGGAACAGCAGCAACATGGATACTCATGGAGTGACAGAAAACAGTAATGGTCAATGGATATTTTTCAGGCTGGAAGAAGGTTTGACATGGAGTTCACCAGTACTGGGATCCTTACTTTTCCTGATCTATATTAATGATCTGTACCTTGGTGTGCACAGGACAATTTCAAAGTTTGCAGATGACACTAAACTTGAAAGAATTGTAAACTGTGAGGAGGGAAGTGTGAACACCAAAAGCACTTTGACAAGTTAGTAGAGTAAGCAGATAGATGGCAAATGAGGTTCAACGCTGAGAATTGGAAGGTGATGAACTTTGGTCAGAAGAACATTGAGAGACATTAAAAAACAGGGGTTAAATTCTAAGAGGCATGCAGGAGCTGAGAAGACTGGATGGATATGTGCACAGGTCATTGAAAATGGCAGGACGGATGGAGAGAGCGGTTAAGAAAGAATACAGTGTCCTCGGCTTTATTAGTAGGGGCATTGAGTACAGGAGCAGGGATCAAAATCTTTGAATTCCCTCCTGAAGTGCATTGTGGATCTACCTACAGCTCATGGACTACAGCAGTTCAAGAAGGCCCTTCACCACCACTTTCTCAAAGGCAGCTAGGGAGGGGCAATAAATGCTGGTCCAGCCAATGACACCCTCATCATGAGTGAGGAACATGAGGTAATGTTGAACTTGTATAAAATGCTTGTCAGACCTCAGCTGGAATATTGTGTATAGTTCTGGGCACCTCATTATATGAAGGATGTGAAAGCATCGGAGAGAGTGTAGAAACAATTTACAAAAACGGTTCCAGAAATCAGAAACTTCAGTAATGAGAATGGATGGAAGAAGTGGGGACTGTTTTCCTTGAAGAGAAAAAGGTTGAGAGGAGATCTGATTGAGGTTTTCAAAATCATGAGGGAGCTGGACAGAGTAGGTAGGATGAAGCTGTTCCCATTCATAAAAGAAAATGGAAGAAGAGGACATAGATTTAAAGTGATGTGCAAATGAAGCAAGGGTGATTCAAGGAAAAGCCTTTTCACCCAGGGAGTCACTATGGTATGAAAGGAAACTGCAATCCTTACCTGGTCTGGCCTATGTGACTACAGATCCACAGCAACTTGGTTGACTCTTAAGTGCCATCTGGGCAATGAATGCTGGCCTAGCCAGAGATGCCCTCATCCCGTGAAGGAATAAAGAAAACAAATTGCCTGGAAATGTGCTTAAGGCAGGTTCAATTGAGGCTTTCAAAAGCCCATTGGATGATCATTTGGACAGAAATGGTATGCAGGGATATGAGGAAATGGGCAGGACATCAGCAATAGATGATAGAACCAGTGCCAGCAGAATGGGCTGAAAGGCATTGTCCTGCTCCTTAACAATTCCGTGATTGTGTGTAGATAGGGGCCTCCCATGTCGGGTGGAGATGGGAGTGAATACTTTCTCTGAAAGGGTCTGTAGTCTTTAGAGTTCCCATCCTTAGTGAGCAGTGGTCACTGAGTCACCGAATATAGTTAAAGCTGACTTAGACAGATTTTACATTGAGAAGGGTGAGGGCTGGGGGTTGTTTAGGGCTATGGAGCAGGAACGTGGAGTTTAGATGACAAAGGGAGCCGTGATGTTATTTGCGTGGTGGAATACGCATGGTGGCTCAGTGGTTAGCACTGCTACCTCACAGCACTAGGGACCCAGGTTCGATTCCACCCTCGGGTGACTGTGTGGAGTTTGCACATTCTCCCCGTGTCCGTGTCGGTTTCTTCCCACAGTCCAAAAAACATGCAGGTTAGGTGGACTGGCCGTGCTAAATTGTCCAGCGTGTTCAGGGATGTGTAGATTAGGTGGGATTATAGGGGGATGGGTCTGGGTGAGATGCTTCAGGGTCGGTGTGGACTTGTTGGGCCGAAGGGCCTGTTTCCACTCTGTGGTTAGGCTGAATGGCCTCCTGCTCAGAGAATCTCTCTGAGGCAACAACCGGATCAAACGGTGGAAGAGGATTAGAGGAGAGAGAAAGAACGGAGGGCCAAATGGCTCAGTCCCCTTCCTAGGGAAACTCTCTGGCACTGTTTCTAAGTATTATACCGAGTTCCTCTACGGTGCCACGTTTCAGAGCGAACAGTCGGGGCCGGCTGATGCCGGGATCGACTTGGGACAGAGACCAACTGATTGTGGGGAGTGCAGGGAGATGGATAGAGCAGGGCAGCAAGTGGAAGGACCGAGTGGTCTCCTGTTATCTCACTGCTCCCAGTGAAATCTCCCCTAGATTTTACTGGGATTTTTACTGCTAGATGGGCCGAGCGGTCTCGGACCCCGGACACACACACCTGGTATGGCCGGTCTCATTGACATACTGGCTCCGGTAAAATCCCGATAGATCATCCGCCAAGGCGCCTTCGAACTGGGTGTGGAGGGAGTAGCGTGTCCCGGGGGAGAGAGGCTGCTGGAGCTCGATCACCAGGAACTGAGTCTCATTCTGCAGCCAGTGTTTGCCCAGGGCCGGGGCAAGAGGGGAGCCGGCCCCTACGACCCTCAGCTCGGGTTCCATCACCTCCAGCTTGTGGCTGTGCAGCAGGATCAGCTTCGTCTTCCGTTCGCAGCGGAAATAAACCGTAGAGTTGCCGGTGAAATAGTAACTTTTCACCGGGTCCTTGTCCAGCCGCGGCCACAGGGTCACCTCATAGTGATCGGGGACCAAATCCCCGGGCAGCCGGTACCTGTCCCAGGGCTCGACCGGGGGCACGGTGCCGGGACTGTCCGGCGCTGGGGGAACGGTGCCGTGACTGTCCGGCGCTGGGGGCACGGTGCCGGGACTGTCCGGCGCTGGGGGCACGGTGCCGGCCCCGGGACAGTCAGGCTGCTGTACCCCCGAGTTGTTGGCCTTCTCTTGAGCATAAACCACGGCCAGGGCGATGATGGTGGCGGCGGCAGCGACAGCGAGCACAATCGCGGTGCCTAGAACCGCTTTACTGATAAAAAACCCCTTCCCCATCCCGGCCCGGAAAGTTCAGCTGAACAGGAGCCGAGTAGCAGGCGGGTGAGCGGAAAGTTGGTTTTTATTGGAGCCGGGTTAATGGTTGAGTGATTAAATGGAGCGTGCACTGCCCCCTGGTCTGCCCCGGGCTGTGACTGCAAAACATCTGGATTCACTTTCTCGCCGAGGTTGAAACTTGAACCCGAACAACAACTCATTGCGAACTCCTTATGGAAGCTGAATGTGGGCAGACAGACAGAGAGTGTGGACTGACACTGCGCTGAGGCTAGAAACCTCGGGAGTTTGGGTTAGGGTGAGGGTCCTGTTTTAATTGATTTGCGGGATGTGGGTGTCGCTGCCTGGGCCAGTATTTGTTGCCCTTGAGAAGGTGGTGTGAGCTGCTTTCTTCAACCGCTGCAGTCCTCCTGCTGTGGGTTAACTCTCAAAGCCATTAGGGAGGGAATTCCAGGATTTTAACCCAGCGACAGTGAAGGAACAGCGAGATATTTCCAAGTCAGGATGGTGAGTGGCTTGGAGGAGATCTTGAATGTGGTGGTGTTCCCACGTATCTGCTGCTCTTGTCCTTCTAGACTGAAGTGGTCATGGGTTTGGAAGGTGCTGTCTGAGAATCCCTGGTAAATTTCTGCAGTGCATCTTGTAGATACTACACACTGCTGCTACTGAGAGTGGGTGGAGGGAGTGGATGCTTGTGGATGTAGTGCCAATCAATCAGGTGTCAAGTTTCTTGACTGTTGTTGGGGCTGCACCCATCCAGGTAAGTGGGGAGTATTCCATCACACTCCTGACTTGTGCCTTGTCGATGGGCTTTGGGTGTCAGGAGGTGAGTTACAGCAGTATTCCCAGCCTCTGGCCTGCTGTTGGAGCCACTGTGTTTATGTGGTGAGTCCAGTTGAGTTTCTGCTCAATGATAACGCCTAGGATGTTAATAGTAGGGGATTCAGTTATGGTAACACCACTGAATGTCAAGAGATAGTGGTCACATTGTCTCTTATTGATGATGGCCATAGCCTGGCATTTGTGTGGCATAAATGTTACCTGCCACTTGTCAGCCCAAGCCTGGATACTGTCCGGATCTTGTTGCATTTGAACATGGACTGCTTCAGTATCTGAGGAGTGGTGCTGTACATTGTGCAATCATCAGTGAACATTCCTAATTCTAACCTTATGATGGAGGGAAGGTCATTGATGAAGCAACTGAAGATGGTTGGGCCGAGGACACTACCCTGAGGAACTCCTGCAGAGATGTCCTGGAGTTGAGATGACTGACCTCAAACAACCACAACCATCTTCCTATGTGTCAGGTATGACTCCAACCACCGGAGAGTTTACCCCCAATACCCATTCATTCCAGTTTTGCTAGGGCTCCTTGATATCAAGGGCTGTCATTCTCACCTCACCCATGGAATTCAGCTCTTTTGGCCAAGTTTGAACCAAGGCTGTAATGAGGTCAGGAGCTGAGTGGCCCTGGCGGAACCCAAACTGGGCATCACTGAGCAGGCTATTGCTGAGCAGGTGCTGCTTGATGGCACCTTCCATCACTTTACTGATGATCGATAGGAGACTGATGATGCGGTAATTGGCCGGGTTGGATATGTCCTGCCTTTTATGTACAGGATGTGCCTGGGCAATTTTCCACATTGTCAGGTAGATACCAGTGTTGTAACTACTGGAACAGCTTAGCTAGAGGAGTGGCAAGTTCTGGAGCACAGGTCTTAATACTATTGCCGGAATGTTGTTGGGGCCCATAGCCTTTGCAGTATCCAATGTCTCCAACATTTCTTTTTATCATGTGGAGTGAATCGAATTGGCTGAAGACTGGTATCTGTAATGTTGGGGACCACTGGAGCAGGCCAAGATGCATCATCCACTCAGCATTTCTGGCTGAAGATTGCTGAGAAAGCTTCAGCCTTATCTTTTGCACTGATGTGCTGGGCTCTTCCATCATTGAGGATGGGGATATTTGCAGAGCTGCCTCTTCCAGTGAGTTGTTTAATTGTCCACCACCATCTGGATGTGGCAGGGCTGCAGAGCTTAGATTGATCCATTGGTTGTGGGATCGCTTAGCTCTGTCTATCACTTGCTGCTTATGCTATTGGTGTGCAAGTAGTCCTGTTTAGTGGCTTCACCAGTTTGACACCTCATCTTCAGGTATGGCCTGGTGCTGCTCCTGGCATGCCTTCCTGCACTCTCCACTGAACTAGGGTTGATCCCCTGGCTTGATGGTAATGGTTGAGTGGGGGATATGCTGGGCTATGAGGTTACAGATTGTGCTGGAGTACAGTTCTGCTACTGTTGATGGCCCACAGCGCATCATGGATGCCCAGTCTTGAGTTGCTAGATGTGTTCGAAGTCTGTCCCATTTAGCACAGTGATAGTGCCACACGACACGATGGAGGTTATTCTCAACGTGAAGGCAGGACTTTGTCTCCACAAGGACTGTGTGGTCATTACTCTTACCAGTACTGTCATGGACAGATGCATTAGCAACTGGCCAGTTGGTAAGGATGAGATCAAGTACGATTTTTCCTCCTGTTGGTTCCCTCACCACCTGCTGCAGACCCAGTCTAGCAGCTATGTCCTTTAGGACCCGACCAGCTCGATCAGTAGTACTGCTGCCGAGTCAGTCTTGGTGGTGGACATTGAAATCCCCCACTCAGAGGATATTTTGTTCCCCTGCCATCCTCAGTGCTTCCTCTAAGTGTTGTTTAACATTGAGGAATACTGATTTGTCAGCTGAGGGAGGACGGTATGTGGTAATCAGCTGGAGGTTTCCTTGCCCATGTTTAACCTGAAGCCATGAGACTTCATGGGGTCCAGAGTCAATGTTGAGGACTCCCAGAGCAACACCCTCCCAAATGTATACCACTGCCCCCCCCTCCCCCACTGGGTCTGTCCTACTGATGGAACAGGATTTATCCAGGGATGGTGATTGTGGTGTCTTGGACATTGTTTGTAAGGTATGATTCTGTGAGTATGACTATGTCAGGCTGTTGCTTGACTAGTCTGTGAGACAGCTCTCCCAATTTTGGCACTAACCCCCAGATATCAGGACTTTGCAGGGTCATCAGGGCTGGGAGTTAGGGTGAGGAGGTAGTGAGAGGGGGTTAGGGTAAGGAGGTAGTGTAAGAGGGTTAGGGTGAGAGGGTAGTGTGAGGGGGTTAGGGTGAGAGGGTAGTGTGAGGGGGTTAGGGTGAGGAGGTATTGTGAGGGGGTTGTGTGAGGGGGTAGTGTGAGGAGGTACTGTGAGGGGGTTAGGGTTTGCAGGGAGTTAGTGTCGGGTTTAGGGTTCGGCGTTAGCGTCAGTCTAATGTGCACTTCACCTAATGTTTAAAATCAGAGTTGGACACGAGAGATTTTTGCTTCAAAGACACCAGGAGGCGGTGTCACCTGCAGTGCTGGAACTGAGGCAAATCGTCGGCTCTCTCCTGATGTTGCATCCGAGGGAGACTCGGGCTCGATTCTCGTTCCGTGATCGACTCCAGTGGGGAAAAGGTGAAGAAGCAGCACCGGTTCTTTCAAACAAACTCTGCATCTCCTTCACTCTGGGTTCGACTTCAGAATAGTTGCAGTCTGGAGTAAAAATAGGTCAAAATCTCTGCCGAGTTTTATAAGAATCGTTCTCATCGCTACTAAAGGACCCGCTCATTTGCTAATTTCTGATTTATCATTTCACAAAGTCTCCTAAAGCCTTGGTGTGGCTATTTATAAATAATCTTTGACCTTTAAATACATTAAAATCGGACATTTCTGTTCCGATTTCTCTTTAAATGGTGAATATTTTGAATAGATTAACGAGATTCCAACTGTTCGAAGAAAAACAGAGCCTCAGGCTGGGCTGGGTCAGCCATGGGAAATGCAGGGATAGGGTAAGGGATTGGGTCTGGGTGGGATGGTCTTCGGAGGGTCGGTGTAGACTCGGTGGACCGAATGGCCTGTCCCCACACTATTCTATGATTCTCCGAGACATAGCTCATCTCACTTCCCAGCTCTTGGTGCCTGACTTTTATGCAGACCGGTGCATTTCCGAACAGATTTTAAACGTGATGAAGGTTTCTACCTCACCCAACTTGCAGGCCGTAATTTACAGAACCTTTCCCCCTCTTCCCTATACCCCCTACCCCTGTGAAAAACACAATTCCCTCCCAATCCTCCACCTGTTACTTCCAAACGATGCCCCTGGTTACTGGTCACTCTTCAGGCCAATGGGGCCTTTGTTTCACTCAGTTTAAACCTCACATATAATTTTATACACCTCCAGCATATCTCCAATAGGGAAGAGAACAATCCCCGAGTTTAGGCGGATTTCAAAACAACTGTTGTACTGGCCGCTGCTGGAATGATGTGATTAGTTGTGGCAGCCAAGATCACCAACAACATTTTTCATTCACACGAAAGTTACGCAAATACTTGTAAACACCAACGCTTCAAGTTCCTTCCAAACCTCACTTGTGGATGCACTCACACACACACACCCTCAGGCTGCTTAGGAAGGCAGCTCACTACTATATTGTGGGGGCAATTAGGACGGGGCAATAAATGCTGATACAGCCAGCAACACCCACATGCCGCAAACCAATAAAGACTTGCTACTGATCCTGCCTGTGCAGATTCTGCATTAAGGTTTCTTGATGGGAGTCAAGATTCAGAGCAGTCACAATCTAACTGAACAGTTTTTTTTAAAAGTTTGAGGTAGTTTTAGATAAGGAAGAATGGCGGTAGAAAATCCCATTGAGAACTGAAAGGAATACAGAAGGTACAGAGTGGAGGTTTTAAAAAAGCATGTTAGAGAAGCAAAGAAGGATTGTGAGAAAAGACTGTCAGCCAACATTAAGGGGTGTCCCAAAATCTGCTAAAGGGTTAGGATGAGGGGTTGGGGTGTGGTACTGTTAAACGGAGGAGCGTACTGATTAGAAATCAAAAAGGGAATTTACACATTGAGGTAAGGGACATAGATTGAGGTCTTAAATGAATACTTTGTATCTATCTATCAAGAAAGTACATGATACACAGGCCCTGGCGAGATTTTAAAAAAACTTTGTCACTTGAAGGATTCAAAATTGATAATGAGGAAGTAGAAAATTAGGAAACATAGAAAGTAGAACAGGCCATTTGGCTCACTGGTCCTGTTCGGTCATTCAACATGATCACGGCTCATCATTAACTTCACCATCATTCTCCTGCCCTTTCTTCATGTCCCTTGACATTTTTAGATTCTAGAATTCTATCTATTTCTTTCATAAATGTATTTAGTGACTTTGCCTCCAGGGCCTTTTGCAGTGGAGCCCCTCAGCTTCACACCTTCCAAGTGAAAAACAGAGTTAACGTTTCGGGTCCGGTGACCCTTCTGAGTTCTGAGTTCAATCCGGGCAAATGTGAGGTGATGCATTTTGGAAGATCGAATTCAAGAGCAAACTATACAGTAAATGGAAAAGTCCTGGGGAAAGTTGATTTACAGAGAGATCTGGGTGTTCAGGTCCATTGTTCCCTGAAGGTGGCAACGCAGGTCAATAGAGTGGTCAAGAAGGCATACGGCATGCTTTCCTTCATCGGACGGGGTATTGAGTACAAGAGTTGGCAGGTCATGTTACAGTTGTATAAGACTTTGGTTCGGCCACATTTAAAGTACTGCATACAGTTCTGGTGGCCACATTACCAAAAGGATGTGGATGCTTTGGAGAGGGTGCAGAGGAGGTTCACCAGGATGTTGCCTGGTATGGAGGGCGCTAGCTATGAAGAAAGGTTGAGTAGATTAGGATTATTTTCATTAGAAAGACAGGGATTGAGGGGGGACCTGACTGAGGTCTACAAAATCATGAGGGGTGTAGACAAGGTGGATAGCAGGAAGCTTTTTCCCAGAGTGGGGGACTCAATTACTAGGGGTCATGAGTTCAAAGTGAGAGGAGGAAAGTTTACGGGAGATTTGCGTGGGAAGTTCTTTACGCAGAGGGTGGTGGGTGCCTGGAACACGTTGCCAGCAGAGGTGGTAGACGCAGACACGTTAGTGTCTTTTAAGATGTATCTGGACAGGTACATGGATGGGCAAGGAGCAAAGGGACACAGACCCTTAGAAAATAGATGACAGATTTAGACAGAGGATCTCAATCGGCACAGGCTTGGAGGGCCGAAGGGCCTGTTCCTGTGCTGTAATTTTCTTTGTTCTTTGAAAGGTCACTGGACCCGAAACATTAACTCTGTTTTTTCCTTCACAGATGCTGCCAGACCTTCCTCAGCTCAGATTGAAACGGCCTTCACTGTACCCTGAGATTGTGACAGCCAGCAGTTGGTAGAGGGATGGGAGTGGGGTGACACATCATCCCTGTATCCAGTCTATCTAGCCCTGCTGGAACTTTATACATTTCAATGAGATCTGCTGTTATTCTTCTGAATTTCACTGAATCCAGGCCCAATCCACCCAATCTCTCATCATACAACAACCTGCCGTGCCAAGAATCAGTCTTATGAACCTTTGCACACCTTCTTTGGCAAGTGTATGTTTTTCTTAGGTAAGGAGACCAGGCATGGTCTTACCAAGAGCCTGTATAGCTTCCTTGCTCATATACGCAGACCACGCAGTAAATGTGGAATTTTGAATGTGATGGACAGACTGTTGGTATTTAAAGTTGACAAGGCACCAGGATTGGATCAGATGCATCCAAGGATATTGAATGAAGTGAGATTGGAAATTACCATAGCACTGATTAGGAAGAGTCAGCACAAATTTCTAAAGGGGAAATCATGTTGAACTAAAACAAAGTTGCTGGAAAAGCTCAGAAGGTCTGGCAGCATCTGTGAAGGAAAAAACAGAGTTAACGTTTCGGGTCTGGTGACCTTTCCTCAGAACTCAGAAGGGTCACTGGACCCAAAACGTTAACTCTGTTTTTTCTTTCACAGAAAATACCAGACCTGCTGAGCTTTTCCATCAACTTTGTTTTTGTTCCTGATTTACAGCATCTTTTTACATTTACAGATCTTTTGTTTTTTATGATGTTGAACTAACTTGTTTGCATTTTCTGAAAAGTTCGGTTGATGAGGGTAACACTGTTTATGTGGATTTCCAGAAAGTGTTTGATACAGTACCACACAACAGACTTGTGAGTAAAGTTATAGCTCATGGAATAAAAGGGACAATAGCAACATAGACACAAAATTGGATGAACAATAGGAAACAGAGTAAAGACCCATGGATATTTTCAGGTTGGAGGCAGGTTTGTAGTGGAATTTCCTAGCTGTTGGTATTGGGATCCTCGCTTTTCCTGATATATATTCATGATTTGGACCTTGGTGTGCAGGGGGCAGTTTCAAAGTTTGCAGATGACACTAAATTTGGATGAATTGTAAGCGGTGATGAGAACAGTGTGAAACTTCAAAGGACAGTGAGAAGCGAGTGGGGAGATAGGTGGCAGATGAGGATCAATGCAGAGAAGTGTGAGGTGATGCACTTTAGTTGGAGGAACATTGAAAGAGAATATAAAACAGGGGGTACAGTTCTAAAGGGAGTGCAGAGAAGAGGGACTTGGAAGTATATGAACACAGATCTTCGAAATAAGCAGGACATGTGGAAAATGCAGTAAATGATGTGTACTATGTTCTTGGCTTTATTAATGGGAGCACAGAGTCCTGGATGCCACATTATAGGATGGAGAGTGAGAAAAAAAAAACCTTATAATATTTTAGACAAAGGAAATTCAACAAAAAAGTGGGAGAGGTCACAAAATGTGTACAATTTTATGGGATTATAGGAGCAGGGAGATTCTGGGCATTTGCATAAGTCTCTGCTGGGTCAGTTAATAAAACATTCAGAATCCTGATCTTTGTACTTTGGGAAATTCTGAGTACAAAAAAAATCCCAAGTGCAACGTTGCCTGGATTTTCCCCTCCCAGGCTTTCTGCAGGTAGGAAGGGCTTTGTGGGTGGATTCTGTATTAGCTGCATCATGCTGAACCTGCCTGAACAAAACAAGCTGGGGTCAGTATCAGATGTGGAAACTGGCCAAGTAGTTATGCTGGGAACTTTGACCTCCATCTACCTCTGCTTCCGACCTCAGTGGCGCTCAATACATTCAGCTGAGTGAGCCCAATTTGTGGACTTCACACTTTAGGAAAGCTTTGAAGAGGACACAGGATAAAAAAAAACTAACAATAATTTCAAGGATGAGGGACGACAGGTTTATGGAAAGCCTGGAGTCATCAGTTTGTTGCCTGAGAGCACAATAAGCTAAAAAATAAAGGTTTGATAGAGGAGGTTAAAATTTATTAAGATTTTAGATAAAGTAAATAGAGATACCTTTGCCATTGCTTTAAGGTGATCAGTAAAGGAACCAGATGCAAGATGAGGAGAAGCATTTCAATTAAAGTGCAGTCAGTCTGAGCACACTGCCTGATGGGACCAAACAAAAAGCCGTCAAAAGGGAATTAAAGAGGGAAAAATAACAGTGATATGAAAAAAGTGTTTGTGAGTGGGCCTAACTGAATTCTACTTCAAAAGAGAGTTATTGTGTTCAACAGTCTTCCTCTGTGGTGTATGGTTCTACAAGGGCAAGGGATAGAACTTGAGACAGAATAAAGAGTGAAGTCCCACTGGGGGAGATTGCTTATCCACCAATGTTCTGCCTCATGGACCATATTTCATTTACAAAGGCAATGGATTGCAACATGATTTGGCGTTGGGAATTCTAGATAACTGGATTCTTCTGGGTAACTGTCAGCTTCGATCAGATAAGAAGAAAGTTCCTGTGGTAGAAGCAAGAGCAACGCTTTCAGATGATGTTAATCAAAAGTGCCATCTCCTTACTCAGGTGAACACTAGAGAAGATCTTGCAGTATTCTGGGCCGTATTTATTCCTCAATGAATATCATTAATCTGAGAATTATCTCACCACTGTTTATGGGATCTTGTACTGCTGCACCTCCTACATTGCAACATGACCTACAATTCAATAAATGAAAGTATTTTACAGGTATAAATCACTTGGAAACACAATCAGAGAAAGGTTACAGTACAGACAGCAGGCTGTCAGTTATCTCATTGTGTACTGTCCACATAACTGAAGTTCCTTATTCCTGAAACAATCTTCTTGAATCTTTTCCACAGCCTCCTTCATGCTTTTACATCCTTTCTAAACAGCAATACCCAGGAGTAGAAGCAAAATTTCATTTGAGGCCAAAACACTTTTATACAATATTACCAAAATGACTGAAATCAAGCAAAATACTGCAGATGCTGGAAATATGAAATAAAAACAGAAAGAACTGGAGAAACTCAGCAGGTCTGGCAGCATCTGAGGAGTGAGAAGTTAGCGTTTCTAGTATGCCTTTCAGTTTTTATTTCACATAACTTCCCTGTTTGTGTACTCTTGCCTTATGGATAAGAATGCTGTTGATGATCCCAGAATGTTGTTATGTTTTTAGCAACCGCTATCTCAACCCGTTCTGTTATCTACAATGATTTATGTCACATACACCCAGATCCCTTTGTTTCTGTTTTCCCTTTAGAATTATACCTTTTATTTTACATTATTTCTCTGCATTTTTCTGACTAAAATAAATCACTTCACACTTATCGACATTAATCATACATCTCTCGGTATCCTTTGATGCATTTTGACCACACCTGTCTGCCCATTCCACCATGTCTACTATATCCTTTTGAAGCTTTATCACTGTTCGCAATACTAACAAGTTTTGAAATGACATACACCAAAGTCTGAGTTGTTAATATATACCAGGAAGAGCAGGGGTCCTAATACTGACCTCTAGGGAGCTCCACTATAAACAATCTTTAAAACATCCATTCATCACTATTCTGTCTATGTTACTCAGTCAATTTTGTACCCATGTTGCTGCTATCCCTTATAATCCATGAGCTCTAACTCTGTACACTGGTCTGTGGTGTGGCACTTTATCATATCCCTTTTGGAAGTCCATGTGTACCACATCAATGGCATTATTCCCATCAAAGTAACCTCATAAAGGATACATGAGCAAGTCAGTTAAACACGACTTTTCTTTAACAATTTCATTCTTGTTATAAAGTCATACAGCATGGAAACAGACCTTTCAGTCCAACTTGTCCATGCCAACTAGGTTTCCTAAACTGAACTAGTCCCATTTGCCTGCATTTGGCCCATATCCGTCTAAACCTTTCTTACCCACGTACCTGTCCAAATGTCTTTTAAATGTTGTAATTGTACCCACCTATACCACTTCCTCCAGTAGCTCATTCCATGTACACATCACCCTTTGCGAAAACAATGCCCCTCAGGTCCTTTTTAAATCTTTCCCTGTCACCTTAAAACTATGCCTTCTATCCAGGACCCTAAGTTGTGTTGTAGAACAGAGAGACCTAGGGGTTCAGGTACACAGTTGTTTGAAATTTGCATCACAGGTAGACAGGATGGTTAAGAAGACATTTAGCACACTTGCCTTCATTGCTCAGACCTTTGAGTACAGGAGTAGGGACATCATGTTGAGGTTGTACAGGATGTTGGCGAGGCCTCTTCTGGAGTACTGTGTCCAGTTCTGGTCACCCTGTTATAGGAAGGATATTTTTAAACTGGAGAGGGTTCAGAAAAAGTTTACCAGGATGTTGTCAAGAATGGAGGGTTTAAGTATAAAAATAGGCTGGGACATTTTTCACTAGAGTATAGGAGGTTGAGTAGTAACTTTATAGAGGTTTATAAAATCATGAGGGGTATAGATAAGGTGAATAGCAAAGGTCTTTTCTCTAAGGAAGGGAAATTCAAAACTGGGGAGCATATTTTTAATGTGAGAGGAGAAAGATTTAAAAAGGATATGAGGGGCAACTTCTTTACACAAAGAGTAGTTAATGCATGGAATGAATGAACTGCCAGAGGAAGTGGTGGATGCAGGTACAGTTACAATATTTCAAAGACATTTAGATGAGTATAAAACTAGGAAAGCTTTGTAAAGATACGGGCCAAATGCAGGCAGATGGGACTAGCTTAGTTTGGGATTATGTTTGGCGTGGTCTAGTTGGACCAAAGGGTCTATTTCCCTGATGTATGACTCCAGGACTATATGATCTCACATTTGGCTGTCAATGAAACAAATATGTCTGCTGGGGGACCTGCAATTTCTTCCTTAGCTTCCCACGATGTCCTGGATACACCTGATCAGGTCCCAGGGATTTATCTACCTTTATACATTTTAAGACCTCTAGCAGCTCCACTTCTGTAATGTGAATTCTTTTCAAGACATCACAATTTATTTCCCCAAGTTCCCTAGCTTCCATGTCATTTTCCACAGTAAATACTGACACAAAATATTTGTTTAGGATCTCACCCATCTCCTGTGGTTCCACACATAGATGGCCTCATTGATCTTTAAGAGACCATATTTCTCCATAGTAATTCCTTTTCCCTTAATATACTTGTAGAATCTCTTTGGATTCTCCTTAGTCTTATCTGCTAAAGCTATCTCATGTCCCCTTTTTGCACTCCTGGTTTCCCTACACCTCCTATACCCTTGAAGGGGTTCATTTGATCCCAGCAGTCTATATCTGACATATGCCTCCTTCATTTTATAGAGTCATAGAGTCTTACAGCATGGAAACAGACCCTTTGGTCCAACCAGTCCATGCCAACCATAATCGCAAACTAAACTAGTCCCACCTGCCTGCTCCTGGCCCTTATCCCTTCAAATGTTTCCTATTCATGTACTTATCCAAGTGTCTTTTAAATGTTGTAATTGCACCCACAATCACCACTTCTCCAGAAGTTCATTCCACACTCAAACTACCCTCTGTGTAAAAAAATTTGCCCCTCATATTTTTTAAATCTCTCTCCCCTCACCTTAAAAATGTGCCCCCAGTCTTGAATTTCCCCATCCTAGTGAAAAGACAACTATCATTAACCCTAGCTATACCCCTCATTATTTTATAAACTTCTATAAGGTCGCCTCTCAACCTCCTACACTCCAGTGAAAAAAAGTCCCAGCCTATCCAGCCTTTCTTTGTAACTCAAACCTTCCATGCCCAGCAACATCCTGGTAAATCTCTTCTGAACCTTCTCTAGCTTAATAACATCCTTCCTATATATAACTTGCTATAGCCAGAGCCTCAAAATCTCTAGTCATCCAGTGTTCCCTCCTCCTGCCAGCCTTGCCCTTCACACTAACAGGAACGTGCTGGCCCTGAACTCTCATGACCTCACTTTTCAAAGCCTTCCACTTGCCAGATGTCCCTTTACCTGCAAACAGTTTTCCCACTCAACTTTTGAAAGTTCCTATCTCACACCATCAAAATTGGCCTTTCCCCAACTTAGGACTTTAACATGAGGAACAGGCCTATCCTTTTCCATAACCACTTTAAAACTAATAGAATTATGGTCACTGATCCAAAAGTGCTCCCCCACTAACACCTCAGCCACTTGCCCTGCCTTATTTCCCAAGAGGAGGTTGAGCTTTTCCCCTTCTCTAGTAGGGCCATCTACATATTGATTGAGAAGATCTTCTTGAACACATTTAACAAAGTTCTCCCCATCCAAGCCCTTAACATTATGGTTGCCCCAGTCTCAATTCAGAAAGTTAAAATCCCCTACTGTTACAACCCCATAATTC
This sequence comes from Ginglymostoma cirratum, assembly GCA_024137785.1. NCBI lineage: Eukaryota > Metazoa > Chordata > Chondrichthyes > Orectolobiformes > Ginglymostomatidae > Ginglymostoma > Ginglymostoma cirratum. Next base: position 20,121,651 of record JAHRHZ010000047.1, on the reverse strand, counting down.
TTACATGTATCTGAGATCTCCTCATATTTGCTCCTCAGTTTTCCTCTGACTATTGTGGGGTCTATAGTACAATCCATCAAAGTGATCAGCCCCTTCTTATTTCTCAGTTCCATGTGGCCTCACTGGACAAACCCTCAGGAATATCCTCTTTAAGTACTGCCATGATGCTTTCCCTCCACTTCCCCTCCTCTCTTGCTTCCCCTTCTATCCTTCCTATAGCGTCTATACCCTGGAACACTGAGCTGCCAGTCCTGTCCCTCCCTCAGCCATGTTTCTGTAACACCTATGACATTCCAGTACTATGTTCTCATCCATGCCCTGAGTTTGATGGAACATTGGTCATTCAGAATTGGTTAGACAACACATCCAATACAACTAAAAACCGAAAGAACAACGGATGCTGTAAATCAAAAACGGAAGTTGCTGGAAAAGCTTTGTAGTTCTGGCAGCATCTGTGGACAAAAATCAGTGTTAATGTTTTGCATCCGGTGACCCTTCCTCTGAGGAACATTAACTCTGATTTTTCTTCACAGATGCTGCCAGACCTGCTTTGCTTTTCCAGCAATTTTTGTGTTTGACATCCAATATAATGTTTATGTAATTTTAACTGCAATTGCACAATCATAAATAACAACAGAACTGCATCTCCTGTGGCACCAAAACAGCTGACAACAGGATTCTGCAGCTCGTTGACCCTGAACATGTTATAATTCTCATTGCCAAGTACGATGATCAAATGGTAGTTAATCATTGTTGTAACACAGCATGCAGTTTGCTATTGAGAATCAAACATTTTCACATTCAGATGCTGATGTAATATGGATAGCCCACTCTTCAGTGAAATAATTGTTCAAATTTCAGACAATAGAAAACAAGACTTATATTTGAAAAGCATCTTTCACAACCTTGGAGGATCCTGCAGTATGTTATATCCAAGGAGGTACGTTTTGAATTCAAGTTGTTGTAGTAGCAATTAACACTCCTCCTGACTCCCTAAAGCTTTTCCATTATCCACAAGTCAGGGTAATATATCCCTATTCCTTCAGCATCCATGGGCCAAAATCCTGAAGCTCTCTCCCTAAGAGCATTGTGGGTTTACGTACAGCACGTGGACTGCAGCAGTTCAAGAAAGCAGCTCACCACCACCTTCTCAAGGAGCAACTAGACACAGGTAATAAATGCTGGTCCAGACAGTGATACTCACTTCCTACGAATGATTTTTCTTAAAAGTGCTGATAAGAACTCCCTTTACAATAACAATCTACTTGTTGAAGATGCATCTTCTTTTAACAGTATTAGTAAGAGTTACCACCGCACAATCCTTGTGGAGATGAAATCCTATTTTCATATCAAAATACCCTCCATTTTGTTGTGTGGCACTATCACTGTGCTAAGTGGGATAAATTCCAAACAGATCAGCAACTCAAAACTTGGCATCCATGAGGTGCTGTAGGTCATCAGCAGCAGAATTGTATTCAACTACAATCTGTAACCTCATTGCTCAATGTATCCCCCATGCTACCATTACCATCAAGCCAGGGAATCAACTTTGATTCAATGAAGAGAATAGGAGAGCATGCCAGGAACAGCACCAGACAAAACTACAAATGATGTATGAATCTGGTAAAGAAACAAAACTGGACTCCCTGCATGCCAAACAATGGAAGCAGCTTGTGGTTGGCTAGCCTACGTGATTACAAAGAACAAAGAAAATTACAGCACAGGAACAGGCCCTTCGGCCCTCTAAGCCTGCGCCGACCCAGATCCTCTATCTAAACCCGTCACCTATTTTCCAAGGATCTGTATCCCTCTGCTCCCTGCCCATTCATGTATCTGTCTAGATACATCTTAAATGACGCTATTGTGCCCGCCTCTACCACCTCCGCTGGCATCACGTTCCAGGCACCCACCACCCTCTGTGTAAAGAACTTTCCACGCACATCTCCCTTAAACTTTTCGGCTCTCACCTTGAAATCATGACCCCTAGTAATTGAGTCCCCCACTCTGGGAAAAAGCTTCTTGCTATCCACCCTGTCTATACCTCTCATGATTTTGTAGACCTCAATCAGGTCCCCCCTCAATCTCCGTCTTTCTAATGTAAATAATCCTAATCTACTCAACCTCTATTCATAGCTAGCGCCCTCCATACCAGGCAACATCCTGGCAAACCTCCTCTGCACCCTCTCCAAAGCATCCACATCCTTTTGGTAATGTGGCGACCAGAACTGTACGCAGTATTCCAAATGTGGTTGAACCAAAGTCCTATACAACTGTAACATGACTGCCAACTCTTGTACTCAATACACCATCCGATGAAGGAAAGCATGCCGTATGCCTTCTTGACCACTCTATCAACCTGCGTTGCAACCTTCAGGGTACAATGGACCTGAACACCCAGATCTCCCTGTGCATCAATCTTCCCCAGGGCTTTTCCATTTACCACACAGTTTGCTCTTGAATTGGATCTTCCAAAATGCATCACCTCGCATTTGCATCCAATAGAGCTCAAAGTTCTGCACTCCTCTCCCAAAAGGAGTGGCTGACTGTTATCTGCTTTGATTGCTCCAAAATCAATGTGAGAATCTATAATGCACATGGACTGCAGCGATTCAAGGCAGTAACCACCTTCTCAAGGGTAAAGAAGGAGATATAATAAATGTCAACATTAGCCATATCCCATTAATGAGTAAAGAAATGTAGCTGAGAAATGTGAATCAGTAATTAGTTTTTAACTGTCTGCTAAATAGTTTTCCTCTCATACCTTCCAAAAATAGGTTCTTTATGGTTGTTTAGTTTAATGAGTTAGCAGCTTTCCAAATTGATTTATTCTTGAAACCCAGGCAGATCCAACAGGCCATGAGATAGTGAGTGAGACAGGGCATTACAGTCATTCTTAATCGCATTCTTGCCCAGTGTCTGTTCACATTGGGCCAATGTCAATGCATCACTTCCAAGTTCGCCTGAGACACACATAATCTAATTGTAAATAAAAACCGAAAGAACTGCGGATGCTGCAAATCAGGAACAAAAACAAAGTTTCCGGAAAAGCTCAGCAGTTCTGGCAGCATCTGTGAAGGAAAAAACAGAGTTAACGTTTCGGGTCTGGTGACCCTTCCTCAGAACTGATGGTGGCTGGGAAAACATCAGTTTCTATGCAGAAAATAGAGAAGTGAGTGGGGTAGGGAGTAAACGATAGGACAGAGCCCAAAGAGAGAGAAAGACAGTTGGACAGATAAAGGAGTTGCTAACGATCAGGCTGGGAGGGTGATTGGAGGTAAATGATTGGCGGAATTAACATTGATGAAGAATCATAGCAGCCTCTTTCTAAGTTGGAAGGGTCAATGCCAAATCAAGCGTTATCAACTGTGAAACATCACCATTTATCAATGTCAGTCCAGTCCCACACTTCATGTAAATACAAACATGACATGTACTCAAACCCCAAAGAATGAGGTCAGAAGTCATACAACACCAGTTATAGTCCAACAGGTTAAATTGAAATCACAAGCTATCGGAGCACTGTTTCTTCACCTGACGAAAGAGCAGCGCTCCAAAAGCTTGTGATTTCAAATAAACCAGTTGGACTATAACCTGGTGTCATGTGATTTCTGACTTTGCCGACCACAGTCCAACAGCAGCACTTCCACATTATGACCAAAGAATGATGCATCAGTCAATGTAATTTGTCAGTATCATTTCAGCAAGTCAATTGTTGTGACAAATCATGTGTCAAATCATTCAGTGCATTCCTCTAATCTCGGAGTAGGATATGAGTCTGTTTTTGTTACCATACTGACTTTGTCATAATCAGTACAGAACCTTTGTGACTGATCTGGGTTTCAGTAGCATCACAATAGAAGAACTCCAGATTGGCTCAATTATATCATTGTCCATCATGCACATAATCTATTCCATCACTAGATCTAAGCTATCCCCACTGAGTTTGTAAGGGGTTGTTTGATGGGTAATGCATCTCCCACACACCCTAAACCATTTTTCTTGATATATTTACACAAATTGGTTTATAATTCTATAAAAGCCTTTGTACGTCACCCCAACAGTTTTCAGAAAGATAAACCATGATACCTGTTGTGTTGATTGTAACAAAGTCAGCCAGCTGGACCTCATAGAATATGACTTTCCTGATTGGGGCTGTTAATCTGGTCCAATCAGGGACCCCTGGCTGACATATAAAAAGAGAAGTGTCAGTGATTCTGACACTCTGTGTGCTGACTCTGACAAAGCTGAGCCAGTCAAAAACTTTCCACATCTAACTAAAAGGTGACTTGGTGACACTCTGAGGAGTTATTTCAGTGGTGACAAGAATAAAGCACACTCCTGAAGAATCTCACTCGCAATAGTTATTTTTGAGTTCATAGAATCCCTACAATGTGGAAACAGGTCATTCAGCCCATCAAGTCCACACCACCCCTCTGAAGAGCATCTCACACATACCCACCCCCTACCCTATATTTCCCATGGATAGTCCACCTAACCTACACATCCTGGACACTGGGCAATTTAGCAAAGCCAATCAACCCAACCTGCACATCTTTGTGACTGTGGGAGGAAACTGGAGCATCCATAGGAAACCCACACAGACACACAGAGAACATGCAAACTCCACACAGAGAGAAGGTTGGAATGGAACCCGGGTCCCTCGTGCTATGAGGCAGCAGTGCTAACCACTAAGCCACCATGCTGCCCATTGGAGTTGGAGTAAGCATTTCTTACATCATGCCATTATTTAGGAAGCTTGACTCATTTGACCCTGCCATTGAAGACTGGGCTCAGTACATGGAAAGAATTTCAGAGATAGTAGGAACTACAGATGCTGGAGAATCTGAGATAACAAGGTGTGGAGCTGGATGAACACAGCAGGCCAAGCAGCATCAGAGGAGCAGGAAAGCTGACATTTCGGGCTAGACCTTTTCTGAAGGGTCTAGGCCCAAAACGTCAGCTTTCCTGCTCCTCTGATGCTGTTTGGCCTGCTGTGTTCATCCAGGTCTACACTTTGTTATTATGGAAAAAATTTGTTGTTTTTTCTGGGCAAATGACATTGAGACAGATGAAAAGCAATGGGTAATTCTCCTGACAGCCTGTGGACCTGTAGCTTTTTCTGTTATTAGCAGCCTAACTTTCCCTGAGGCACCAGATACCACAACATTTCTAAGAGTTGATGGATTTAGTTAAGGGATATTATGACAACAAGCCTCCTTTAATTCTGAGATGCTATCGTTTTTACTCGGCAGTACGCAAACTAGGGGAATCCATGCTGGGATTTTTGACTAGGTTAAGATGACCGGCAAAGGCATGTGACTTTGGTTTATCCTTTAATGTGATGCTGAGAGACCAATTGGTGTGTGGGATTAATGATGTAACCATGCAAAAGCGTCTACTAGCTGAAGCCCAGCTGGACTTCAAACAGACACTACAACTGGCTCTGTCATTAGAAAATGCAGCCAAGTGGAGCATATGAGTTGCAAGGTATTCCAATGGAAGTGCACACCCTCACCAGCCCAGCTGAGTTTGGGGAACATTGCTTGAGTGCAAGTACATAGCCTCACTCAGGACATATCCTGAACAGATGGACTTTAGATCAGCCCACAGCAAAACCGCAAAACAAAGCCAAGCCTCAGCCAAACGGTTTAAAACTTTCCTCAGGTTCCAAGCCGATGTAGTTGCTGCCGGTATGCCAACTCGTAACAGTAAAAGAGTCCCACTGGGTCTGAACTGAGTAATAGAACTCATAGGGCAGTATCCAAGAGACTGCCCACCCTGGAATGTCCACCTACTGCTGCTTTAAATTGCTTAGCAACATCCAAATCAGAACCAATGAAAATAAAGGTCTGGTTAAATGGACATCCAGTTCTAATGGAGGTCAATACCGTCATAGCTGTATCAGTGATTACATAACCAGTTTTTAACAAAATTCAGTCTGGAATCCAACCTTTAAAATTGCGTGAGACCTCAGCTAGACTGAGAGCCTATACCGGGGAACGTTTACAGATAAAGGGTATAACTTCGATTCCCGTCTCTTACGAGAAGCAGCTGGTTCAGTTAGCACTGATTGTGGTAAAAGACCCGGGCCCAAGCTCAATGGGGCAAAACTGGTTGAAAAAGATTAACCTAGACTGGCTGAACACTTTTCAATTAGAAAATAGCTGCCTGAGTGAAGTCCTAATGAAATACCCAGAAGTTTTCCAGGGAGGACAAGGGATTACTAAAGGAGTCAAGTTCACCTTGCACATTGACCAGGAAACAATTCCATGATTCTGCAAGGCCCCCCCAGTGCCATTTGTCTTATGGGCAAAAGTAGAGGCAGAAATCAGGAGGCTGGAAAGTGAGGAAGTCGTCAAACCAGTCCTGTTTGCAGAATGGGCATCACTTGAGTGTACCGATTGTGAAGCTCAACAGGTCAGTTCGTCTTTGTGGGGATTTTTAAAAAATGCTAAACCACTTTTCACAGATGGATTAAGTACCCAATCCCTCTTTAGCGGACTTATATGCAAAGCTGGTGGGGTGGGCAGCTTTCCTTCACAGAGCTGGACATGATCCACACTTATTTGCAATTATGTTTAGATGACAATTCCAGAATTATGCTACAATTAATAACGGTAAGGATTTGTACAAATATATGAGACTGCCATTTGTATATTATTAAACCTGTGCAATTTTTCAATGGACAATGGAGAACATTTTGCAAGGTCTACCCCAGGTCGCCATTTATTTAGATGACAGGCTAATAACAGGGAAGACCAATAAGGAACACTTGGAGAATTTGGACATAGTCCTTAGATGTTTTTCTGAGGCAGACATATGCCTTAGAAGAAAAAATGCGTGTTCCAGGCTCCACAGGTTTCTACGGGTTACAGACTCAACAAGACCAGGTCACATCCATTGAAAGATAAAGTGAGGGTGATCAACTGTTCCCCAGCTCCTACATCTGTCCAGGAGCTTAGGTCTTGCCTTAGGCCGGTAAGTTGTTACAGAAAGTTTATACATAACCTGACCTCCATCCTGGTACCTTTACATCAATTCTTTTAAAAAGGGTCAGCCTTGGAAATGGTTGCATTGCCAAGCCAAAGCTTTCAAAGAAGTGAAGAAACATCTATCATCCTGAAAGGTGTTGGCACACTGTGATCCCAAGCAAGAGTTGGTATTGACATGTGTCACCTCGCTATACAGCATCGGGATGGTATTTGCTCATAGGTGGCTTAATGGAGAGGAACACACAATCGTGTTTGCATCCAGGACTAATGCAGAACATGAATACACCCAAATAGAGAAACAAGGATTTGTGGTCATATTTGGAGTCAGAAATTTCTACCAATACATTTATGGATTTAAATTTGTGATAATAACTGACCACAAACCCCAACTAGGTCTTCTTAAAGACAGGGCAGTGCTGTCCATAGTTTCAGGCCGAATTCAGCAGTGGGCTCTAATACTTAAGTGCCTATAATTAAAACTTGAAACACATTCTTGCAAACTGTGTAGTGAACGTGAAAGCATTGAGCTGCCTCCCACAGGTAGATACACCACCGGTAGTACTGCCACTGGAATAGTCCGTAATGGTTTTAAATTTTCTGGACACAGTCACAGCTGACAATATCAGAGTTTGGATGCAGAAAGATCCAGGTCTGGCAAAACTGGAACAGCTGGTGGTGATGGGGGAAACCAAAGGGCCATCACAACCAGCACTGAAGCCTTTTTGGACCCAGAGGGACCACCTCACAATAGAATATGACATATTATTAAGTGGAGCAAGGGTGACTGTCCTGAGCAAAGGTCACAGCCAAAAACTGGCTGAACTCCACTGAGGTCATCCACAGGTTTCCATAATGAAGATGTTGCCAAGAAGTTATGCCCAGTAGCCAGGTTTGGATGCAGATACAGGTGCATTCATGGGACAGTACCCAGAGTACCAACAAGAACAAAAATTACTGCCAGCAGCTCCCCCACATCCATGGGAATGGCCAGGTAAACCTTGGACTTGGTTTCACATCGACTATGTGGGTCCTTCATGGGCACTATGTTCTTAGTCAGAGCAGACACCCACTCAAAGTGTTTGGACGTGCACAGAATCCATTCATCACATACAGGGACAATGATAGAAAAACTACACACATCTTTGTCAATAAACAGTCACTCGGAAGTGTTAATCATGGATAACAGGCCATCATTTACCAGCAGGGAATTTGGGTACTTCCTAAGTTGAATGCGATTTGACACATAAGGACAGCTCCATATCATCCATCATCCAATGGCGTGGCAGAAAGAACAGCCCAAACTTTGAAGACAGGTCTGAACAAACAGCTACAGCCTCTCTAGATGACAACCTGTCATGGTTGTTAGTTGATCATAGGATCACCCCAAATGAAATGACAGGGATAGCACTGGCAGAGATTCAAATGGATAGAAGACTTTGAACCAGGTTAAAACTGATCCTCCCAGTCCTGGGACAGGGTGTGAAATGGCATCAGGAATGCCAATGATGGACTCAAGACTCTGCCAAGTGAGAGAGGCAGTTTGATACAGGGGATGAAGTTTGATGTTAAGAATTATCCAAACAGCCCCATGCCGGTAAGAAAAATGGTTGACACGAGTTCAGGACCAGTGACATATAAAGTTCAGATCGGTGAGATGGTCCTGAACAAGTACGAGGACCATATGAAAGCTGCAAACTCACAAACGGTGCAGGAGCAAAACATGCCCAGATCCTCAGAACAGTCAGAAAGGCTACTGGAACCTATGGCCTCACTCTTTCTGTCAAGTGTTAATGAGACTTCTGAATCCGAGATGGACATGATGCATGTAGTTGCTTCGATGCCTTTGTTGGTGGATGAAGAGAGTGAATTTCTACTGAGGCTTTCTTTTTAATTTATTCACTTGTGGGATCTGGGTGGTGCTGGCTGGGCCAGCATTTCTTGTCCATTGGTAGTTGTTCTTGAGAAGGTGGTGGTGAGCTGCCTTGTTGAACCACTGTAATCCACCTGCTGTGGGTTGCAATTAGGGAGGGAATTCCAGAATTTTAATCCAGCGACAGCAAAGGAAAGGCAATATATTTCCAAGTCAGGATGGTTAATGGCTTGAAAGAGAACATGAATGTGGTGGTGTTCCCATATATCTGCTGCCCTTGTCCTGCTAGATGGAAGTAATGTGGGTTTCAAAGCTGCTGTCTGAGGATCCCTGGTGAATTTCTGCAGTGCATCTTGTAGACAGTACACACTGCTGTTACTGAGCATCAGTGGTGGACGGTGTGGATGCTTGTGGATGTGGTGCCAGTCAAGTGGGCTGCTTTGTCCTGGATGGTGTCAAGCTTCTTGACTGTTGTTGGGGCTGCACTCATCCAGGCAAGTGGGGAGTATTCCATCACACTCCTGATTTGTGCCTTGTAGATGATGGACAGGCTTTGAGGAGTCAAGAGGTGAGTTACTGTCCGTAGTATTCCTAGCCTCTGACCTGCCATTGTAGCCACTGTGTTTATGTGGTGCCTGTACATTCCTGGCAGAAGAGGCGAGCTCCCGTGCATTATTCATCGCCCATATTGGATGCCAAATTAGAGGAGCCTGACCCATCGCTAAAACATCCCAAGAGGCTCTCCAAGAAAACAGACTGGCCTACGTCCTCAGATTCAGAGGGGGAAAGATGTAGTGATAGTAACAAGGTCAGCCAGCTGAACCTCTTAGAATAAGAATTCTTTGACTGCACCAAATTAACAGCCCCAATCACGGAGCCCTGGATGACAGTCAAGAAGAGGAATGTCAGAGATTCTGAGACTCTGGGTGTTAACTGCGACAGAGCTCAGCCAGAGTCCAAAGACTTTCCACATGTAAATGAAGGGTGACCTGATGATGGAATACCAGCCTCTGTGGAGTTATTTCATCTATGACTAGTGTGCCTAGGGATATGTGGTGGGACTCTTGCTTTTTGTTATATACATTAACAACTTAGCTATGAGCGTGGAAGGTATAATTAGTAAATTTGCAGATGGCACAATTTGTGGTGTTGTTGATAGTGAAGAGTATGGTCTCAGGCTACAGAGATTGAGCAGCTGGTAAGTTGGGCAGAGCAATGGCAGGTGGAATTTAATCCTCATGATGCATTTTGCAAGGTCTAATAACATAAGGAAATACACAATGAATGGTGTGCCATCAGGGAGTACTGAGAAACAAAGGGAGCTTCGTGTATAAGTTCATAGATCCGGAAGGTGTCAGCACAGGTAGACAGGATGGTGAAGAAGGCATACAGAACGTTTGCCTCCAGTAGTCAGGGCATAAAATATAGGAACAAGGATGTCTTGTTACAACCTTATAAAACACTGGTTAGGCCACAGATAAAATATAGCGTGCAGTTCTGGTCACCAGCCTATTGGAAGGATGTGTTCGTACTGGAGAGGATACAGTGGGGATCCACCAGGATGTTGCCTGGGATGAAAAGTTTTAGTTATGAGGACAGGCTGATTAGACTGGGTTTGTTTTCCATGGAGCAGAGGAGGCTCGGGGGGGATCTGATTGAGGTATATAAAATTACGAGTAGATCACAAGAATCTCTTCCCCATAGCAGATATCATAAGAGTTACACAGAATGGAAACACAACCTTCAGTCCAATTCATCCACGCTCTGCAGATATCCTAAACTGATCTAGTCCCATTTGCCAGTGTTTAGCCCATATCCCTCTAAACCCTTCCTATTCATATACACATCCAACTGCCTTTTAAATGTAATTGTACCTGCCTCCACCACTTCCTCTAGCAGTTCCTTCCATACACACATGACACTCTGTGTGAAAAAGTTGCCCCTTAGGTACCTTATAAATCTTTCCCTTCCCACCTTAAACCTATGCCCTCTAGCTTTGGACTCCCTTACCCTGAGGAAAAGACCTAGACTATTTACCCTATCCATGCCCCTCACGATTTTGTAAACCTCTACAAAGTCACCCCTCAACCTCAGACACTCCAGGGAAGAAAGCCCCAGCCTATTCAGGCTGTCCATATAGCTCAAATACCCCAAACCCAACAACATCCTTGTAAATCTTTTCTGAACCCTTTCCAAGTTTAACAACATCTTTCCAACAGCAGGGAGACCAGAATTGAATGCAGTATTCTAAGAGTGGCCTCACCAATGTCATGTACATCCAGTCACCCAACTCCTTTACTTCATGCATTGACCAATGAAGGCAAGCGTGCCAAATGCCTTCTTCACCACCCTGTCTACCTGCAACTCCACTTTCAAGGAACAATGCACCTGCACTCCTAGGTCTCTCTGTGCTCTCACAACATTTAAGAAGCATCCGATGAGCACTTAAAACGCCAGGGTGTAGCAGGCTATGGACGAAGTGAGGGCAAATGGGATTAGTGTAGTTTGGTGTTTGTTGGTCAGCATAGACATGGTGGGCTGGAAGGCCTGTTTGGATGCTGTATGATTCTGACTCTAATCTGTTAAACACTTCTGTGTTTTCAATCTGCTCGTTGGAGGATCAATTCTTGAAGTTTGAAGTTCTGATTCATTCTTTAATTATTCTGATGTCTCCACCTCATTCTCTACTTCTTTCATGCCCTCAAGTCCACTTGTCCCCGACTATCATCCCCGAGATATCTTTTCAATACATTAACATGGTACACTCATTGTTTCTTTCTCCTGCATGAAATCCTCACTACACAATTCACATCATTTAATTTCTTTTTAATTTCATAAGGTCCAGTGAATCTTATTTTAAATAGTTCTCCAGAAACGAAACAAAACCTGTCTCCAGCAATAACAGTTGGTTTTGAACTTGTGCTTTTTCATCTGCTCTAGTTTTCACTATTTGTTGAGCACTCTTCAAATGCTTTTTAGCCAGCTCAGATGGCTTGGGTCAGTTCCTCTCAAATTTTAAACACTGGTTAGAAAACAAAGCATAGCTTTGGTTTATCAGCTTACGTGGTCCTCCCAACTCACATTGATATGTTAGCTCAAAAGGATTAAATCCTGTAGACCCATTAGAGGTCATCCACAATAATGTAACTGAGTGTCAACTGCTTTCTGAGATATAGAATCCCTACAGTGCAGAAAGAGGCTATTTGGCCCATCAAATCTATGCAATCCTCCAAACAGCAGCCCAGCCTGACCCCAATCGCCACAGCTAATCCCCCTGGCTTGCACATCCCTGGATACTAGAGGCAATTAAGTATGACCAATCCACCTAACCTGCACATCTCTGGACTGTGGGTTGAAACCAAAGCATCCAGAGGACACAGACACAGACACAGACACAGACACAGGGAGAATCTGCAAACACCACAGAAACAGTCAGCCAAGGATGGGACTGAACCCGCATCCCTGGCACTGTTAGGCAGCAGTGCTAATCACTGAGTCACCGTGCTGCCCTAACAACTGTCTCAGCAAGCCAATCAGTTCAAAGACAATTAAGGATGGGCCACAAATGCTCTCATTGCCAATGACCCTACATCCTACGAGAAAACTTTTAAAAGTAACACAGTAAATCAGTCAATTTGGCACGATTCAGCAGTTTTGCCTCATGATCCCTTTTACGTTTTTAGCATTCAACAATATTTTTATTGTCTTTCCAATCTACACAATTCTCCTGTGCAATTTATTGACTTACAGCAGATTTACAGATACTGAATTTTGAAGAGGAAAGGATGCTTGGAGTTGGAACGTTAACCTTTAAACAGGACAGGGACACCCTCTACTGAACACTATGTTGCTGCCATAGGAAAGTGGCACTGAAACATGCCAACTGAAGGTAACGTTATGCGAGGTAAACCAACAGTGGGAATTTAGGCAAGTCATATCTGTGTGACGCAGCGGGGCGGGAGGGGAGGGGCTGCAGAAGGGTGAGGTGAAACAGGGAAGTGAGGATGGAGGAGGGCATAAAGCACTAGTTTAAGTTTCACAGAAGACAGACTAATGCCAGAGAAGTCTCAACTACAGTTGTTCCTAAATGCAAAAAAGGAGATTGAACAAACTTGGAGACAATAAACCAATCAGCTTAATGGGTGTAATTGGACATATAGTGGAAACAGGAGATAAAAAGTACTCTAAATATAAAAAAAAACTTCAGTGGATTCAGAAAGGCAAAGAAAACCAGTGAGAATTCCTTGAAGTAAAATCACTGCAGCCCCATTTTCTCATTGAGAGATAACTGGTGGTGGTTTAATCTGAGGGTCACCATACCTCAGGTGAGAAGTGAGACTGAGTTCTGAGGAAGGGTCACCGAACCCGAAACGTTAATTCTTTTTTTCTTCACAGATGCTGCCAGACCTGCTGAGCTTTTCCAGCAACCTTATGTTCCTGATTTACAGCATCCACGGTTCTTTCGGTTTTTATACAGCATATTGAAATTGTAGTTCTTGTTATCACATAGACCACTATTACACACCATTCATTGTTATCCACTAACACTCTACATTTACAGGTATTCACCCTCCCAGCCAGATCGTTATGCACTCCTTTCTCTATCCAACTGGTCTTCTCTCTTCAGGCTCTATTCCCACCTATCACTTACTCCTTACCCCCTCTCTTCAGCATATAAACTGACACTTTCCTAGGTACGATCAGTTCTGAGGAAGGATCACTCTGATTTCTCTCCATAGATGCTGCAAGACCTGCTCAGCTTTTCCAACTATTTCTATTTTTGCGTCTGATTTACAGCAGCCACACTTCTGTGTCAATTTTTATACTGAAATTATAATCTCTTCTGTGGTGCATTCCAGACACATTACTCATGACAGATAGAATTTCACCTATTAACAAATAGCATCTGTGCACAATTCATCATACCCTCCTGGACTCACAAAGTGGCTGTAGATTTTATAACTGTTGCGTATCCTGCTGCATAATTATGCTTTATGTGATGTTAAATCTTAGGAATATTGAACCATTGCAGGCAAACTATGTTATTTCTGGCTTTCAGCCAGGCTGGCAGTTTCTGAAGAACAGGCACATCCTCTATATCCCCCTGGGCCACATTACACTCATTAACTAGGCGTGGTAAAGTTATGAATCACAAGGGACAGAACCATCCACTTACAGAAATTCCAATTCCCTGCAAGCACAGATAGTTGTGTGATACCCCAATTTTAAAAGCAGTAACTGAATTATATGCAAAGTACAGATCAAGAAAAAGTAGAAGTTTGGGAAGAAAGCAAAGTAGTAAGTCAAAATCAGCCCTTACTAGTTTTGCTTTATGACAATTCACTAAATAGACTGAGCTGTCCTGACACATATCCATGACCTAAAGAGAAATAGACTCAACTGCAGAATGTGCTAATTTAGACATAGAGCTAATTAATCATCTTATTGTAAAACAACCTTTGGGAGATGAGTGACCACAATGTGATAGAATTTTATATTATGTTTGAAAGGTTTGTAGCTCATTCTAAAGCAAGGGTGTTCAATTTGAATAAGGGAAATTATGAAGGGATGAGGTACAAATTGGTTGTGGTTGATTGCGAAAATACATTGGAAATGAATCGTCTTCAAAGAACTATTACAATGGCTTACAAAAATTACACATTCCTTCCAGCTGCAAAGACACAGAAAATGTCAGTCAACCATTGGCTAACAATGGAAGTTCAGGATTGCATTCGATCACAAGAAAAAGCCCACAAAGTTGCCTGAAATAAAAGCAATTCTGAGGATTGGGACAATCCAACAAAGGAGGGCCAAAAAACCAATAAGGAAGATAAATGCAATCATTAATGTCCTTTGGGAAAGGAAACTGCCATCCTTAACTGGTCTGGTCTCCATGTGACTCCAGTCCTACAGCAATGTGTTTGTCCCTTAACTGCCTGCTGGTCAATTAGGGATGGACAATAAATGTTGGCCTGGCCAGCAATGCTTATATCCCATAGAACATAGAACAATACAGCGCAGAACAGGCCCTTCGGCCCTCGATGTTGCGCCGACCTGTGAACTAATCTAAGCCCACCTCCTACACTATCCCAGCATCATCCATATGCTTATCCAAGGACTGTTTAAATGCCCCGAATGTGGCTGAGTTAACTACATTGGCAGGCAGGGCATTCCACGCCCTTACCACTCTCTGAGTAAAGAACCTGCCTCTGACATCTGTCTTAAATCTATCACCCCTCAATTTGCAGCTATGCCCCCTCGTACTAGCCGACGTCATCATCCTAGGAAAAAGACTCTCACTGTCCACCCTATCTAATCCTCTGATCATTTTGTATGTCCCTATTAAATCCCCTCTTAGCCTTCTTCTCTCCAATGAGAACAGACCTAAGTCCCTCAGCCTTTCCTCATATGACCTTCGCTCCAGACCAGGCAACATCCTGGTAAATCTCCTCTGCACCTTTTCCAATGCTTCCACATCCTTCCTGTAATGGGGCGACCAGAACTGTACGCAATATTCCAAGTGAGGCCGCACTCACGTTTTGTACAGTTGCAGCATGACATCACGGCTCCGGAACTCAATCCCTCGACCAATGAAACCTAACACACCGTATGCCTTCTTAACAGCACTATCAACCTGGGTGGCAACTTTCAGGGATCTATGTACCTGGACACCAAGATCCCTCTGCACATCCACACTACCAAGAATCTTTCCATTGACCCAGTATTCTGCCTTCCTATTATTCTTCCCAAAGTGCATCACCTTACATTTATCTGCATTGAACTCCATTTGCCACCTTTCAGCCCAATTCTGCAGTTTCTGGAGTTCAATCCGGGCAAGTGTGAGGTGATGCATTTTGGGAGGTCCAATTCTAGAGCTATACAGTAAACAGAAGAGCCTTGGGAAAAGTTGATGAGCAGAGAGATCTGGGAGTTCAGGTCCATTGTACCCTGAAGGTGGCTGCGCAGGTGGATAGAGTGGTCAAGAAGGCATGTGGTATGCTTGCCTTCATCGGACAGGGTATTGAGTATAAGAGCTGGCAGGTCATGTTAAAATTGTACAAGACTTTGGTTCGGCCGCATTTAGAATACTGTGTACAGTTCTGGTCGCCACATTACCAAAAGGATGTGGAAGCTTTGGAGAGGGTACAGAGAAGGTTTACGAGGATGTTGCCTGGTATGGAAGGTGCTAGCTATGAAAAGAGGTTGAGTAGGTTAGGATTGTTTTCATTAGAAAAAAGGAGATTGAGGGGGGACCTGATTGAGGTCTTCAAAATCATGAAGGGTATAGACAGGGTTGATAGAGATAAGCTTTTTCCCAGGGTGAGGGATTCAATAACGAGGGGTCACGCGTTCAAGGTGAGAGGAGAAAAGTTTAAGGGGGATACATGTGGAAAGTACTTTACACAGAGGGTGGTAGGTGCCTGGAACGCGTTGCCAGCAGAGGTAGTAGAGGCAGGCACGGTAGATTCATTTAAGGTGCGTCTAGACAGATGCATGAGTAGGTGGGGAGCAGAGGGATACAGATCCTTAGGAATTGGGCGATAGGTTTAGACAGTGGATTTGGATCGGCACAGGCTTGGAGGGCCGAAGGGCCTGTTCCTGGGCTGTAAGTTTTCTTTGTTCTTTGTTCTTTATCCGAGTCTCCCTGCAACCTGCAACATTCTTCCACACTGTCCACCACTCCACTGACTTTAGTGTCATCTGCAAACTTACTAACCCATCCACCTATGTCTGCGTCCAAGTCATTTATAAAAATGATAAACAGCAGTGGTCTCAAAACAGATCCTTGTGGCACACCACAAGTAACTGGACTCCAGGCTGAATATTTTCCATCAACCATCACTCTTTGCCTTCTTTCAGAGAGCCAGTTTCTAATCCAAACTGCTAAATCTCCCTCAATCCCATGCCCCCGCATTTTCTCCAATAGCCTACCATGTGGAACCTTATCAAAGGCTTTACTGAAGTCCATGTACACCACGTCAACTGCCCTACCCTCATCCACACGCTTGGTCACCTTCTCAAAAAACTCAATGAGGTTTGTGAGACACAACCTGCCCTTGACGGATCCATGTTGACTACCTCCAATCAAATTGTTGCTTGCTAGATGATTATAAATCCTATCTCTTATAATCCTTTCCAGAACTTTTCCTCCAACAGATGTAAGGCTCACTGGTCTATAATTACCTCGGTCATTTCTACCACCCTTCTTGAACAAGGGCACAACATTTGCAATCCTCCAGTCATCTGGTACTAAACCTGTAGCCAATGATGACTCAAAGATCAAGGCCAAAGGCTCCGCCATCTCCTCCCTAGCTTCCAAGAGATTCCTCAGAAAAATCCCATCCGGCCCAGGGGATTTATCTACCTTCACACCTTCTAGGATTGATAACACCTCCTCCTTACTAACCTCAATCCTTTCAAGTCTAATAGCCCGTATCTCAGTCTTCTCCTCTACAATATTCTCCTTTTCCTGAGTGAAAACACATGAGAAGTATTTGTTTAGCACCGCTCCGATCTCCACAGGGTCCACACACAACTTCCCACTTCTGTCTTTGACTGGCCCTATTCTTACCCTAGTCATCCTTTTATTCCCCACATACCTACAGAAAGCTTTAGGGTTCTCCTTAATTCTACCTGCTAATGACTGCTCATGTCCCCTCCTTGCTCTTCTTTACTCTCTCTTTAAATCCTTCCTAGCTAATCTGTAACTCTCCATCGCCTCATCTGAACCATCTCGTCTCAATGTCACATAAGCCTCCCTCTTCCGCTTAACAAGAGATACAATTTCTTTTGTAAACCAAGGTTCCCTTACCTTTTCACTTCCTCCCTGCCTGACAGGGACACACCTATCAAGGACACGCAATATCTGTTCCTTAAACCAGCTCCACATTTCGATTGTCCCCATCCCCTGCATTTTCCTACCCCATTCTATCCCTCCTAAGTCTTGCCTAATCGCATTATAATTTCCTTTCCCCCATCTATAACTCTTGCCCAGTGGCATGTTCCTATCCCTTTCCATCGCTAAACTAAACGTAACCGAATTATGGTCACTCTCTCCAAAGTGCTCACCTACCACTAAATCAAACACCTGGCCTGGCTCATTACCAAGTACCCGATCCAGTGTGGCCTCCCCTCTTGTCGGCCTTTCGACACACTGTGTCAGGAAACCCTCCTGCACACATTGGATAAAAACCGATCCATCCAACGTACTAGAGTTATAGCATTTCCAGTCAATGTTGGGGAAGTTAAAGTCTCCCATAATGACCACCCTGTTCCTTTCACTCCTGCCCAGAATTGTTTTGCTGATCCTCTCCTCCACATCCCTGGAACTTTGCGGAGGCCTATAAAAAACTCCCAGCAGTGTGACCTCTCCTCTCCTATTTCTGACCTCAGCCCATACCACCTCAGTAGATGAGTCCTCGTCAAAAGTTCTTTCAGCCACCGTTATACTGTCCTTGACTAACAAAGCCACACCTCCCCCTCTTTTACCACCTTCCCTGATCTTTATGGAAGATCTAAACCCTGGAACCTGCAACATCCATTCCTGACCCTGCTCTATCCACGTCTCCGAAATGGCCACAACATCGAAGTCCCAGGTACCTATCCATGCTGCAAGCTCACCTACCTTATTCCGGATACTCCTGGCGTTGAAGTAGACACACTTCAAACCAGCTTGCTGTCTGCCAGCACACTCCTGCGACAGTGAAATCCTGTCCATGTCCTCCCTACTCTCATCCTCCTGTGTACTGGAACTACACCACAGGTTCCCATGCCCCTGCTGAGCTAGTTTAAATCCACCAGAATAGCACTAGCAAATTTCCCACCCAGGATATTAGTACCCCTCTGGTTCAAGTGAAGACCGTCCAGTTTGTAGAGGTCCCATCTTCCCCAGAATGAGCCCCAGTTATCCATATACCTGAAACCCTCCCTCCTGCACCATCCCTACAGCCACGTGTTCAGCTGATATCTCTCCCTGTTCTTTGCCTCGCTGTCACGTGGCACGGATAACAAACCAGAGATAACAACTCTGTTTGTTCTAGCTCTCAGCTTCCACCCTAGATCCCTGAAATCCTGCCTTATATCCCTATCCCTCTTTCTACCTATGTCATTGGTACCTATGTGGACCACGACTTGGGGCTGGTCACCCTCTCCCTTCAGGACCCCAAAGACACGATCCAAGACATCACAGACCCTGGCACCTGGGAGGCAACACACCAACCGTGAGTCTCTCTCATTCCCGCAGAATCTCCTATCTGTCCCCCTAACTATGGAGTCCCCAATGACTAATGCTCTCCTCCTCTTCTCCCTTCCCTTCTGAGCAACAGGGACAGACTCTGTGCCAGAGACCCGTACCCCATGGCTTACCCCTGGTAAGTCGTCCCCCTCAACAGAATCCAAAACGGTATACCTGTTATTGAGGGGAACGGCCGCAGGGGATCCCCGCACTGTCTGCCTGTTCCCTTTCCGTCTCCTGACTGTAACCCATCTACTTTTTTCCTGTACCTGAGGTGTGACTACCTCCCTGTAACTCCTCTCAATCATCCCCTCAGCCTCCCGAATGATCTGAAGTTCATCCAGCTCCAGCTCCAGTTCCCTAACGCGGTTTCTGAAGAGCTGGAGTTGGGTGCACTTCCCACAGATGAAGTCAGCAGGGACACTAGTGGTGACCCTGACCTCCCACATCCTACAGGAGGAGCATGCAACTGCTCTTACATCCATTCCCATTGTTCTGAATTGTGAAAAACAGACTATTGGAAAAGAAAACACTAGTAACTTACCAAATCGGCGCTCAGAACGTTTTTGGTTAGAGGAGGAGGATGGGTGGGAGACACTACCTTAGTAGTGTTTCAGGTAAAGCAACCGCCCAAATATATTACCTCTCTTACTCAACCGTCCCGTGTCTGCTCCTGCTCGACGCGCACTCAGCCTATTCACGAGGTAAGTTTTTAAAGGAGAAGCTTACCTTCCCAGGCTGCCCTCGCACCTCCTTCCGGACTCCCGCCGCTGAAACGACTGAAAGGCCGCAGTCACGCGAGGTGAGACCTTTATACTCCTGAAGCTTACCTTCCCAGGCTGCCATGAATATTAAAAAAAACTAGCAATAAATATAAAAATGAAGTGTAAAAGCTTCTATCAGTGTATAAAAAGGGAACATTTGGCTGGAACAAAAGTGGGTCCATTACAGTCAGAGGTAGTAGAATTTATAACAGGGAATACAGCACTGAGGAAAATAGAAAAAATCTTCCAGAATTGGAGATCTAAGTGGCTAGGAAGAATGAGTTGTAGGAAATTAGCATCAGTAAGATTATACTGGAGAAATTAATGGGACTGAAAGTTGATAAATCCCCAGGACCTGTAGTGAGTATTTCCCAAAATTCTATAAATGTTGGAATGATTCCTGTGGATGGGAAGGTAGCAAACATGACCCCACTATTTAAGAAGGGATCAGGAAAGAAAACATTGAACTACAGATCTCTTAGTCGTTCTTCAGCAGTTGTTGGGAGTCAATTAGCTCAGTTGGCTGGGTGTCCAGTTTGATGTCTACAGCATGGGTTCAATTCCCATATCAGTTACCATGAAGAACTTCCCTCCTTGCTTGAGGTGCGGTGAAGTTCAGGTTAAACCAGCAGCAGCTGTCACTCCCTCTAGTGAGAGAGCGACACTATGGTCTGGTTAACATCAAGAGTAGAAAAGTGCTAAAATCTGTTATAAAGGATAGGATACAGAGAAACCTGTTTGATAATGATCTGTTTGGGCATAGTCAGCATGAATTTGTGAATGGGAAAATGTCTGATGAACTTGTGGTTTATTTTTGAAGATGTTACTGACTAGATTGATTAAGGAGAGTCAATGGATGCAGTATACATAGATGTTTGGGAAAGATATTGCCATTGCTGGAGCACAATGGAAGTTCACCAGCCTTCATAGAATCCCTACTGTATGGAAACAGGCCTTTTGGCCCAACAAGTCCATACCAACCCTTGGAGCATCCCACCCAGACCCATCCCCCTATAACCCACCTAAGCTACACACTCCTGAACACTATGGGCAATTTAGCGTGGCCAATCCACCTAGCCTGCACATCTTTGGACTGTGGGACGAAACCAGAGTACCTGGAGGAAACCCACGCAGACACAGGGAGAATGTGGTCCCAGATAGCAGGATTGTACCTCACAGGAGGTTAGTCAGAAAAATCAGAGCACATTAAATAGGAGGTAATACACAAGCATGGATTAATGATTGACTAAAAGACAGAAAAGCAAGTTGGAATATCTGAACCATTCTCACATCGAAAAGATATGATTAATAGGGTATTGCAAGTATATGTACTTGGGGTCCCAGCTGTTCATAATATATATCAATGATTTCGAGTTGGGAACCAAACACAATATTTCCAAATTTGTAGATGATACAATGCTAAGTGGGAATGTGTTTGAGGAAGGTGTAAAACAACTTCAGGAGGATATGGACAGGTTTAGTGAACAGGCAAGAACATGACAGATGGAAGAAAATGTGCAAAAAAAAAGTGATCCACTTTCATAGAAGAAATAGATGTGCAGAGTATGTTTTAAATGTTAAGAGGTTTTGGAAGGGGTAGGGCCTAGTGCAGGAAAGTGGGGCCAGTGTAGGTAGTAGTACATTTTTGGCAGGACAGACTCAATGGCCCAAAGGGCCTCTTCCATCCTGTATGATTCTATGTACAAAGTGATCTAGGTGTCTTTGTCAATAAGCAACTAAAGGTTAACACAGAAGTGCAGCAAGCTATTAGGAATGTTAACGGAAAGTTCGCCTTTATCGCAGGAAGATGTGAGAACAGGAGGAGTGAAGTTTTGTTTCAGTTGTACAAGTGCTTGGTTAGACTGCAACTGGAGTAATGTGAAGCTTTGGTTACCTCAGAAAAGATACTGTCACAGAGGGAGTGCAATGAAGATTCGCCAGTCTTCTTTACAGGATGCCAAGGCTGTCCCTTGAAGAGATTGGGTAAACTGGGCCTGTATTTCTCCAGTTTCAAAGATTGAGAGGAGATCGCCATAAGACCATAAGACATAGGAGTAGAACTTAAGCCATTCGGCCTATTGAGTCTGCTCCACCATTCAGTCATGGCTGATAAGTTCCACAACCCCATTCTCCCGCTTTCTCCCGGTAACCCTTGATCCCTTTGATAATCAAGAACTTATCTATCTCAGTCTTAAATGTACTCCGTGACCTGGCCTTCACAGCCTTCTGTGGCAGTGAATTCCATAGATTCACCACTCTCTGGCTGAAAAAGTTTCTCCTTATCTCTGTTCTAAAAGGTCTTCCCATTAATCTAAGGCTGTGCTCTCGGGTCCTAGTCTCTCCTACCAATGGAAGCATCTTCCCAACATCCACTCTGCAGATGCCATTCAGTATTCTGTAAGTTTCAATTAGATCCCCCCTCATCCTCTGAACTTCAATGAGTATAGTCCCAGAGTCCTCAAATGTTCCTCATATGTTAAACTTTTCATTCCTGGGACCATTCTCATGAACCTCCTCTGAACCCGCTCCAGGGCCAGTACATCCTTCTTGAGATATGGGGCCCAAAACTGCACACAATACTCCAAATGTGGCCTGACCAGAGCCTTATAAAGCCTCAGTAGTATATCCCTGTTTTTATATTCAAGTCCTCTCAAAATAAATGCCAACATTGCATTTGCCTTTCTGACTACTGACTCAACCTGCAAGTTTACCTTGAGAGAATCCTGGACTAGAACTCCCAAGCATCTTTGCACTTCAGACTTCTGAATTTTCTCCCCATTTAGAAAATAGTCCATGCTTTTATTCTTCTTACCAAAATGCATGACCTCATTCTTTCCCATGTTGTACTCCATCAGCCACTTCTTTGCCCACTCTCCCAACCTGTCCAAATTCTTCTGCAGCCTCCCCACCTCCTCAATACTACCTGTCCCTCCACCGGGCAGTAATCCAAAGATTATAACCCTTGAGGACCTGTTCTTTAATTTGGTTCCTAGCTCCTGATAATCTCTGAACAGGTGTTCTTTCCTAGTCTTACCTATGTTGCTTGTTCCGGCGTGGACCACAACTGGATCCTCCCCCTCCCGCTCCAATATCCTTTCAAGCCGGTCAGAGATATCCCTTACCCTGGCACAGGGCAGGCAACACACCATGCGGGACTCTCGATCCTGCTTACAAAGGATACTATCTATCCCCTTAATTATAAAATCCCCTGCAGCTACCACCTGTCTTTTTGCTCCCCCCTCTTGAATAGCCTCCCGCACCACAGTGCAGTGGTCAGTTGGCTTATCCTCTTTGCAGCCCTTTTCCTCATCCACATAGGCAGCAAGTACCTCATGCCTGTTGGACAAGGTCAAGAGCTGGGGCTCCTCTGGTTCTGACTGCAGGATCCTTCTATCTGCCTCACTTACAGTCACACCCTGCTGTCCCTGGCCACCGACCAAATTTGAAGTACCTTAATCTACCAGGTGTGACTGCCTCCTGAAACACAGCGTCCAGGTACTTCTCCCCCTCCCAGATATGCCGCAGTGTTCGAAGCTCTGATTCCAGCTCATCAACTCTGAGCCGAAGTTCCTCTAGCAACCAATACTTGCTGCAGATGTAGTCACTGCAGTTCACAATGGGATCAGTCAGATACCACATCATACAGCTACAACCCATCACCTGTCCAGCCGTTTCTACTTAGTTAATTACTTCATTAATTTATACAATTTATTTTAATGAGTTAATTAAATTTGTTGATACTTCTTTCCTGGGTTCTTTTTCAAATTTACTGCAGATTTCCTACCAGCCAATCAGGTCACAGCCTCCCTGTGACATCACTCCAGTTTTATTTGCAGCTAGTGCCCCGAGATCTGGTCCTCTTATACTCACCTCTGCTCTGTTGCTCCTGCCTCCAACAGCTTCCCGCCAAACAAAAGCCACTGCCAGAATATATGATTTTGCTTACCTTCCCAGTAGACCCCTCGCTCTCTCCTGACTCCCACCGCTCAACGAGGGAAACCTAGAAAATAATTAAATGAAGACAGGGCAGATGCAGGCAAGATGTTTCCCCTGGTTGGGGAATCTAAAACGAAGGAAATAAGGGGTTTCCACTTCGGTGTGAGATAAAGAAAATTTATTTTACTCAATGGTGTTGTGAACCTTTGCAATTCTCTACCCCCAAGACTTGTGGAAGCTCAGTCTTTGAGTATATTTAAGGCAGAGTGTGATAGATTTTTGATGACCAGCATTGTACATGGTAATGGTGTTACAGAGGTGGAATAGGCGAACTTCTCTGATAACTAAACTAAAACACAAGCCCTGACCGGTTACGACAGGAGTATGGGTTTCCCTCTAATAATTACACCCCAAACACCCAGAGAAGCTCGCCTTTCCCCTCATAATCTGTTAGAAGTTGCTAGAAGAAAGAAAATCCCTGATCCCTACTTTACAAATTACAAGTAACAATTTACTTATTTAACCCAACAATGAACAAATAACAGAATTACTAACAAACCGACAATTCCCCCCCAGACTAAAACTAGTTCCTGACTGGTAAATTCTGTTGGAATATTCTATTGTCTCCACTCTCTTCACAAATGCCTTTCTTCCACTAATTCTGCTGTCAGGGATGTATTTTCTCTCTAATTCTTCAATGAGGACTTTGAGCTAAAACACCATGGTACATTTGATTGATTAGATAGTCTTTCTCTGAGAGCTGAATGGTGCTCACTCTGGTAGATGGTGGATGGCTCTCTCTTTCAGATGGCAGTTGGCTCTCTGCCGATTTTCAAAAAAACACTTCCTTAAACACCAATGATGAAGCAACAAATTCTCACAATATGATTGGGTTCAGGCTGTCAACACCATCAGTTTGAAAATTCAACTGACTTTGAATCCTTGAATGTTTGGTTTTAAATTAATTGGCCAAATTCAAACTCGTCACAGCATCAAAACAAGATGGCTGTTTTGCCTGCCACCTGTAAGTCTTTTTTAATACACTTGTTTCACTTTTTGAGGCTCTCTGTACTGGCAGCTTCTGCTGCTGCTCCCAGACATAATATTTTTTAAAGATTTCTAAGCACAGACAAAGCACAAATCTCTTGAAGGAACCACACATTTTAGCTTCCTGCCTTCCACTTCACAATTACTCTATCCACCTTCGTAACAATGGGGATGGAGTGAGTAAAAGCGATCAGACTGTTAAATCAGCTGCGATTGAATGGAGTAGTGGGGCAGGTTTGATGTGCTCAATGGCCTACGCCTGTTCTTATATTAGGTTCCTGCTACAAAATTGCTTATGTTGACCAAATAGGAAGGTGTGCGTAACAGGAGTTTCAGTCCTTTCTTTCTTTACCAGCATTTCAATGTCACTTGAGAAACTACCCACTAAAAAGTGAAAGAGAATATACAATCACAGTACAATTTGGTGAATTGAAATGCATTTTAATTGTCAGTATTACTAATTTCAGATGCATTTTTTTAAAGCATGTGTCAATTTTCCATCTTGAAAGAAAACGAAAAACTGACTCCAGGAATTTTATGTTCACAAATGGAAGCAAATACTCTCTTTATCTTCCAACATAAAGGACAGAGAAGTCAACAGGCATTTCTTCAGGAGTACACAGATGTCCATTTGTGTCATCACTGTAAGACCACAGTGAATGATCCCTCACTTTGTCTCCCCAGTTTCTGGTGGATACTGTGACGGGTTGGTATTGAGTGTATCTGGATAACTGCCACTCTTTGGGGTGAACCTGGATAACAGTTTAGAGTGTGTCCACTCTGATTCAAAGCACCTGATTGAGGATTGGCCCTGGTTAATATTTAAAGTGCTCCTGTATCATGCCCAATGCAAATGCACACACACCAACTGGGATACTATCAGCATTAAATTTTGTAAGAATTTAGAATCTGATAGAGGTTGCAAAGGAGAAAACCACCACAAGCCATCATATTTTTACAACAACAACCTTCAAATGAAAAGCTGATGTAAGAAAAGCTCTCAGTATTTACAGGTGGATGTAATAGGTGACCAGGTATCATTAATATGAACTGTCCTTCTACACAAATGGAGACAGATTTGAAACTTTGATGTTGCGTGGGATATCTGGCAGATTGATGTTCTTGACAGCAGAGACTGCACGGGCAGGAGCTCCAGAGAACCCAGCCTAAAATTACAAAACAAAATTTACTCTTTCATGACACACAAAGAAATTAAAACAGCACACAGGTTAACAGCAGCAACAAAAAAAAAGACATCTGATAAATTGTTTGCTCAAAAGCGCAATGTTAAAAGCAAAACCAAAGACCTTTCAAAAAGAGTGGAAGCCAAATCTTAAAGGAGGAGGAAGAGGAGAAGCAAGCCGATGGTATACTGGGGGTACATGTTAAATTTACAACAATGTTGCTCCGTTCATGGAAAGCAGCTTGCAAACCTTGTTAATCCAGAACCTCAGCAAATACCAAGCCGTCAAACAAAAAAAGACAGGCAGTGCAGAAGCTCTCGTAGTGCACCTCACTCTTCAATCAGTACACAGTCTGATCAGAGTGATAATTCATCTCGGTACTGCAGTCAGTCCATCCTAATCAGAAGTAAACAGCTATGAACTATCAGCTTACGGCCCTACTGGTTAAGACTCTAAAACCTTTTAAAACTGCTATACATACACACAGACACAAACAAACAGGTAAACGCTGCTTTTATGGGTGGAGGAAAAAATATTGGGGAAACACAGTTCAATAGCGCCAGTCCACAGAGTCCCTAGAAATGTTCCTTTTGCTTGTCAAGATTTTCTGCTCTTCAACCTCCTTTCTCCAGGTTCTTTCATTTCTTCACAGGAGGTGCAGGATGATCTGAACACTAACTATAGAGTCTCTGAATTACTGGTAAAAGGCAATAACTTACTGTAACTAGTGGGAGAAAATAACTGGTTATCTTCAAGCTTCAGGCATTTTTAGTAGAGACAGACAGAAACACACATAGAACCTGCTCTTCCAGCAATCCTTACACTTCTCCCTGTATCATTTGAACTAACAAACTCCATAGATACCCTGGAACTAATTAGATTATCGCCAAGCTTATGACCTTTGGAATCCACAACCGGTCTGAATTTTGCGAACCAATCAGCTATTTGTTGCTGGCTAAATCTCATTCCGCATACACACACCTCAAGTGATATACCACCTAGAAACTTCTCCCAATGCTTGAACAGCACTGTATACACCACACAATGAGTTTCATTATCCATAACATAGAAAATAAAATGAAACCATCTACAGAACAAGGAAATGTGAGTTGATACACACTTCTGTGACTGCAGGTATGGATCCAGGATGGTGTGTTGTCCTGGTGCCAGGGTCAAGGATTGTCAATGAGCAGCTGCAGAATGGCTGGAGGAGGGAGGAGGGAGGAGGGAGGAGGGACAGCCCCAGCAGTTGTGCTCCTTTCTGACTATGTATTTGGTACAAATGTGACCCTGCAGTTAGAATTTAGGGAGCCAGGTAGGAAATTAACATGGAGTTCAAAAGTAGTAATTTCAGACATATGCAAAGGAGTAACAGAAACAGGAAGAAAATGGAGATGAATTCATATCTGGAAAACTGGGACTGACTATGTGGGAGATGGGATCTGTAAAGGCCGGAGGTTTGTACCTAAGCAGAGCCAGGACAAATTTCCTGCTGAGTGTTTTGCTGGATTTTTGAAAATATATTCACTCATGGGGTGTGAACATTGCTGGCTAGGCCAGCATTTATTAGCCATTCTGGATCACTCTTGGCAGCGAGTTGCCTTCTTCAGCCACTGCAATCCATTTGATATTGACATATACACAGTGCCATTACGAAGGGAGTTCCAGGACTTAGACCCCGCAACTATGAAGAAACTGCTATGCTGTGCAGTCCTCAGCGACTGCCTCCAACTCAGACTCACCCCACGTGGATTCCAACTGAAATTTCATCCTCCATGCTTTAAATCCTCCCAGGGTCACACATAACTCCATGATTTTCAACATTCCACAGACAGCCGCTCTCGCCACATCCTGAGATCCACACTCAATGCCATGCAGTGTCACATGCACATTCTTGACCTTTCTCTCCAACAGCATCACATCACAATGGCTCAGGGCTGCACCCCTCCTCAGTTTCACTTCATCCTTCAGCTCATTTGTCATGCTAACAAGGAATTTTTTTCTTTTCCTTTTAGGCATCAAGGCCACAAGATGCAACAACTCAGAGATACCCGTGGCCCATTGGAATCTTCCTCCCTTCCCCTTCCCTCTGACTCCATCCCCTCCCCCAACTCCACCTCCTGCCAGGTATTCACCATCCTTCCTTGCCTTCTGTTGGCTGATGCTGAATGTTCTGTACTCAGTAAAGGTCTCAGCTTTATCCATCTGCATCCCCATCTTAATGAATTTTGGGCACGACATGACATCAGACTCTTCTTCTGTCATCTTCGCCTCCGTGCCCATTTCTTTGGACAAGAGTCCCCTCCCCGTCCCACAGACCCCTTCGCCCAGGTCCAACACTCTCCCTCCACCTGGACCCCTCCCTCTGGCCTTTTACCTGCACTTGATCTGTTCATTGAGAACTGTCAACGTGATATTGGTCCCTCAACTTCTCTGCACCCCTCAGCCAATCCAACTATCTCCCTCCGAACTGACTGCACTCTGTGTACTTAGATCCAACCCTCACTTCGTTACTCAGCCTGCCGGTAAGGGTAGTGTTGTGCACTGACTTCTACATTGCAGAGGCTGAGCGCCAGCTCTCAAATACCTCCTCCTACCTTCCCCTGGAGCATGACCCCACCATGGCACTTCAGGCACTGTATCAACTACGGTCGCTGTCCTCATTTCATCTGGTGATCACTCCCACACTGCCTCCAAGCTGATAGTACCCCAGCCCCACACAGCTCGCTTCTACTTCCTTTCAAAAATCGACAAACAGGACTGTCCAGGCAGACCCATTATTTCAGCCTGCTCCTGCCCCACAGAACTCTATATTCTCTCCCTGGTCCAGACCCTGCACATGTACATTTGTGATTCCTGCGATGTTTTACACCAGTTTCAGAATTTCCAGTTTGCAGGCTCCAGTCACAATCCCTTTACACGTCCATCCCCCACCAGGATGGTCTCAAGGCTCTCAGCTTCTTCCTGGAGCAAAGACCTGAACCATCCCCACCCACCACCACCCTCCTCCACTCGGCCAAGCTCATTCTCACCCTCAACAACTTCTCTTTCAACTCCTCTCAATTTCTTCAGGTCAGAGGGGTGGCCATGGGTACCTGCTTGGGCCGCAGTTATACCTGTCTCTTCGTGGGGTACATGGGACATTCCTTGTTCCAGTTCTATTCTGGCCCCCACCCACAACTCTTTCTCCGATACATCAATGATATCATCGGTGCTGCTTCCCCCTCTTGTCCGGAATTGGCAAAGTTCATCGATTTCGCTTCCGATTTCCATCCTGTCCCCACTTTCACTTGGTCTATCTCTGACTCCTCCCTTCCCTTCCTCAACATTCCTATTTCCATTTCTGGGGATAGACAGGCCACTTATATCTACTATAAGCCCACTGGCATCCCATAGCTATCTGGACTATACATCCTCGCAACCTGCTTCCTGTAAAGACTCCATTCCATTCTCCCAGTTCCTCCACCTCGGTCGCATATATTCCGATGAGGCTGACTTTGACAAGGGAGCCTCCGAAATGTCCACCTTCTTCCTCAACCATTGTCAACAGGGCCCACAACCAGATCTGAACCATCTCCCGCACTTCTGCCATCACCCCCTCCAGCAACAGTGATAGAGTTCCCCTTGTTCTTACCTACCATCCCACCAGCAAGCACATCCAGAAGATCATCAGCTGCCATTTCTGTCAACTCTAGTGGGATGCCACCACCAGACACATACTCCCTTCCCCTCCCCTCCTTTGTCTGTCTTCTGCAGGGACCATTCCCTCCGGGACACCCTCATCCATTCTTCCTTCACACTCAACACACTCCCACAGCCCTACAGCACTTTCCCCTGCATCCAGCAAAGGTGCAACACCTGCCCATTTACCTGCTCCCTCCCCAGTATCCAAGGGCCCAAATAGACCTTCCAGGTGAAGCAGAACTTTACCTGCACGTCCCACAATCTAGCCTACTGCACTCGCTGTTCACAATGTGGTCTCCTCTACACTGGGGAAACAAAGCGTAGGCTGGGTGACCACGTCACAGAACATCTATGTTCTGCGTGCAATAAAGACTCTGAGCTTCCAGTTGCCCTACACTTTAACACACCACCCTGTTCCATGGCCAACATCTCTGTCTCAGGTTTGCTGCAGTGATCCAGCAAAGCTCAACACAAGCTGGAAGAACAATATCTTAATTTCCGCTTGGGGACGCTGCAGCCCTCTGGACTCAATATCGAGTTCAATAATTTTAGGGCCCGAACTCCCTCATGTCCTGGCCCCCTACCCTACACACCAGGCCTTGTTATCACATAGCCTGCCATTACACACTACCTATTGTTAGTCCCTAACAGTCCCCATTAACAGTTATTCACCCTCCTAGCCAGATCATCATCAACTCCTTCATCTGTCCAACTGCACTGCTTTCTCTTTGGGCTCTATGCCCACCTATCATTAACCCCTTACTCCCCCCAACCTATCTTCTGCATGTAAACCAACATTTTCCTAGCTTCCACCAGTTCTGAGGAAGGGTCACGGGACCCAAAATGTTAACTAACTTCTCTTCACAGATGCTGCCAGACCTACTGAGCTTTTCCAGCAACTTCTGTTTTTGTTATTGGTTATGATCTTATTGAATGGTGGAGCATGCTCGAGAGGCCAAGTCTTGTTTCTAATCCGTATGTTGGTGTATATGTTCGCATGTAGCCTAGAGACTATCAACTAGTTGGAAGGATTTAAAAGGAATAAATTTGCAAGAAAATGGTGGAGAGTGCAAAAACTATGCAGCGGTTACAATGAGGGAATCGAATTTAATGAGGGAATTGCCTAAATATAAACTGGGATAATGGTAGTGTGAAGAACAAAGAGAAGCAAGAGTTCCGAAAGTGTCTTTGGGTAAATTTTCTACAGCGTCAAGTTTTCAGTCCAATGAGAAAGAAGGCACTATTAGATCTGGCTTTGGGACTGAAATTCACCAAATAAGTAAAGTCTTAATGGGAAAACATTTGCAGGACAGTGATTGTTGTACAATAAAGTTTAAGTGGACTATGGAAAAGGTCATCAAACAATCCAGGATAAGAATAATAAACTTGATAAAAGGCAACCTCAATGGGGGTGAGAATGGCTCACAGCCGAATAAATTGGTCTCAAAGTTAATAGGTAAAACAGGAGTTACATGAAGAGCACCTTCAAGACGAAAGACATAGAAATTAAGATAACAAAGAAAAGCATGCTTATAAATAGAAAATATAACCGAGAACCAGAGTTAACATAGAATATTCCATGGGAGGCAAAAAAGTAAAGATGTAGAGAGAGAAGATGACTCCTACCATAAAAGGATGTCCCAATCTTTTAGCGGCACATAAATATTGAAAAGGTTAGTAAGAGGAGGAGTGGGGGCAATTACGAACCGAAAAAGGGAGTTATACATGGAGGCAGAAGACATAGTAAGATATGAAAGGAATGCTTTGCATCTGTCTTCACCAAGGAAGATGCTACCAAGACACTAGTCACAGAGGAGAAATCTGTCACTAGTAAGACTTACAATTGACAAGATCAGTGACAGATGGTATTTATTCCTGGTAAGTGTGAGGTGATACAGTTTGGAAGAAGTAACAAGGGAGTACTTAATGAATGGAAGGATACTAGGAAGCAGACAGGAACAGAAGGATCGGGGCATATTTGCCCACAGGACCCTGAAGGTGGCAGGAGGAGTTATAGGGAAGTTAAGAAAGTATACAGGACATTTGCTTTTATCAGTCATAACAGATGATCAGAGCTGGGAGGTCATGTTGGAGCTGCACAGAACTTAGGCTAGGCCACAGCTGGAGCACTGTGTGCAGTTCCGGTCACTCGACTATAGGAAGGATGTGATTGCTCTGGAGGTGGTGCAGAGGAGATTCATCAGGATGTTGACTGGGAGCAGCTTAGCAATGAGGAGAGGCTGGATAGGCTCAGATTGTTTTATTTGAGCTGAGCAGGTTAAGGATGGAGCTGAATGAGGTGTATAAGATTAAAAGAGGTGTGGACAGATTGGATAGAATGCAGCTGTTCCCCTTAATTGAGGGTCAAAACAAGGGGACAGAATTTTTAAGGTGAAAAGGAGGAGGTTTACAGGAGATCTGAGGAAAATCCTATTCACCCAGAGGGTGACAGAGATCTGGAATGCACTGCCGAGGAGGGTAGTTGAGGCACGGAACCTCACGGCCATTTAAAAGTACTTGGAATATCATAACATTAAAGGCTGAAGGGCCAAATGCTGGAAAGTGGGACTGGTGTAGATTTAGAGCAGTGCAGACTCGATGGGCCAGAGGGCCTCTTCTGTACCGGACAAGTCTATGATACTATGATAAGGAAATGGTATTGGATAGGCTGGATAGATGAAAAACTGATAAGGTGCCAAGATCAGATGAGATGTACCCAAGGATACTGATGGAATAATTGCTTGGCAGTACACAGCTTTGCTAAAAGACAAGTTGAAGCTTTTCATCTTATGCTCATCATGACAAAGACACAAGAAACAAACATGAAAAAAGGTGCCTATTTTTACAGCATCAGAACAGGGCACTGACTGCTTGGGCCAATGCTGGCATGGCAATGCAGCAAAATGGCTCAGTTTTATGTTAACAAAAGGAATTCATACACAATGCACCTTTCTCATTGGGAATAAAAGGAGTCATGGTGGCTGCCAGTCTCTGCTGAAACCCCAGGGCAAGACACTGACTAAACAAATCTACCTGCCTGTCTGAGGACTAAGATTAAAAAATGAACTGTTCTGAAGAAGGGTCACGGGACCCAAAACATTAACTCTGCTTTCTCTCCACAGGTGCTTCCAGGCCTGCTGAGTTTTTCCAGTGATTTTGGTTTTGTTATTCAATTCTGCTCCTGCTGCATCTCCACGCCAACAATGTTCTCATGCCCTACTGATGAGAGCAAGATGAAATGCTTCATTTCTCTTCCTTTTTTAGCAATACTGAGGGAAGTGATAGAAGAAACTGCAGAAGTGCTGGTCATTACTTTACAGCTTTCCTGAGATCAAACATGGAGTGCCATGAGTGGAGTGGGGAACTGTAAATGTTACCAAATTGTTCAAAAACAATGTAAAGGCAAGTCTAATGTCAGGCAAGTGAAAACAGAAGCTTGTAGAAACAATGATTCAGTGTAAAATGATTCGCCATGCAGTTAAATGTAAGATAATAAAGGCAAAAGCAGCACAGATGTCGTAAGGGCAAATCATGCTTAACTAATTTGCTGGAACTTTTTTGAAGAGATAACAGAGAAAGTTAATAAAGGCAATGTGGTGTACATAAGCTTTCAAAAGCTATTCAATATGATGCCACACAACAGATGTGTGAGGAAAATTAGAGCTCATGGAATCAAAGGGACGGTAGCAATATGGATACAATGTGAATACAAAATTATGATGCTGCTTGGCCTGCTGTGTTCATCCAGCCCCACAACTTGTTATCTCGGATTCTCCAGCATCTGCAGTACCTTTTATCTCTGAAATGGTTAATGGATGTTTTTGGCTTGGAGAAGGATTACCATGGAAGTCTCCACAGATCAGCTTTGGGACATTGCTTTTCCTGTCACATAGTAATGAACTAAACCTTGATGAGCAGGGAACAATTTCAAAGTTTGCAGATTATACAACTCTTGGAAGCATTGCAAACTGTGAGGAGGACAGCGTAGGACTTCAGAAAGAAATAGACAGGTTGTTGGAGTGGGTGGATAGGTGACAGATGAAGTTCAATGCAGGGAATGATGCGGTAATGGACTTTGGTCGGAACAACATGGCGTGACAATATGAAATAACGGAAATTCTAAAGGAGGTGCGGGAGCAAAGGGGCATTGTTGTATATATGCACATATTAAAGGTAGCAGGACAAGTGGAGACAGCAGTTAATGAAGCAAACAGCATCCTCAGCTTTATTAATAGGGTGAGTACAAGAGTAAAGAGGTGATGCTGAACTTGTAAAAGATACGGAGCTCAACTGGAGTACTGTGTACAGTTCTAGGCGCCATACAATAGGCAGGCTGTGAAGGCATGAGTGAGAATGTGGAAAAGATTCACATGAATGGTTCCATACCTGACAATCTACAGAAATAAAGATAGATTGCAGAAATCAGGACTATTGTCCTTGGTGATGAAAAGGCTGCGCGGAATTCTAATTTGGGTATTCAAAGTCATGAGGGAGCTAGACAGTGTATGCCTAATGAAAGGACCTACATTTAAGGTAACTGGCAAAAGAAGCAAAAACAACATGAGGAAAAGTGTCTTCACACAGCAAGAAGTTAATGCATTGGAATGGAGAGAGATAAAAGGTACTGCAGATGCTGGAGAATCCGAGATAACAAGCATGGGGCTGGATGAACACAGCAGGTCAAGCAGCATCATAGGAGCAGGAAAACTTGACGTTTCGGGCCTAAACCTTTCATCAGAAATGATTTCTGATGAAGGGTTTAGGCCCGAAACGTCAAGTTTTCCTGCTCCTATGATGCTGCTTGACCTGCTGTGTTCATCCAGCCCCATGCTTGTTATCTATAATGCATTGGAATGAACTGCCTGACTGTGGGGTTCAGGTCAAGAATGCACTGCCCGAGTGTGTGGTGGAAGCAGGTTCAATTAAAACTTTCAAAGGGAAATTGAATTGTTATCTGAAAATAAAAAATACACACAGTTTCAAAGAGAAGGCAGCAGAATGACATTAAATAGTATGCTCATTTGGAGAACCAGTGCAGGCACAATGAATCAAATGGCCTCCTGTGTTGTAGCAATTCTGTGATTTTCTCATAGTTTTATCAACTTTGCCTGAAGATCCTGGACAAGATCAGAAGTTCACCATATTTAATAGGTCCAAAGAATTCACATACTATAGCTTGGTGGCACACCAAAAAGAACCATGTTGCTCCTTCAGTAGGACTATTTTGACATGTCAAGTGATAAACAAAGCTTTCACTCAGCAGCACCACTTCAATCCATCTCAAATTAGACAATAGTTACTCATGGAACACTCTGAATTTCACTAAAATCATCTTTTTAACTGCTTGTTTTTCCAACTGTTAGAGAAAACTGATGTTGGGATCGAAAGTGTGTCAATAGGGAACTACACAGGCCAATCAATAATTAACTCAATTTTAACATGGATATTAAGAATGTCTTGATAATCACATCCTGACCAAGATTAGATTACACCCCCGTAATCATTTAAAGATTAGTTCTTGTAAAGTTTGAAGATTTATCTAGATTTATTTTAGTTCAACTATATTTTGGAATCAGCTATCCTTGACTCATGAAGCAATTAAGCAATTTCAAAACATTCTGTTGTGATCCTTTCCGCTTACTATCATCACTTTCTAACTGCTGACTGTGCCATCTGCTAAACCAAACTAAATTATTCTAATCAGTTTATGATGCAATATAAAATTCATAGCTAACCTTACAATATTGTATATCAGCGAAAAGCTGAAATGACCAATATCAACACAAGCTAGGAATTAGTTCAAACCACAAGTCACAAGAGCAGAAGAAATTAAGGGACATGGGGTGTGGGATGGTGGAGCTGAATTTAGCCATCTCCTCGTCCTTTAGCTTGTGCTGTGTGGTGGGGCTGTGGTATTGAGCAGATAAATATTTACAAAGGAATAAGTTCTTTAGAGAGAGAAATCAATGTGAGGGAGACATATTTTGAGTTAAGACTTGGAACTGAAATAAGCAGAGACAAGAATTAAAATTAGCTGCAAGAAAACAAGTGAAATCTGAGATTTACAGACAGATTGCAATTTCAGTCACAGAGGAGGAATATGCAATGATTCTGAGTCATGGTGTGAAAGGACAAGTCATAACTGACAGGTACATGGGACTAAACCATTAGGTCCACAACAATTACTGAGAACAAATCTCCTCCTCTTCCCCTGCACCTGCAATGAGGGACCCAGGGTTTCCATTTGATAGACAGGAAATTCTACAACAATAAAAGCCTTCCTGGAGATGTATGTCCAGTATTTCTTACCTCAGACTTTTCCAGTTTAGTCTGTGCCTCGACCTGTGACACAATCTCAGTCATGTTTGTCTCTAGAACCATTCCTCCCATTACCACCTCCTGAAGAATGCAATGAACCTGTGAGGAAACAGACAGCAACATCTATTCACTGGTTCCAATGGTAACTCGCACTGACTCAGTAATCCTCAGACAGGCTACAAATGACAGATTGTATTGATCAATGATGCACAAACAAATTCCACAGAAAAATACAATTCAGCATTTGGTTCACAAAAGTAATTAAAAATAGATTAAAGTCATTCTACTTTTAACGAAACAACTGCATCTCCCCTTAAAATATCTGTTCTTCAGGATTCAGCGAACGCCAAGTTATTGCTGTAGCTCAGCTTCACCCTGTCTTAGCCTAGCACACACTTCAACTAGGGCAGTAGATTGCAATGGGATCAATCTAATCCATTTGAGACCAGAAACCAGAAGTGAGCTGTTTGTGGATCTATGTAGAAAAGCTGATTCATACTACAATAAGGAGACAGATAAATAAAAGGCTGTCTGACTTTAGCAACTCTTGACTTCCAGATATTTCCAAGTATCTCTGTAATATCAGTATCAAATGACATGGGGATTTGAGATAACTGGGTACTTTGTTCTGAGAGGCAGCCATATCCCTGTAAATATGAGCTAACAAACCACCACTTGATTGTTATTCCACAGACCTTTCATGGACTAAAATGCTGCAATGGTCACCTGACCACAGACTGAGAAAGATTCATGAGAACTATGTGTAATAAGCAAAACTGTGTATATTGAAATTACCACTTTAATCTAAATACATAAAAGAAAGCACCTTAGTCAATATCAAATGTTTTCTCAGAAGTTTTAAATTCTCACACTTTTAGAAAGATCCATCGTGTTGCCAAAGGGTTGATCCAATTCTATATGTCTCCCTTTGTGATTGATACTGAGACGACACATCAGTCTGTCTGCTTTTTGGCTGACAGTGAATCTATAAAAGGACTCATGTGACTTGACGTAAATTAGCCTTCTTTACAAAATATTTAATATTATAACTACCTGACATTTCAAAAGTATGACAAAGGATCATGGAAACAAACTAGAAAAAGAAAAATTCAGAACTAGTACGGAATACCGATTCTCACATGAGCCTGATGGTCAGACAGCACTGGAGGGAAATGCAGGAATCAATTAAGAACCAAGTGGAGACAACAACTGGGAAAGTTTAGGGACAATCCTAGATTATCTAATTCAAGCCAAAGAACCTCTCTCATCTGGAACGATCTTGAGAGTTTGATGCAGTTCCCTGCAACAGGAATCCTGAAGCACTTAACCACTCACTGTTTATCAATATGTCAGCAAACACAGGAACTATGTCATGCAGAATCTCACAAACAGCAATGGAATCAATAACCAGATCACCTGCACCAATACAAAACCCAATCACCTGCTCCAACACAAAATCAAAATACTGCAGGAAAACTGAAGCAGAAAAATTTCACTCATCTGAAACATTAACTTTGTTTCTTTCCCCGCAAATTTTACCAGACTTGTTAAGTATTTCCAGCATTTACAGTTTTTGTTTCAGAAAATCGATGCCTGATTTGCACTATCAGGAAACATCACCATGCAATCATGTCACGCTCAATGAATGGGACTGAATTGGGAGTAAAGGTTGTGAAGAGCGAGTGCAAATGGTAATAATGCGATATGATAAGAAAGTGTTTATCATCTTTTTTTGCTGATTTAGAATGATATCTTGCTAAATAAACATTTACCAGGATAAGTAATCTGAAACATGGTTTGTATTTACTTGCTTTATTGCAGTATTTCTTGATGCAACTTCCAAGTGAGAGTCGCGAAGAAGAACTGAATTGGGGCTTTCAACTCAACTTTGTGATTGCCTCAGTCCTGCTTCATTGTTGCATTATCCACAATTTACATTATATCGCTCATTTAACCTAACAAAATATCCTAGGGTGCTTCATTATGGCACAAACATCAGGACTTTATTTGAAAACTGAGGAACCCGAAACACAACTTTTGTTTAATTCCTCCACTATATTGCTAGTTTAGTAATCTACTCAGAGTTTAATCCTTGATTATCACAGAATCAAAACAGTGCAGAAGGAAGCCATTCTGCCCATTGTGCCTACACTGGTTCTGTTACCAAGTGCCAATTTCTGCCTTTTCCCCATATCCCTGTAAACCACTTCTATCCAAATATTCAGTCAATGCCTTCTCAAATGTCTCAATTGAACCTGCCTCCACCACAATTCCAGGCAGCGCATTCCAGATCTGAACAACTCGTTGTGTGGAAGTTTGCATTTCACTATAAATCTATGTCCTTGCATTCATTCATCAGATCTCCTTTCAGATTTCTCTCCAAGGAGAACAGTCCTAACTTCTCCAATTTACCTTCATAACTAGGGGCGACACAGTGGCTCAATGGTTAGCACTGTTGCCTCATAACGCTAAGGACCCAGGTTCAATTCCACACTTGGGTGACTTTCTGTGTGGAGTTTGCACATTCTGTGTGTCTTTGTGGGTTTCCTCCCATTGTCCAACGGATGTGGATTGCCTGTGCTAAATTGCCATAGTGCCCAGGGAATGTAGGTTAGGTGGATTGGCCTTAGGAAATGCAGGGTTACAGTGATAAGGTAGGAGGGGTAAGTCTGGGTGGGATGCTCTTCAGAGAGTTGCTGTGGACTTGTTGGCTGTTGCCTGTTTCTATACTGTAGTGATTCTATGAACTGGCATTTTGCATTACTGGAACCATTCTTGTAGGTAGTTTTATACACTCTTCAATACATACACATCCTTCCTGTGATGTTGCACCAGAACCATACACAATACTCCAGTTGAGGTCTGACAAGAGTCTTGTATAAGTTCAACATCATCTCCTTGCTCTTGTACTCTATGTCCCTATTAATAAAACTGCATACTTTATTAACTGCTCTCTCCATCTGTCCTGCCACTTTCAACGATCTATGCACACATACACCCAGGTAGCTCTGCTCTGCACCCTCTTTAGAATTGTACTCCCTTTCTTATGTTGTCTTTAACCATTCTTCCGACCAAAGGGTATCACCTCACAATTCTCTGCATTGAACCTCAACTAACATCTATCTGCCCACGCGATCATCTTGTCAATGTCCTTTTGGAGTTTCATGTGATCCTACTCACAGATTACAATTTTCCAACTTTAGTGTCATCTGCAAACTTTGAAATGTCTCCTGCTCAACAAGATCTAGATCATTAATATCTATAATAGAAAAGCAAAGATCCCAGTACCAACTCCTGGGTAACTCCACTGCAAACCTTCCAAAAGCCTTAAAAATATCCATTGACTGTTACTCTGTTTCCTAACACTTAGCAATGTGGATACAAAATTGGCTATTACCCTTTTTATATCATGACCTATAACTTTCCTCACATGCCTGATGCATAGCACTATATCAAATGCCTTCTGGAAATCCATGTACACCACATCAACAACGTTACCCTCATTGTCCCTTTGTTATTTCTACAAAAAACTCCAGCAAGTTAGGTCATTGTTCACGTTGATACTGATGACACAGGGAGAGAAAGGGACAAGGTTCTACAGACAGAATATAGGAAATTAAGCAGGAGGTTTAAAAGTAGGTCCTTGAAGATAGTAATATCTGGATTACTTCCAGTGCCGTGTGCTAGCATGAATAGGAGGTTAGGGCAGATGAATGAGTGGCTGAGGAGCTGGTGGAAGGGGCAAGGATTCACATTTCTAGACCAGTGGGATCTCTTCAGGGGTAGAAATGACTTGTATAAGGACAGACTGCACCTGAATTGGAAGGGGATTAATATCCTGGCAGGGGGATTTACCAGAGCTACTTGGGAGGCTTTAAAGTAGTAAGTAGAGGTGGGCGGGGATATGGAAGCTGGGAACTTGGGGCAATAAATAGTGATGTCTTGAAAAGAATCCACATTACAGAAGAGGAGGTGCTGGAGGTCTTAAAATGGGTAAAGGTAGATAATCCCCAGGACCTGTTCAGGTGCATCCCAGATTTTTGTGAAAAATAGGGAAGTGATTGCTGGGCCCTTTGTTGAGATTTTTGTATCATCGACAGCCAGGGGGGAGGTGCTAGAAGACTGGAGGTTGGCTAATATGGTGCCATTATTTAAGAAATGTGATAAGGAAAAGCCAAGAAACTATAGACCGGTAAACCTGACATCAGTGATGTGTAAGATGTTGGACAGGATTCTAAGGGACATGCTTTTGGAAAGGCAAGGACTGATTGAGGATAGTCAACATGGCTTTGTGCTTGGAAAATCATGTCTCACTAACTTGAGTGTTTTTTTAAGAGGTGACAAAGATTAATGAAGGCAGAGCGGTAGACGTTGTCTATAAGGACCTCCGCAAGGCATCAACAAGGTTCGGCATGGTAGACTGGTGAGCAACATTAGATCACATGGAATCCAGGGGGAACTAGCCAAATAGATACAAAATTGGCATGAAGGGACAAGACAGAAGGTAGTGGTAAAGGGTTGTTTTTCAGACTGGAGGCCCACAAGAATCAATGCTAGGTCCACTGCTTTTTGTCATTTATATAAATGATTTGAATGTGAATATAGAAGGTATGGTTAGTGAGTTTGTTGATGAATCTAAAATTGATGGTGTAGTGGACAGTGAAGCTGATTATCTCAGAGTACAACAGGACCTTGGTCAGGTAGGCCAATGAGCTAATAAGTCGCAGATAGAGTTCAATATAGATAAATGTGAGGTGTTGCATCTTAGTAGGCAAACCAGGGCAGGATTTATACAGTTAATGGTGGGGTCCAGGGGAGTGTTGCCGAACAGAGAGACTTAGGCGTGCGGGTGCACAGTTCCTTTAAAGTGGAGTCGTAGACATGGTGATGAAGAAGGCGTTCATTGGCCAGTGCATTGAGTAAAGGAGTTGAGACGTCATGTTGTGGCTGTACAGAACATTGGTTAGGCCACTATTGGAATACTGCTTTCAATTCTGGTCTCCCAGCTGTAGGAAAGATTTTGTTGAACTTGAAAGGGTTCAGGAAAGATTAACAAGGATGTTGCCAGGGATTGAAGGGGTTTGAGCTGTAGGGAAGATCGAATAGGCTGGGGCTATTTTCCCTGGACCAGAGGCAGAGAGGTGACCTTATACAAAGTTCATAAAATCATGAGGGGGATGGATAGGGTGAATAGCCAAGGTCTTTTCCCCAGGGTAGTGGAATCCAAAACTAGAAGGCATAGGTTCAAGGTGAGAGGGGAAAGATTTAAAAGGGACCTGAGGGGCAACGTTTTCATGCAGAGGGTGGTGCGTATATGGAATGAGCTGCCAGAGGTGGTGGTGGAGGAGGCTGGTACAATTACAACATTTAAAAGGCAGCGGGATGGATATATGAATAGGAAGCATTTAGAGTGATATGGGCCAAATACTGGCAAATGGGACTAGATAAATTTAGGATATCTGGTTGGCATGGATGAGTTGGGCCAAAGGGTCTGCTTCCTTGCTATATGACTCTATGTCTCCAAGTTGATTAAACATTATTTGTCCTTTAGAAATTCCCTGTGCTGTGCATTCCGAATCAACCCATTTTTTTTCTTTAACGTGGTTTAGTAATTCTACCATGAATAATTATTTCTAAAAGTTTCCCTATCACCAAAGTCAAGCCAATTGGACTATGATGGCTTGGATTATCCTTATAACCTTCCTTGAACAAGACCATAATGTTTGCAATTCTATGACAATTTTTAATGTATATCAAAGCACAAATTAAAGATCAAGATAAGGAACTATTCATGGACATACAATTATGGAGCAGGAGTAGGCCATTTGGCCCACTGAGTCTACTCCACCACTTCAGATCACAACTGATCAGACTGTAACCTCAAATCTTCATTCCCACCTACCCTGATAACCTTTCATCCTCTTGTTTACTAAGAATCTATCCACTTCGACTTCAAAAATACTGAAAGCTCTGCCTCCAATGCCTTTTCAGGAGGACAGCTCCAAAGACCCAGACCCAAATAAAAAATTCTCACCTGTTTTAAATGGGCGAACTCTGAATTTTAAACAGTGACCCCTTCTTCTAGGTTCTCCCACGAGAGGAAATATTCTCTCTACATTGACCCTGTCAACACCCCTCTTTATATTAAATGCTTCAATTAAGTCACTTTTTAAAAATTCATTCACCGGATAAGGGCGTCGCTGGCTAGGCCAGTATTTTTTGCTCATCCCTAATTGCCC
The DNA here is from genome assembly GCA_024137785.1 of Ginglymostoma cirratum. Lineage (NCBI taxonomy): Eukaryota > Metazoa > Chordata > Chondrichthyes > Orectolobiformes > Ginglymostomatidae > Ginglymostoma > Ginglymostoma cirratum. The sequence goes on along the minus strand of JAHRHZ010000047.1, from coordinate 20,079,383 downwards.
TAAGAGTCAATTACATTGCTGTGACCAGGTAAGGATGGCAGTTTTCTTCCCTAAAGTACATTAGTGAACCAGATGACCTTTTCCCGACAATCAATAACGGATTCATGGTCATCATTAAACTCTTTAGTTCCCAGTATGCGTTGAATTCAAATTCTACCATCTGCCATGGTGGGATTTGAACCCAGGTCACCAGAACATTAGCTGGGTCTCTGGATTAATAGTCCAGTGATAGTACCACTGGGTCATTGTCACTCCATGTTTTTTCTTACATTTCTAAACTCCAGTGGCTACAAGCCTTGTCTGTCCAAGCCGTCTAACCCTCGGATGACTCACCTATTCCATAGAGATATAGAAAACAGGAGCAGGAGTAGGTCATTCAGCCTTTCAAACCTGCTCCACCATTCAAATAATTATGGCCGATCATCCAACTCCAACTTCCTCCTCAAACCTTTACATACCTTTAGCCCAAACAACTATATGTAACTCCTTGCTGAAAAGATTCATTGTTTTGGCTTCAACTGATTTCTGTAGCAGAGAATTCTACAGGCTCACCACTCTCAGGGTGAAGAAATTTCTCATCTCAGTGCTAAATGGCCTGTGTCCTTTGACTGTGACCCCTGGTTCTAGACTCCCCGTTAATGAGATTGTCTCATTCGGCCCTGATTAATCTCCAGATACTGAATCCAATGCGTACAGTTCTCTTAAGCCTTATTTCCTTCCAAAAAAATTATAAAAAATAACATTTTAAACTTTCAAGATCTCAGCAATAAACTACATTAATAGGACTTTTAACATTGTACAGCACTCGACAGGAGTGTTTAACAAACAAAACTCCTACTCAGTACAATTTGAAATAACTAGATGAAGTAAAAATTTACTTTATCATTGACCCATCTTATGAGCCGAAGTTCAGTCAGTTCCAACACAGATAATTTATCAAAATTGGACACAAAAGGTAAATGCTAAAGGCAGATGAAGTTGGAAATCCTAAACTTGATGAAAAATGGACCATCTGCTTGTTACAAGCAATGAAGGTTACTGAATCCTAAAATTAAAAAACCTTGATATAAAGCAGGTATCCTGAAATCAGCTTGTTAATGTAAATTCATTGGTGCAATGTTGAAACAAATTGCACGCAATTCATTGGATGTTTACAAATGCATTTTTTTTTACTTGTATTACAATGAATGTCAAGGGTTTGGTATTAATGTTTGCATAACAGAATTTCAATCCATTTCTGCTTAATATTGAACAGTTAGTTGACGTACTTCCTTCTCTAGTTCACACCTTTTAAATAAGCTTGAGCTGCTTAGTCAAATATACAGGTGAGTGGCTTTCAGTTTCTGTTTAGAACTTTTGAGGCCGCCAAAGAACTAAAACCAGGCTCCTTTATAAGTTAGGTTTGTTACAGCAAAGTTTCAAGTCCCAGATAAAACCTTGATACATCTTGATAAAACCTTTGGTTACATAGAACATAGAACATTACAGCGCAGTACAGGCCCTTCGGCCGTCGATGTTGCACCGACCAGTGAAACCAATCTGAAGCCCACCTAACCTACACTATTCCAGTATCATCCATATATTTATCCAATGACCATTTAAATGCGCTTAAAGTTGGCGAGTCTACTACTGTTGCAGGCAGGGCATTCCACGCCCTTACTACTCTCTGAGTAAAGAACCTACCTCTGACATCTGTCCTATATCTATCACCCCTCAATTTAAAGCTATGTCCCCTCATGCTAGCCGTCACCATCCGAGGAAAAAGGCGCTCACTGTCCACCCTATCTAATCCTCTGATCATCTTGTATGTCTCTATTAAGTCATCTCTTAACCTTCTTCTCTCTAACAAAAACAGCCTCAAGTCCCTCAGCCTTTTCTAGGGATAATAAGTCACCCAAAATAAACAGGAATTGGCCACTCAGGATAGTAAGCCTGCCCCCTGCCACTCCCCAAAATCACTGTTTATGTTTTATCTTGGTTCCACCTTTCCCTCTATATCCATATTCTGTAATCTCTTTGGTACCCAAAATATTTCAATTTCTTAATAACTGAGCAATCACTGCTCTTGGGGTTACAAATTTCGAAGATTCATAAGCTTTGAAAGGAATTCTTCATCATTTTAGTGTAAAATGGTCAATTCTTATTCTGAGACTGTGACTCACAGTTCTAAACTCTACAGCTAAAGCAAAGTTTTATTCTCATTCATTCCTGCAACATGGACATCGCTGGCAATGCCCGATATGCTAACCTTCCCACTTTAACCTTGAACTGAGTGGCTTGCTCCATCATTTCAGGGGATAGTTAACAGTCAGTCAGCAGCAATAAAATATAAAAAAAAAGTGGAAAAGGTTTCCCACTTAAAATCAGCACATGAATCAAAAAGACCGACTGTTGAAATGCAACTAAAGAGCCAGACTTTCTCAGAATTTTATAAATGCTTCTGAACAGATATACATTACTGAAGACGTGTTTGTGGCAAAGAGGATCTTACTCAATGTTGTTGTTCCATCATGTGAGGCAAGGTGACACTCCAGTCACATCCCTGCAATGTTCTGAGCTATATGCTTGGCTACTTTTTCCCCAAGATCAGCAGTCAATTTGGATCTTATCACATTCATTCAAGAAATGTGTCTTGTCATGAGCTAGACCAAGGCTTCCTAAAAGTGGGTTATATCTTCCAGTGGGAATACAAGACAAAATTCAGGGTCACAAGTTCTGAGCGGCACTGGCTGAAGTGAAGCTTTGGGCCGATAGCTGGAAGGCCCCTGTAAATTCTCACTTTTTTTAAATGGAGGGCACTGCCTAACTGACCAATCTTTGCATAAACCCCTATCCCCAATCTTTCCCCTATCCCCAATCTTTCCCATATCCCCAATCCCCACTGCTCTATCCCCACGACCCCACTCACTCTGGGATCAGTGCAATTTATCCTCAAAATAAGGTCACAGAAAGTAGAAAGTTTGGGAAGCAAAAGGGGAAAAAAAATTGAAGCTAAAGTCCTGCCAGCTCATTGCCATTCTAGTGAAAATAAGCAACTGCAAAAGGTAGCCTGAGAAGCCTTGTTACATTGAAACTTGAGAACACAAGAGAACCAAAGCTCAGTGACCCAGAGACTGAAACTGACCTATCTAATGCTGATTCTAATCTTAACATTTAAGATTGAAATGCTCCAACTTCCAGGTGCTACATAAATCTAAATACAATTACACAGCAGGCAGTTTCAGTTTGCTACTTTGCCAAATCAGATAAAGTTACACAATCCTTTAGTAACTTTTATTAAACCTTTTTTTAACTCCATGATTGTGTTCTGTGGATGTATGTCAGAATGTTAACCAATCTGCCAGTAATTAATAAACGGAAAAACATTACAATCTCAAGCCGCCAAGAATCTGGTGGGAGTGACAATATTTGGGCCATGGAAGTATCAACCAGTACTCAGCACCAGGCTGCATCCAAGTATCAATCAACACTTAACAGATTCACTTCAGAAATAATTTGGAAATCTAACATTCACTAGTATTAAACTGTATTGGTATGGTGATACTACTGTAAGTATTTAGAAATTAAGAAATGTGGATTGTCAAATAAAATTCGATTTCAAAGCAATTAAACACAATTTCACACAACACAAGCATAACAATAGTACCTTATCCATGCTAACATACCTTATCCATGTGGAATATAAGATCCAGCTCACAGACATTCTCAAAACACTTGTCCAATGTTTCCACAAATACCTGAAGAAACAAACAAGCAGCAGCTGTTATTCAGTCTGGTAATTCAATATGTTCTAATCAACACATTCAGAGATAATGAACTCAGGCTTCCTGGCTTAGAGGTAGGGGTATTACCACTGCACCACAAGACCCCTGTCAGGCCGATACACAGGCCAGTAACTGCTTGCCCTAAAACATAATCCCTCAGTCGTTAACAAGTGGGGAGAGGCAATGACCTAGAAGTATTATCGCTGGACTGTGAAATCAGGCAGGTTGACTCTGACTGAACGTGGCACTACCCTGAGAAATGAATCAGGGAATGGCTGGCATTATTTTATCGAATTGAAACAGGTGCAGTGCATGCTTACATTCTTTCTTATTATTCATTTGTGGATGTGGGTGTCGCTGGCCAGCCAGTATTTCTGGCCCATCCCTAGGTGCCCTTGAGAAGTTGGTGGTGAGCTGTCTTCTTGAACCGCTGCAGTCCTCCAGCTGTGGGTTGACCCACAATGCTATTAGGGAGGGAATTCCAGGATTTTGACCCAGCGACACTGAAGGAACAGAGATATATTTCCAAGTCAGGATGGTGAATGACTTGGAGGGGAACTTGGATATGGTGTTACCCTATATCTGCTGCCTTTGTCCTTCTAGATGGAAGTGGTCATGGGTTTGGAAGGTAACAAGGCGTGGGGCTGGATGAACACAGCAGGCCAAGCAGCATCATAGGAGCAGGAAAACTTGACGTTTTGGGCCGAGACCCTTCATCAGAAATGGGGGAGGGGAAGAGGGTTCTGAAATAAATAGGGAGAGAGGGGGAGGCGGATAGAGGATGGATAGAGGAGAGGATAGGTGGAGAGGAGGCAGACAGGTCGAAGAGGCGGGGATGGAGCCAGTAAAGGTGAGTGTAGGCGGGGGGTAGGGAGGAGATAGGTCAGTCCAGAGGGGACGGACAGGTCAAAGTGGCGGGATGATGTTAGTAGATAGGAGATGGGGGTCGGGCTTGAGGTGGGAGGAGGGGATAGGTGAGAGGAAGGACAGGTTAGGGAGGCAGGGACGAGCTGGGCTGGTTTTGGGATGCAGTTGGGGGAGGGGAGATTTTGAAACTTGTGAAATCCACATTGATACCATTGGGCTGCAGGGTTCCCAGGCTGAATATGATTTGTTGTTCCTGCTGCCTTCGGGTGGCATCACTGTGGCATTGCAGGAGGCCCAGGATGGACATGTCGTCTGAGGAATGGGAGGGGGAGTTGAAATGGTTCGCGATTGGGAGGTGCGGTTGTCTCGTGCGAACCGAGGGTAGGTGTTCTGCAAAGCGGTCCCCAAGCCTCCACTTGGTTTCCCCAATGTCGAGGAAGCCACAACGGGTACAGCGGATGCAGTATACCGCATTGGCAGATGTGCAGGTGAACATCTGCCTGATGTGGAAAGTCTTCTTGGGGCCTGGGATTGGGGTGAGGGAGGAGGTGTGGGGGCAGGTGTAGCACTTCCTGCGGTTGCAGGGAAAAGTGCCGGGTGTAGTAGGGCTGGAGGGGAGTGTGGAGCGGACAAGGGAGTCGCGGAGGGAGCGGTCCCTCCAGAAGGCAGATAAGGGTGGGGAGGGAAAGATGTCTTTGGTGGTAGGGTCTGATTGCAGATGGCGGAAGTGTCGGAGGATGATGCGTTGGATCCGGAGGTTGGTGGGGTGGTACGTGAGGACGAGAGGGATTCTTTTTTGGTTATTATTGCGGGGACAGGGCGTGAGGGATGTGTTACGGGAAATGCGGGAGACACGGTCGAGGGCGTTCTCGACCACTGTTGGGGGGAAGTTGCGGTCCCTGAAGAATGAGGACATCTGAGATGTACGGGAGTGGAATGTCTCATCCTGGGAGCAGATGCGGCGGAGGCGAAGGAATTGGGAATAGGGGATGGCATTTTTGCAGGAAGGTGGGTGGGAGGAGGTGTATTCCAGGTAGCTGTGGGAGTCAGTGGGCTTGAAATGGACATCGGTTTCTCGGTGGTTACCCGAGATGGAGACAGAGAGGTCCAGGAAGGAGAGAGAAGTGTTGGAGATGGTCCAGGTGAACTTCAGGTTGGGGTGGAAGGTGTTGGTGAAGTGGATGAACTGTTCGAGCTCCTCATGGGAGCACGAGGCGGCGCCGATGCAGTCATCAATGTAACGGAGGAAGAGGTGGGGTTTAGGGCCAGTGTAGGTACAGAAGAGGGATTGTTCCACGTAACCTACAAAGAGGCAGGCATAGCTTGGGCCCATGTGGGTACCCATGGTCACCCCCTTTGTCTGTAGGAAGTGGGAGGAATGGAAAGAGAAGTTGTTGAGGGTGAGGACGAGTTCGGCTAAGCGGATGAGGGTGTCGGTGGAGGGGGATTGGTCAGTTCTGCGGGACAGGAAGAAGCGGAGGGCCTTTAGGCCATCTGCATGGGGAATACAGGTGTGTAGGGACTGGACGTCCATAGTAAAAATGAGGTGTTGGGGACTGGGGAATTGGAAGTTCTGGAGGAGGTGGAGGGGGTGGGTGGTGTCACAGACGTAGGTAGGGAGTTCCTGGACCAAGGGGGTGAAAATGGAGTCTAGGTAGGTGGAGATGAGTTCGGTGGGGCAGGAGCAGGCGGAGACAATGGATCGACCAGGGCATTCAGGTTTGCGGATTTTGGGAAGGAGATAGAAGCGGGCGGTGCGGGGTTGGGGAACGATGAGGTTGGGGAACGATGAGGTTGGAGGCGGTGGGTGGGAGGTCACCTGAGGTGATGAGGTTGTGGATGGTTTGGGAGATGATGGTTTGGTGCTCGGGGGTGGGGTCATGAACCGGGGGCGGTAGGAGGAGGTGTCAGAGAGTTGGCGCCTGGCCTCAGCAATGTAGAGGTCAGTGCGCCATACTACGACTGCCCCTCCCCTGTCCACGGGTTTTATGGTGAGGTTGGGATTGGAGCGGAGGGCTGTACATTCTGCGGGGGAGAGGTTGGAGTGTTTGAGAGGGGTAGGGAGGTTGAGGCGATTGATGTCTCGACGGCAGTTGGAGATGAAGAGGTCGAGGGAGGGTAGGAGGCCTTGGGGTGGTGTCCAGGAGGAGGGCTTGTGTTGGAGGCGGGAGAAGGGGTCATTTGGACATTTTGTCTGAGGAATGGGAGGGGGAATTGAAATGGTTCGCGACTGGGAGGTGCAGTTGTTTGTTGCAAACTGAGCGTAGGTGTTCTGCAAAGCGGTCCCCAAGCCTCCGCTTGGTTTCCCCGATGTAGAGGAGGCCACAACGGGTACAGCGGATGCAGTATACCGCATTGGCATTGGACATGTCGTCTGAGGAATGGGAGGGGGAGTTGAAATGGTTCGCGACTGGGAGGTGCAGTTGTTTGTTGGATTGGACATGTCGTCTGACCGAAGGCAGCAAGAACAACAAATCATATTCAACCTGGGAACCCTGCAGCCCAATGGTATCAATGTGGATTTCACAAGTTTCAAAATCTCCCCTCCCCCAACTGCATCCCAAAACCAGCCCAGCTCATCTCCACCTCCCTAACCTGTTTTTCCTCTCACCTATCCCCTCCTCCCACCTCAAGCCCCACCCCCATCTCCTATCTACTAACATCATCCCGCCCCCTTGACCTGTCCGTCCTTCCTGGACTGACCTATCTCCTCCCTACCCCCCCACCTACACTCACCTTTACTGGCTCCATCCCCACCTCTTCGACCTGTCTGCCTCCTCTCCACCTATCCTCTCCTCTATCCATCCTCTATCCACCTCCCCCTCTCTCCCTATTTATTTCAGAACCCTCTTCCCCTCCCCCATTTCTGATGAAGGGTCTAGGCCCGAAACGTCAAGTTTTCCTGCTCCTATGATGCTGCTTGGCCTGCTGTGTTCATCCAGCCCCACGCCTTGTTATCTCGGATTCTCCAGCATCTGCAGTACCTTTTATCCATGGGTTTGGAAGGTGCTGACTGAGGATCTTAGGTTAATTTCTGCAATGCATCTTGTAGATAGTACACACTGCTGCTACCGAGCCTCAGTGGTGGAGGGAGTGGATGCTTGTGGATGTGGTACCAATCAAGCGGGCTGCTTTGACCTGGATGGCATGAAGGTTCTTGAGTGTTATTGGGGTTGCATTCATCCAGGCAATTGGGGAGTATTCCATCACACTCCTTGTGCCTTGTAATTGGTTGACAGGCTTTGGGGAGTCAGGAGGTTAGTTACTTGCTACAGTATTCCTAGCTTCTGGCATGCTCTTGTAGTCACTCTGTTAATGTGGGTGTCCAGTTGAGTTTCTGGTCAATGGTAACCCCTAGGATGTTGATAATGAGGGATTCAGTGATGGTAACACCATTGAATGTCAAGGGGTGGTGGTTGGATTGTCTCTTATTTGTGACGGTTATAGCCTGGCATTTGTGTGATGCAAATGTCACTTGCCACTTGTCAGCCTGAGCCTGGACATTGTCCAGATCTTGTTGCACATGAACATGGACTGCTTCAGTATCCGAGGAGTCACAAATGGTGCTGAACATTGTGCAATCATCAGCGAACATCCCCACTTCTGACCTTATGATGGATGGAACCTGAGGTACTCCAGCAGAGATAGAACATAGAACATAGAACATAGAACATTACAGTGCAGTACCAGCCCTTCGGCCCTTGATGTTGCGCGACCTGTGAAACCAATATGAAGCCCATCTAACCTACACTATTCCATCATCATCCATATGTTTATCCAACGACCATTTAAATGCCCTTAAAGTTGGCGAGTCTACAACTGCTGCAGGCAAGGTATTCCATGCCCTGACTACTCTCTGAGTAAAGAATCTATCTCTGATATCTGTCCTATATCTATCACCCCTCAATTTAAAGCTATGTCCCCTCATGCTAGCCGTCACCTGGTAGATGTCCTGGAGCTGAGATGACTGACCACCAACAACCATGACCACCTTCCTATGAGTCAGGTATGACTCCAACCACCAGAGAGTTTGCCCCCAATACCCATTAATTCCAGTTTTGCTAGGGCTCCTTGATGCCATACTCGGTTGAATACAGCCTTGATATCAAGGGCTGTCACTCTCACCTCACCTCTGGAATTCAGCTCTTTTGTCCATGTTTGAACCAAGGCTGTAATGAGATCAGGAGCTGAGTGGCCCTGGCGGAACCCAAACTGGGCATCACTGAGCAGGTTATTTCTGAGCAGGCGCTGCTTGATTGCACTGTTGGTGGCATCTTCCATCACTTTACGGATGATCGAGAGTAGACTGATGGGGTGGTAATTGGTCAGGTTGCATTTGTCCTGCTTTTTGTGTACAGGACATACTTGGGCAATTTTCCACATTGTCGGGTAGATACCAGTGTTATAATTGTACTGGAACAGCTTGGCTAGGGGATCTGCAAGTTCTGGAGCACAAGTCTTCAGTACTATTGACGGAATGTTGTCAGGTATGGTAGCCTTTGCATTATCCAATGTCTCCAACCATTTCTTGTTATCACATGGAGTGAACTGAATTGGCTGAAGACTGGTGTCTGTAATATTGGGGACCACTGGAGGAGGCCGAGGTGCATCGTCCACTCAGCATTTCTGGCTGAAGATTGCTGAGAAAGCTTCAGCCTTATCTTTTGCACTGATGTGCTGGGCTCTTCCATCATTGTGGATGGGGATATTTGTGGATCCTCCTCCTCTAATGAGTTGTTTAATTGTTCACCACCATTCACGACTAGGTGTGAAAGGACTGCATGGCTCAGACCTGATCCATTGGTTGTGGGATTGTTTAGCTCTGTTTATCACTTGCTGCTTTCGCTGTCTGGCGTGCAAGTAGTCCTGTTTGGTGGCTACTCCAGGTTGATACATCATCTTCAGGTATGCCTGGTGCTGCTCCTGGCATGCCCTTCTGCACTCTCCATTGAACCAGGGTTGATCCGCTGGCTTGATGGTAATGGTTGAGTGGGGGAATATGCCGAGCCATGAGGTTACAGATTGTGCTGGAGTACAATTCCACTGGTGATGGTCCACAACACCTCATGGATGCCCCGTCTTGAGTTGCTAGATCTGTGCGAACTCTGTCCCATTTAGCACGGTGATAGTGCTACACAACATGATGGAGGTTATTCTCAATGTGAAGGCGGGACTTTGTCTCACAAGGACTGTGCAATGGTCACTCTTACCAATACTGTCATGGGGAGATGCAACTGCAGCTGGCAGATTAGTAAGGATGAGGTCAAGTGTGTTTTTCCCTCTTGTTGGTTCCCTCACCACCTGCCGCAGACCCAGTCTAGCAGCTATGTCCTTTAGGACCCGACCAGCTCGATCAGTAGTACTGCTGCCGAGTAACTCTTGGTGGTGGACATTGAAATCCTCCACCCAGAGCATATTTTGTGCCCTTGCCATCCCCTCAGTGCTTCCTCTAAGTGTCGTTCAACATGGAGGAGTACTGACTCATCAGCTGAGGGAGGACGGTATGTGGTAATCAGCAGGAGGTTTCCTTGCCATGTTTAACTTGAAGCCATGAGACTTCATGGGGTCCAGAGTCAATGTTGAGGGCTCATAGAACAACACCGTCCTGACTGTATACCACTGTGCCGCCCACTCTGTTGGGTCTGTCCTGCTGGTGAGACAGGACATATCCAGGGATAGTAATGGTGGTGGTCTGGGACATTGTTTGTAAGGTATGATTCTGTGAGTATGACTATGTCAGGCTGTTGCTTGACTAGTCTGTGAGATAGCTCTCTCAATTTTGGCACTAACCCCCAGATGTTCATGAGGACTTTGCAAGGTCGACAGGGCTGTTTCCACCGTTGTCTTTTCCAGTGCCTGGGTGGATGCCAGGTGATCCATCCAGTTTCATTTCTTTGAGTCTTTGTACCAATTGGTATATCTGAGTGGCTTGCTAGGCCATTTCAGAGGGCAGTTGAGAGTCAACCACGTTGCTGTGGGTCTGGAGTCACATGTAGGTCAGACCAGGTGAGGGTGGCAGATTTCCTCCCCGAAGGACATTAGTGAACCAATGGGTTTTTCCGACAATCGGCAACGATTTCACGGTCATCAGTAGATTCTTCATTCCAGACATTTTTTTTGAATTCCAATTCCACCATCTGCCGTGATGGATTCGAATCCGGGTCCCCAGAACATCAGCTGGGTTTCTGGATTAATAGTCTAGTGATAATACCACTAGGCCATCACCTACCCCTCTTAGTAGAATGATAACACAGACTTCTGGATTACTAGTTTAGTGCACTATCCCGATATAAACTACACATAAAACTTAAGTCAAAATGTCTTTTTTTCAAGCAATACAGATTGCTTTGAGATATTATAAAAGTTGAATCACTCGATTTACACTAGTTCACAGTCTCCATAAGCAGCTGTGTCTCATCTAAAAGAACAATACAGACAAATGGGGAACCTCTCTCTAGGCAACTAGTTAGTTAAAGTTTAACTTCAAATCATAGATAAAGCATAAAAGGGGGCTATTGTCCATTCGGGCTGGAGGATCTATGGATTCTTTGGTGAGTTTATTCAATTAATCCCAATGCCAGTAAGCCCACTAATTTCACCCTTCTAAGTATTTATCCAATTCCCTTTCAAAAGTTATGATTGAATCTGTTTCCACGGGCAGCTCATTCCAAGTTGTCATTCTCTCTGCAGAAAACAAATCCCCCCCAACTAGTCTCACTCAGCCCTGTTTGGCGTGTTTTGTGGTCTCCAAATGGTTTGTCAGGGAGAACAGTTTCACTTTAGTTAGTCTAACAAAACACTTTATGATTTAGATTACCTCTATCTCCTTCTTTGCTATAAGAGGAACAATCCCAGCTTTTCGGGTCTCTGAACACAAGTGAAGTCCCATATCCCAGAAAATATTTTGGTAAATCCCCTCTGCATCCTCTCTAACGCCTGGACATTCTTCCTAAAGCGTTGAGCCCAGAATTGAATTAATATACCAGTTAGGATCAAAACAATGATTTGTAATAGTTTTTCATAACTTCCTTGTTTTTCTACTCTATACCTCTAATTATAAAACCAAGAGTCCAACACAATACTTGTAACAACTTTCTCACCTTGTCTTGCACCTTTCTAAGACTTTTTTGGACAGACATGGTCTCTTCATTTCTGCACCTCTTTTAAAATTATGTTAATCAATTTATATTCCTCTTACCAAAATCCATCACTTCACAATTCTCTATGAAGTAACAATTTCCAGGTAACTGACCATTTCATTAATCTGTCCATGCCCTTTCCTCAACAGTGTTAATCACATCATCTACGATCTGAAATTATGCCCTGCAAAATGCAGGTCAATAATACATATCAAAAACAGCAGTGCTCCTAACACTGGCTTCTGAGGGAATGCCATGAAAAATATCCCTCTAGTCTGAGGAAAACAGTCAGTCATTCATTCTTGCAACTTGTGGGTCTACGCTGCCATTATCCATTTCATCCCATGTCCTTTTACTATCATGTCTATTATGTATACGGGGAGTGGATGGATACAATAATGAATTCAATTTTTAAAAATCTGAAATTAAGAGTCTAAGGATGACCATCAATCCACTGCCAAGTGTTGGAAAACCCATCTGGTTCACTAATGTTCTTTAGGGAAGGAAACTGTCATCCTTACCAGGACTGGCCTACTTGTGGCTCCATGTGGTTGACTCTTAACAGCTCTCTAGGCAATTAGGAATGGACAATAAATGCTGGTGATGCCCTCATACCATGAATGAATAAAAAAATTAGTACTTAGTAGAAGTCCATATGAACATCATCAACTGTATAAACTCACCAACCCTCTCTACTAATACCAAGAATGCAATGTAGCCAGTCAAATACAGTAACCCTTTAACAAACAGAGATCTGAAATGGTAACTGTTTCTCTCCCACACATACTGCCAAACATGAATATTTTCAGTATTTTCTGTTTATACTGCCTTAACAAATATTTGCTGCCTATCATTTATTAGCTCTGAATTTTCCAAACAAGGATTAATTCATCTCTGGCTTTGCTTTAATGTTTAACCACTAATTAATTCTCATAATTTATCTTTAGCTCCCTTAATCCTATTCTCAGCTCTTCTCTGTTCTTTCTACATTTAACTTGGGTCTCTACTGAGTTATGGACCCAATATTTATCAAAAATCACCTTATCTAGTTTAAAAATTTAATCCTCCAGGGTCTTTGCCCTTCCTATCTCCCTCGTGAGATTATGTCTTGTCTGTTACATTCCCACAAATCATTTCCTCTTTGAAGTTCTCCCATTGCTCAATTAATGGCCTATGTGCCAATCCTCAATTCCAATATATCTGGCCGTGGTCCATTTGCAGCTTATTTAAAAGCACTTTTTAAACTTAAAGAGTTCATCTGGAGTGCAAGTAGGATCTAAATTTCATTCAATTTCTCCTCAAAATGCACCCATAATATCTTTTCCTGTTGTTACCTTTACTGGGACTGAGCACAATCCCATCTCCCTAGTTACAGTAGAATTCATAAATGACAAACTTCCTTAGCTCATATTAGTTATTTTGACAGATCTACCACAGCAAACTGTGTTCCTCCTTAGAACACTCATAGTAGGAAAGTGATCACTGCATCACAGGTTCAAATCAACTAAGACAAATCCTGTCAATTTAGTAGGCACCTGTGGATGAAGTGGAGGGGATACTTGTTCATAGCGAGGATTTTGTATAGGTGCTCTTCCTCTTTCCTGCGTAGTTCTGGAGTGTTGCAGTGAGTGGTTGCCCATTTAAATAGTGTCCCAACACAGGTTTGTTTGTGGAAGTTGAGGATTTGGTCAGTGTGGGTTGCTTTCTGTATAACGAGGTTTTGAACTCCTCATTAGTCAAATGTTCAACCCTGATGTCCAGAAACAGAAGCTGATTGTTGCTTTCTTCTTCTGTCGTGAATGATGTTATCTAATGATGACAAATCCCTAATATCAGTACACTTGGACAATGAAGACCATCAGTTTAACTGGGCCAACGTAACCATAGTAGCCCAAGCCAAACATTGACATGCACGGGAATTCCTAGAGGCACGGTTCTCAACTCATAATGCAATCAACAAACATAGAATTGGACCCGATATGCAAACCCATATAGAACAGAACTGGAAATGACCCAACTCACCATAACAGACCAGACAATATAAATTCCAAGCAGAGTAGAACAACATCGCTTCATCAGAGGCCTCACTAATGATGTTACCTAGCATGTCTGAATGAAAACAAGCCAGCTTGGCAATCAAGACGACAACCTCACTAAGATAAATCCTGCTTGACCATTGCTTGCTCAGTTATTTCCACTGCTACTGCTGGGAATCTTTCAAAAGGAATTGGGTACTGCGGAATGACACCATTTTAATCTTCTTTTGAATTTACAGAATTGAAATCAGGGATTCAGGTCATCTGACAATGTCTTATATTCTTGAATTTTCTTTATGCTGTACTTGCATCACTTTGTTAAAGTGCACTCCAACCTGCAGTAAGTTTTTAAGTCAAAATCCAATAAGATAAACTGACCGTCAGAAACTTATATTGCCTCTGGAATGGAAGGCAACATTAGATACAAGTATTGGTAAAGTTCATTTGATGAACTATTTTTGTTTCTCTATAGTTTGACGTAAAAACTAAAACTTTTAAATTGGGAAGACAATTTTACTAAGCTGGGATCTGATTTAGCATAAATAGAACATCCACTTGAAGATAAATCACTATCAAAGCAGTGAGGCACATTCAAGGAGGAGATAGACAGAATATAGAATAAATAGGTTCCCATTTTTAAAAAAATGGAACTCTCAAATCTAAACCCACCCTGGATATCAAAAAAACAACACAGTTTAGGATAAGACAAAATTAAAGACAGCAGGTCAGGTCAGATCAGATACTCAGGGGTCTGAGTCATGGAGTCATTTAACATGTAGAAGGTGGCCATTTGGCCCATCAGGGCCATGCCAGGTCTAATGCGAAAAGACTTTCTCATCTTCCTGATCCAAACCTGTCATAATCATGTACACCAAACTTCCGCAAAAACTCCTATCCACCATGAAGAACAGCCTGATCTTCTCCAATGTACCCTTTCGGGTCCTTCTAATTTCCCTTGAAGTCTTCAAACTGGGGCTAGTCAATATGTTAATGATTTCATTTGTCATCATCTGCCATCATTCAGCCATCCTTTATTTACAAAACTTCTGGACGGGGCTGGAATACTACAAAAAACCTAGAAAAGTATAAACAGTGAGGGGAAATCTAAGGTTCTTGAGAAGATTTGTAGCTCAGGTTGTGGATTAGGTTGTAGACTTCCTCACAAAGGCAGTGTGTTCAGTTGTAGATGTTTCGTCACCCTGCTAGGTAACATTGTCAGTGCACCTCCGGTGACGTGTCACTGTTCTGTCCCACTTGCTATTAACTAACAAACATAAAGGATCGCATACCCACAATCAATAAAACTAATGTAATATACAAAATACCATGCAAGGACTGTGAGAAATATTACGTAGGCCAGACTGGAAGAAAACTGACAATAAGGATACACAGACACCATCTAGCTATCAAGAGACATTACCAATTCTCACTGATCTCAATACACACGGACAAAGAACACAAATTCGACTGGGACAACACATCGATAATAGTATGAGCCAAACAGAGACATGCCAAGGAATTCCTGGAGATTCCAACCAGAACTCCATCAACAAACACACTGAGAACTGGACCCAATATACAAACCACTGATAAACAGAACCTGAAGTAATACCAACCACCCCAGCAAACCAAGGCATATTAATTAGAAGTGGGACAGAACACCAGCACTTTACCGGAGGCGCACTGACAATGTTACCTAGTATGGTGACAAGATGTCTGCAATCAAAAACACCAGCCCAGTGTGCAAGTCTACAACCTCAGTGAGGGGAAATCATTTTACAACATAGGATGATATCACATGGACAGATGAAGGAGACAAAAAAAAAACAAATGAAATTCAATCTGAAAAAATGTCAGGTAATGAGGAGAGGAAGGCAAACAAGGCAAGGGCATAGACAATAAATGGCAAAATACTGAGGAGCATAGAGAAACAGTATGACCTTTCAGTGAAGTGATTGTTCACAGATTCTCAAGGCAGTACGATAGTTAGAGATGGTTAAGTACACTTAAGAGGGAAATCAGGAGGGCAGATAAGGTAAAGGAAAATCCAAAGATATTCTTAGAATATATCAAGGGCAAAAGAGCAACGAGGGAGAGAATTGAGGCCCTTTAAGATCGTTGAGGTTGTCTGTGTGTAGAATCAGGGGAGATGGGTGAGATCCTAAACAAAAATTTCTTGTCAGTATTTACCATGAAGAAAAACATAGAAGCTAGGGAACTGAGGGAAGTAAATAGTGATGTATTGAAAACAGTCCATATTATAGGAGGTGTTGGAGGTCTTAAAACGCTTAAAAGGTAGATAAATCCCCAGGGCCTGATCAAGTGTATCCTAGGACACTGTAGAAAGCTAGGAAAGAAATTGCAGGGCATCTAGCGGAGATATTTGTATCACCAACAACCACAGGTGAGGTGCCAGAAGTTGGAGACTGGTTAATATTGGGCCATTATTTAAGAAAGGCTGCAAGGAAAAGCCTAAAAACTGTAGACTGGTGAACCTGACGTCAGTAGTGGTGAAGTTGCTGGAAAGGATTCCGAGAGATAGGATCTACGTGCAGTTGGAAAGGCAAGGATTAATTAGGGATAGTCACCATGGCTTTGTGCATCGGAAATCGTGTCTGTCAAATTTGATTTGAGTTTTGTGAAGAATTGGCCAAGAAGAAAGATGAAGGCAGTGTGGTAGATGTTGTATACATGGACTTTAGCAAGGCCTTTGACATGGTACTGCATGGTAGACTTGTTAGTACGGTTAGATCACATTGGATCCAAATAGACATAGCCAATTGGATACAAAATTGGCTCGATGGCAGGAGACAGAGGGTAGTAATAGAGGATTGTTTTTCAGACTGAAGGCCTGAGACCAGCGGTGCACCACAAGGATCAGTGATGGGTCTACTGTTGTTCGTCATTTATATAAATGATTTGGATGAGAATATAAGAGGCACGGATAGTAAGTACGCAGATGACACCAAAATTGATGGTATAGTGGACAGTAAAGAAGATTATCTAAGAGTACAATGGGATCTTGATCAACTGGACTAGTGAGCCAAGGAATGGCAGCTAGAATTTAGTATAGATAAATGCAAGGTGCTGCATTTTTGTCCATGTTAGCTCTTGGCAATAGTAACTCACTTAGTCCCACAATCCTACTTTATCCATGCAGCCCAGCAATTGTTTTCCTTCAAATACTGAACTAATTCACTTTTCAAAGCCACAAAAGAACATGTCTCTATCAAACTCTCAGGCCATGCATTCCAGACTCCAAGACCTTGCTGCTTTTCCTCAAGGTGCCATTGCTCCTTCTACTCATCAACATAATTCTGCACCCTCTCGCTTTCAATCCTTCCATTAATGGGAACAATTTCTCCCTATTTCCTCTGGTCAGGCTCATCTTGACTTTGAACACCTCAATCAAATCTCCTTTTAATTCTCTTTTCTGTTAGGTGAACAGCCAAAGCTTCTCCAATTGAACCTGAGAACTAGAGTTAACATTTAACAGAATGTGGTCAGGAATGAAGAGGTCCTGCTGTGAGTTCAGATTCAATAGGCTGTGAGTATTTTATTTGGAATAGACCAGGCTAAGGGTGATTTAATCAAGGTGTTTAAAATTTTGTACAGGCTTGGATAGAGGGGTGGAACAGATCTGTTTCTGTTAGTACAGAGATCAATAACCTAGGTGCTTTGACTTAAAGTCATTAGTATCTTAGAGTAAAATTTCTTCCATACTGTCCAATTAAACACTCACAGGCCAGGCACGTGTGTTAACTGGGAAGAATGCATTAATAATTGAGCCCCACTGTTCCATAAGCCATCACAAAATGAATAAAATCCCAATGAGACCACCAAACTGACCAATATACCTGACTGACTGCTTTTCAAGACAAAAAAAATTCCCACCAGGTTTCATCATAAAAAGAAAATAATTAACTACTGTAACACATTTAACTTGAACAAGTGACAGAGAAAAGCATGGCTTCCTAATCTACTCTGTACAACTTAAAACTATACCCTTTTAAAACTCCAACTATACAGACACACATGCACAATTACAACGGTCATAATACAGATGCTTTGACACATATAATGGGTTTAAAATGACATACATGGGGAACAAAGCTCAGATTTCAAGGGTGGGTTAAATTGTTTTTGACAACTCCTTTTGATTTCGGTAATGATAATAAGCTGTCATGTGTAAAGAGATGGTTGTCCTTCACTTTGATAGTTGACCCTGCAGATTTACATCTGATTGTGTTTGAAATCACTCTGAAGATCCCTTGTGTTTTTTTTTGTCTTTTCACTCACACCAGGAGGAGGATGATGTTTTCGGTTTTCTGGCTCCGAGGTATCTGGATGCTTGTCACTTATCAAATTGCAGCAATCTGCAGCTCGACTGAACCAAGGGCTGTTTTCACGCAGTTTTTGCTTAACCCAGAACCTCTTGGTGCTGCTCAAAGAAGTGATCTCATTGCTTCAAAAGCAGAATTCTCTTGCACAGCCAAAAATGTGCATCACTTGTATTTTCCAAGATAGAAAACCCTCCCAGTAATTCAGTGTACAAATTTCCTCTCAGTTTATAATCTTAACGGGAAAATATATCGTTCCTTACAACAGCAAGGGGTTAGATAAGAAGACACTCCCTCTACACCGTTAGAGCCATCTTTGATTTTTTGTTAATCTTATTCTTTTATCCATTTTGATTTAGGGCTGTGCATTGGGAACTGAGAGCGAAAAAATACTTTTGGGCTGTGGGTGACAGCTTGTCAAAATAAAAACAGACAAAACAAGCTTTTGTTTACTCGAAAAGCCAGGCCTGGAAGTTATTTGCAGGTTGGTTCCTGACCAAAAGGTTTTGCACCATCACTGGAGAAGAGTGGTGTGTTTAAACAGATAACAGAAGTAGGCTATTAACAAGGTCCATGCCTGGGAATTAGTTCCAGCAAGTCTGGAACAGACCTATGCTCGAGCAGATAGTTGTTGTAGAACGGAACTGGGACCTCCTGGAGAAGAGTGATCAGAGTTTGAATTGGGTTTTGGACAGAGTTTTCAATGAAAAGGAATCTGGCCATTAATGCTACAGTATGAAGATCTGAAAGTTCCTTGCCTAACCACCCTTATCATCTTTTGCAAGTTCAGAGAATAGAAAACTCAGTTATACCTACTAACGCCTTTCTTTACCTGGATGAACTGTGAACGTATCTCTGATTGTCATCTTCAGAAAATCATTCTATGCATGTCAAACAATAGCCTGTGAAAATCACTTAAGTAATCTTGCCAGTTTTGTTATTTTGTTTTTATTTATCCCTTAACTATATTTGTCTTTTCTATAAATGTAAAAATAATGTTTTCGGGTTTACTGCAAAGACCAACTAGATTACTTTGTTGTTTAATTTTACTCTGCCAAAGATACTGTATTGTTAATAAATTGCTAAGTCTTCGATTTAAGATATAAAAACTGGTGTCTGGAATTGATTATTCAGACTCTGGGATTGGTTATTCAAAATGCCTGGTTAGGAACCACGGGAGTCAATTTTGAGGGTCTTTGAAGGCTTTAATTCACTGTGTTGCAATAGAGATAGGAAGACAGATTGGTTTCAGCTGTCTGTCCCTGTGTTTTAGCAATACTCTCCCCATCAAACTCCCCAGGACAGTAACAGCATCAGGATAGATTCAGAGTAACACTCCCTCTGCACCCTTCCCATCAAACATTTCTAAGACAGGTATAGTACAGGATAGATACAGAGTCAAGTTTCCTCTACTCTCTTAAACTGAAAAAATAGCCTGTTCTACTCTTTTAAACTGAAACCAAAGTTCCCATTTTCTTTTAAACTGAAATTACATTTCCCTCCACACTGTCCCCATAATAAACTCCCAGGGTAGGTACAACATGGAAGTTAGATATAGAGTCAAACTTATTCTACACCATCCCCATCAAAGACTCCCACTGCCTTGGGTTAAATACAGAAGTCAACACAAAAGACTTTGCAATAACATCAAAAAAATACACGTGAACCTTTAAAACTTGACTATCTCATGATTAGAAAGGACATCTGGGGCATCTTTGAGTCGGCACGGACAAGATGGGTCGAATGGCTCCTTTCTGTGCTGTATAATTTCGGTGATTCCTATGAAAGCATTTTTCTGGCTCCCCTGCTGAGATTGTCTGTTGACCCTACAAGACTAATGGAGTTATACTGGGAGAATGGCATCATCTCACAAACCTGTATCAAATCCAGAATTCCCAATTCACTCTCAGACGAGTCAACACAAAACAGGAAGTAGAGAGTAGCATAGTGTCGATATATCAGCTTGTAGTCAGACCCACCAATCAAACTGGAACAAATCAAAAACAATACGAACAGTTAAAAAGAAGCAGTTAGATTCTTGAGTTGACCAATAACAGTGCGAACAGGGACATACCTCCCAATCAGTAGCATTTCACGCAACTGGTTTCAGTACTTTTGGGAATCAGATTGGATTTTTTTCTACAAGTTTGTTCCCAAATTGGCTGTTGGGTTTCCACATGAAAGACATTTGGGAGATTGAGATTTATGCATTAAACTAATTACAAAGCAAGCTATACCACAGACCCAGAGTTTATAGGCAGAGTGATCAAAAGATCATACAATTGGTGTGAGTGGAGTGTCAGATGATAAGTCTCTGCAGGTGACCAGGAGTGTTGGACTGTGAGTAAAGTGTCAACAGCTAAATAACCAGCGAAGGGATGACCTATAATCTAATTGAGTGAGGCAGAGAGATAATTACAAAAAATTAAAATTCAGGTGGTGCCGGAAACAAAGTGAATTACTGGAATCGCAGGTCGAATTCAAAACTGTATAAACTAATTAAGGTATAGAAGTCATAACAATTTATTAAGGTGATTCAGTCAAAACAGGACAGTAAGGAACATTTTACAGATGCAAAAGTGTAGTGGGTTCATTCATAGTGCGACATAAACACAAGATCACTGTTGAGGCTATCTTCATGGGTACAGGACTTGGCTATCAGTTTCTCCTCGGTGATTCTGCATTGTTGTGTAT
Organism: Ginglymostoma cirratum; assembly: GCA_024137785.1. NCBI lineage: Eukaryota > Metazoa > Chordata > Chondrichthyes > Orectolobiformes > Ginglymostomatidae > Ginglymostoma > Ginglymostoma cirratum. The sequence goes on along the minus strand of JAHRHZ010000047.1, from coordinate 20,058,543 downwards.
CTCAAAGGCTGCCTTGGTGGACGGTTACCCAAAGATCAGAGGCTGAATGTCCTTGACCACTGACGTGTTCCCTGACTGGGAGGGAACATTCCTGTCTGGCAATTGTTGTACAGTGTCCATTCATCTGTTGTCACAGCATCTGCTTGGTTTCACCAACATACCATGCCTCGGGGCATCCTTGGACTCTCATTCTTGGACACACGCATGTCCATCAGGGACAGACACCTCAGTACCTACTCTACCGCAAACCCATGGACAACCTCACGATGCTGTACTTCTCTAGCTTCCAACTAAACGTATTTAAAAAAACCATCCCCTACAGACAAGCCCTGTGCATACACAGGATCAGCTCAAATGAGGAGGAATGCGACAGACTCCTCGAGGTTTTGAAGGACGCCCTCATTAGAACAGAATATGATGCTCAACCCTACAACTGCGGGTTCCAACGTGCCACAGTGAAAAACCACAACAACCTCCTCAGAAGGCAGACACAGGATATGACCGACAGAGTAACCTTCTTCGTCCAGTGCTTCACTGAAGCAGAGAAACTACGTTGTGTTCTTCGCAGTGTTCAACATGTCAACAATGATGATGAGCACCTCGCCAAGATCTTCCCTACACCTCCACTTCTCACCTTCAAACAACCCCCAAATCTTAAACAGACCATTATTCACAGCAAAGTACCCAGCCTTCAAGACAACATCGAGCACAACACCAAGCAACCCTGCCATGGCAACCTCTGCCAGACATGTCAGATCATCTACATGGTCACCACCATCACACATGGGAACACCACCCACCACGTACACAAAGAAACTCATGTGACTTGGCCAATACTGTCTATCTCATATGCCACAGATACTTGTCACCTGCAGACTTATCATCTGACAACTCTACTCACACCAGTCGTATGATCTTTTGATCTCTCCGCCCTGGATCACTCTGCCTATAAACTCTGGGTCTGGGTGCTCTGCTCTCTCACTGCACCTGATGAAGGTGCTGCACTCCGAAAACTTGTGCGATTTCAAAGAAACCTATAACCTGGTGTCGTGTGACTTCTGACTTTGTCCACCCCAGTTCAACACCAGCACCTCTACATCTTGAATTCTCATCTGAGCCCAATTCAGAGTCAACCACGTCCTGAGTCTTGAGGCGTATGTAGGCCAGAATAGGTAAGGACGGCAGGTTTGCTTTCCTATAGGACATTAGTGAACCAGAAAGGTTTTTACAATAAACATGATGATTATCATCGTCACCATTACCAAAGCTAGCTTTGTATCACAGATTCATTCATTGAATTAAAATTCCATCAACTGACATGGATGGCACAGTGGCTAGTACCTTTGCCTCACACCGTCAAGGACCTGGGTTCGATTCCACCCTCGGGTGACTGTCCGTGTGGAATTCGTCCTTTCTCGCCGTGTCTGAAGAAAACTGCATTCTATGAACTGACCACCAGAGGAGTAGAGAAGGTTTTAAACAAGCCAGTGAGGAGTTGGAGTGGCATGGTGACTCAGTGGTTAGCACTCACCACACCAAATATCTGGGTTTAATTCCAGCCTCAGGTAACTGTCTGTGTGGAGTGTACACATTCTCCTCTGTGTGGGTTTCCTCCAGGTGCTCCGGTTTCCTCCTGCAGTTCAAAGATGCTAAATTGCCCCATAGTGTCCCAAAGATATGTGGGCTAGGTGCATTAGCCAAGGGAAATATGGGGTTATGGGGATTGGGAAGGGTCTGGGTGGGATGCTTTTTGGTCGGTTGTTACAGGCTTGATGGACCAAATGGCCTCCATCTGCATTGTAAGGATTCTCTGATGTGGTGAGACTTGAATCTTTCCCCAGAGCATTAGCCCGAGTCTCTGGTTCACCCATCCAAATCACTGATGGACCTGCAGCAAGCTTCCTCTATGTATCTGCTTTGTACACGTACGAATTGCATAGTTCATGCTGCCTCTCTACATTCTTCCTTGCAATTGCATCACTTCACAAAACTGCATTAAATTTAATCCACTGTATCATTATGTCAATATGAGTTCTATTGCTAACCTTTTGATCTTATTTCAGGATTACAAGAGGGCAGGTTTTAGGGTAATAACTGAATATGGAAATGTTGTAGACTGCAGGATTATAACACAATTTACTAGCGAGTCATCAAGACTCACTCCAGATATGAGTCAATAATTTTACTGTATAAAAGTAAAAGTGAATTCAGCACCGTCTGGGAGCTGAATTAACATATTCTGTTCAAAACTTATATGATTGTAAATTAAATTATTTACATTAATTCAGCTTCATTATATTCTCAGTTAGGAAAACCAACATAACATGAAAGTGAACCATTTATTCCTACTCATTTTATTAATCAGTCCTCAATGCAAGCTCATTAAAGAGCCCCAATCTCATAAACTCTAATCTTTTTGTGACTTCCTGAAAACCTGAATAAACCAAATCCACGATAACAAGGTGCGGAGCTGGATGAACACAGCAGGCCAAGCAGCATCATAGGAGCAGGAAAGCTTGACGTTTCGGGCCTAGACCCTTCCACCCACCATGTTTGCCACACACCCAAACATTTCTAAGACACTGTGAGTGGCACCCCACCTACAAGAGCCAAGGTGTAACAATCTGTCCAGACCAACCTCCACCTGAGAATTTCATCGACAATCCACCCACTCACCTGCCTCCTTCCAAAAAGTTGCAGACGTTTTCATCTCGCCTGGAGACTAGATGGAACGTCTCTCGGATGATCTGCTGTTGCATGTCCTCTGACTGAAGTTTCAAAACAAACATACACAGGTTTTGAGAAATACTGAAGCCGCTGCTGTGATACTGGTGGTGCTCAAAGAATCAATCAGAGCACCAATCAACATTACAACTGAACAGCGAGTGTGTAGTCTTCAGTCAAGAAACAGAAAGACAGAAGCACATGCAGATCTACTAGAAATAAACAGGATATACAGTATGCAGTCTTTCATAACAATATCTGTATTACAAGGGATAGAATTACATCAATGACTGCGCATTCGTTCTCAAATTATTTCATTACGAATCTCAGATACAGAGTGCCAAAAGTGCACAACAGCACTCTCTTCTTTATCCTTGAGCTGGGAGATAATGTATACTAAATAAAGGAAAATCTTAAACACATTATAAGCACTAAAGAGCAAATATAAAGGCAGATCTTGCAAGTAAGATTTTCCACAGAATGGGGTAGAAATGAAAGTCTCCAGCTTAGTACTTCCAATTATTAAACGTAATCATACAATTTAAGAACAGCAATTGGGATCTAAGGTAACAGACAGAAAAAGAAAAGAAAAACAAAATTGAAAGGATCAATGAGGTCGTTTAAAAGTGTTTTCTAAAGTACAGCCAAATTGACTCCAAAAAAATTGAAACGTAAGGGATAAGGTCAGGAAAAAGGACATGGTGGGGACAGGTTAAGTTTTATTGTAGAGGAATTGCACAGTGGGGTCCCCCAGGGTTCAGTGTTGGAACGCCTGCACTACTCCATTCATATTAATGCCTGTAATCTGGCCACAGAGACATTATGGAAAGTTTTGAGAAACGTTATCAAGACTGAGGAAAGCGGCGGGCTGGATGATATTATAAAGCGGGGCTTGCGAGGAGCTGTGTTTTGGAAAAGACTCTCTCTGGGCCATAGCGAGGGGTAAAGGCCAGAGGCTAAAGCGGGACAGTTGGTGATTCTGGAAAATTTACAAACAGGGAATTTTACACAAAACCACTTTTAAGTGAAATATTCGCCCAAGAGGCGGGGGAAGCCAGCTCCCGGGCTCGGGTACTCACGAAACGCTCAAAGAAGCGGGTGAGCCGCGGCTTCCCGTGATTATTAAAGATCAGGATCGCCTTAATCATCCTGCCATTTACTAGTGCAACACCACTTCCGGTCCCCCCCCAACCCCGCGGCCGCCCGGTGCAACACCACTTCCGGCCGCCCGGTGCAACACCACTTCCGGCCGCCCGGTGCAACGCCACTTCGTTACTGCTCCTGAGCGTTCAGTGCGGAGCTGGAGGAACACAGCAGTTCAGGCAGCGTCGGAGGAACGGGTCGGGACCCTTCTTCAGAAATAGGCTGAAAAAAATTTCTGAAGAAGGATCCCGAACCAAAACGTCAATTTTCCCGCTCTTCTGATGCTGCCTGGTCTGCTGTGCTCCTCTAGCTCCACGCTGTGTTATCACTGAGTCCAGCATCTGCAGTTCTTACTATCTCCACTCAAGAGCATTGTTGGTTGGGGGAGTGGACACGGTACCAATCAAGTGGGCTGCTTTGTCCTGGATGGCATTGAGCTTCTTGAGTGTTGTTGGAGCTGCCCCCATCCAGGCAAGTGGGGAGTATTCCATCACACTCCTGACTTGTACCTTGTGGATGGTGGACAGGCCTTGTGGTGGTTCTTTTATTCATTCACAGGATCAGGGCATCACTGGCTAGGCAGCATTTATTGCCCATTCCTAAATGCCCAGAGAGCAGTTAAGAGGGGAGATCTAATAGAAACTTACAAGATAATGCATGGCTTAGAAAGGGTGGACGCTGGGAAGTTGTTTCCGTTAGGTGGGGATACTAGGACCCGTGGGCACAGCCTTAGAATTAGAGGGGGTCAATTTAGAACAGAAATGAGACATTTCTTCAGCCCGAGAGTGGTGGGCCTGTGGAATTCATTGCCACGGAGCGCAGTGGAGGCCGGGACGTTGAATGTCTTCAAGGCAGAGATTGATAAATTCTTGATCTCGCAAGGAATCAAGGGCTACGGGGAGAGTGCTGGTAAGTGGAGTTGAAATGCCCATCAGCCATGATTAAATGGCGGAGTGGACTCGATGGGCCGAATGGCCTTACTTCTACTCCTATGTCTTATGGAGTCAACCACATTGCTCTGGGTCTGGAGTCACATGTAGGTCAGACCAGGTAAGGATGGCAGTTTCCTTCCCTAAAGGACATTAGTGAACCAGATGGGTTTTTTCCAACAATCGACAATGGATTCATGGTCATCTTTAGACTCTTAATTCCAGATATTTATTGAATTGAAATTCCACCATCTGCTGTGGCAGCATTTGAACCCGGGTCCTCAGAACATTATCTGGGTCTCTGGATTAACAGTCCAGTGATAATACCTCAAGGCCATCCCCTCCCCATGGTTACCACAATCATCTGCACCTCTGACTTGCTTTTGTAGCCACGAACACAAACAGAAGTTGCTGGAAAAGCTCAGCAGGTCTGGCAGCATCTGTGAAGAAAAACATCAGAGTTTTGGGTCCAGTGACCCTCGGGACCCAAAACGTTAACTTTAATTTTTTCATCACGGATGCTGCCAGACCTACTGAACTTTACCGGCAACTTCTGTTTGTGTTCTTGATTTACAGCATCCGCAGTTCTTTCGGTTTTTTGTAGCCACTATTGATATGACTAGCTCAGTTCAGTTTCTGGTCAGTGGCAACCCCCAGGATGTTGACAGTGGTGGATTCTTACGGGCCGTATAAACTGCTCACCCACAAATGACCCCTTAAACTTTCTATCTCTTATCTCTATCCAAAAAAAAAATCAGTGCTGGGTCCACTGCATTTTGTCATTTGTATAGATGAATATGTGAATATAGGAGGAATGGTTGGTAAGTTTGCACGACACCAAAATTGGTGGACAAGATCAAAAATCACTTAACACCCAGTTGTCGTCGAACAGGTTTTTTTGAACACACAAACTTTCGGAGTCTCATTCCTTCTTCAGGTGTCAGTGATAGAGGTAGCACCAGACACAGAATTTATAAGCAAAAGATCAAAGGGTCATAGAAATGATACAGTGTTGAACAATCCTAACATGGCTGTTAAATCTTTAATCAGTTAGAAAGGATTAATATGCAAATTCCAGAATTTCTTTCACTAAACTAAAGGTTTTAACAGTTCCTTCGGTATACTGCACTTCTCTAGCTTCCACCCTAAACATAATAAAACAGCCATCCCCAATGGACAAGCCATACGCATACACAAGATGTAATTAGATGAGGAGGAACACGATGGACACCTGAAGATGCTGAAGGAAGCCCTCATAAGAACAGGATACTGTTCAACTCGTCGATCGCTGTGCCAACATGCTACAGCGAAAAACCGTAATGATATCCTAAGACAGACATGGGATATGTCCGATTGGGTACCCTTCATCGTCCAGTACTTCCCTGGAGCAGAGAAACTAAGCCACAGCTTTCAACACATTATCGATGACGATGAGCACCTCACCATGAACTTCCCCATGCCTCCACTTCTTGCCTTCAAACAACCACCAAATCTTAAACAGACCATTGCTTGCAGCAAACTACTCAGCCTTCAGGACAACATCGAACACCACACTATACAACCCTGTCACGGCAACCTCTGCAAGACATGTCTGATTATCGACATGGGCACTACCATCACACATGGGAACACCACCCACCACGTACACAGCAGATACTCATGATTCAGCCAACATTGTCTATCTCATACGCTGCAGACAAGGATGCCCCGAGGCATGGTATCTTGGTGACACTAAGCAGACACTACAACAACAGATGAACGGACACCACACAGCAATCGCCAGACAGGGATGTTCCCTCCCAGTGGGGAAACACTTCAGTGGCCAAAGACATTCAGCTTCGGATTTTCAGGTAAACGTCCTCCAAGGTGGACTTCAGGATATACAACAACACAGAGTCGCCCAGCAGAGGCTGATAGCCAAGCTCGGTACCCATGAGGACAGCCTCAATCAGGATCTTGGTTTCATGTCACGCTACAGGTGACCCTGCCACACTCACTCTCTGTCGCATGCACACTCCCCCTCTTTCTCTCTCTCGCTGTCTCTCTTACACACACACACATGTAAATCTATGGGGTGAATTTGCATTTGCATATTTGTAATGGTAGATATATTCTATTTTGTTCAAAATGCACACAATTTGTAGGTGGTCAATGTGGCATTTTATAAATTCCTACTTTGGAAATAAAACCACTTTGAATCCAAGTTGATACACAACCAGATTCTAAACAAGGCCTCACGCCTAAAATGCATTGTCTGACCTGGGATGTCACCTCTGGCATACTGAGGGAATTGAAAACCTTTAGTTATCTCGGGGCAGTGACTTGAAAGAAATTCTGGGATTTGCATATTAATCCTTTCTAACTGTTTAAAGATTTAACAGCCATCTTAGCTTTGTTCAACACTGCATCAGTTCTATGACCTTGGATCTTTTGCTTCTAAATTCTGTGTCTGATGCTACCTCTCTCACTGACACCTGAAGAAGGAGTGAGACTGTGAAAGCTTGTGTCTTCAAATAAACGTCTTGGTCTATAACCTAGCATCGTGTGATTTTTGACCTTGTCCACCCAGTCCAACACCAGCATCTCCACATCAAAATTGGTGTAGCAGACAGTGAAGAAGTTTATCTCAGAGTACAATGGGACCTTCATCAGATGAATCAAAGAGTGGCAGATGGAATTTAATTTAGATAAATGTGAGGTGCTGCATTTTTGAAAGGCAAATCAGGGCAGGACTCATACACTTAATGATAAGGTCCTGGGGAGTGCTGCTAAACAACCAGACCTTGGGATGCAGGTTCATCCTTGAAGGTAGAGTCGCACATAGATAGTATAGTGAAGAAGGTACACATTTGGTACACTTGCCCTTTTGGTCAGTGCACTGAGTATAGGAGTTGGAATGTCATGCTGCGACTGTATAGGACATTGGGGAGTGCACTTGTGGAATCCTGCATGCAATTCTGCTCTCTATGCTATGGAGGGATGTTGTTAAACCTGAGAGGAGACAGAAAAGAGGGCATAGGTTTAAAGTGAGAGGGGAAAGATACAAAAGTGACCTAAGGGGCAATTTTGTCATGCAGAGGATCATGCTTATACCATAGAATCCCTACAGTGTGGAAGCAGGCCAGTTGGCACATCAAGTTCACACCAACCCTCCAAAGAGCATCCCACCCAGATCCACCCCCTACCCTATTCCTGCATTTCCTACTGTAGACACTATAGGCAATTTAGCATGGCCAATCCATCTAACCAGCACATCTTTAGACTGTGGGAGGAAACCGGAGCACCCAGACGAAACCCCCACAGACACGGAGAGAATCTGCAAACTCCACACAGACAGTCACCTGAGGCTGGAATCAAACCCAGGTCCCTGGTGCTGTGAGGCAGTAGTGCTAATCACTGAGCCATGGTGCTGCCATGGAATAAACTTCCAGTCAAAGTGGTTGAAGTTAGTACAATTACAACATTTAAAAGGCATCTGGTGGGTACATAAATAGGAAGAGTTGAGAGAGGTATGGGCCCAATGCTAGCAAATGGGACGAGATTTACGTAGGATATGTGGTCAGCATGGACAAGTTGGACCAAAGGGTCCGTTTCTGTGCTGTACAACTCTATGGCTCTAATTGATTCTACAACTTGCCATTTTGAGCTAAGGTCATCTCTCATTCCTAGTGTCAGTGATATCCCTACTTGACAAAGCTATATCATCACGAGCTTTGAAATGTTTAATACCCTCCAATGTTCACTTTACAGTCTTAGTCAACCTCCAGTCATATCTGCATGCTAACTATCAGGTCATACATATTTGTTCCTGTGCTAATAATTCAGTGTTTAAAATGCTGCATGCGTTCACTTACAGAATATTAAAGTTTGTATGTTTACCCATTTTGGAATGATGGCCTTATCTGCTGGTGCACTCCAATCTTTGTATGCTCTTTTCCTTCAGGTCTTACACTGGTGCGTGTAAGCCAAATCGTGCCCCTGCACTATTTCCTCATCGTTTCCCCTACCATGTGGAAAGAGGGCATCTGGCCCATCAAGTTTGCAACAATCCTCCGAAGAGCATTCCACCCAGTCCCAGTCCCCATCTTATCCCCATAAGCCCATATATACCATGGCTAATCCACCTAACCTGCACATCCCCAGCCACTACAGGGAAATTTATCATGGCCAATCCACCTAACATGTACATCTTTGAACTTTGGGAGGAAGCCTGAGCACCCGGAGGAAATCCATGCAGACACAGGGAAAATGTGCAAACTCCACACAGACAGTCACCTGAGGCTGGAATCAAACCCAGGGCTCTGTGAGGCAGCAATGCTAACCACTGAGGCACCATGCCACCCCAACTGCTCACTAACTTGTTTAAAGCCCTCTCTACTTCTCTGGTGGTATAAGTCATGTTTTCTTCAACCTCCCTGGAATGTTTGCTTTGACAATTAAGGGACCAGGAGGTACAGGGAGATCATTTTCAGTCACGCGGATGGTGGCTAGTCCGTCAAACTTGATTTTTCACAGGTTTTACCTCAATGCAGTGCACCTAGCTACCAGAAGGACACATTTTGTTCAATGACTTTCTAATGAAATCCAGAAAATGCAGAGGCACTGCTGATGGAATATTGTCAAGTAAGCCATATGCCTACTGGGTAACTAATCAAAGACCAGTCATTGTTCTACTCTAACACCCAGCCTTAGTAACATTGGTGTTCACCACTTTTACCAGCACAGCATCTCCAGCATTACCAGGAATTGCATGTATTCACAGGCAGTAGCATCATATGTAATTCATCATCCATCCTGTTGAAGTGGAGTTTACTATAACCTTATTTCTGGCTGACCTATGTGAACCAGTTACTTGGAATCGGGTAATATGAGGAGCAGCAAGCTTCCTAAGCAAAGAATGATCATTACAAAACATATAGTTCCTATTCAAACCTCCCAGTACAGATTCGCTGCCACAATTCTCTTTAACAAACCTGATCTAAGGCAGTAAAGCTTGACATTGCAAAGAGAAACTATTTGAAGAATGGGGCAACATGTAGAGACCAATTATCATTAAGAGCTCCAAAGTATGGTCTTAGGCAATATTACATGTATATTGAAATTTCACAGTAATATGTAGTGCATCAAGTGGGATCCAACTTGCTGTAACCATCACAGAAAAACGTCTTCCATTACTTGCGACTCCCACAAAGCACCAAAAGACACACAGATTCCAGGTCAATTTTCTGAAGCATTGCTGGAAGTGCAGCAGCAACACAGATTCAGGAATTTTCAAAAAGAGTACTCAATATCTCTCAATAAAGTATCAAATTGTGAAGTTTAACTAAATCAAACATTAAAAGACTAAAAGTTGAAAAATATTCTTCACTAACCAATGAGCTTTAGTAGCAACAGAACACAAAAATACACACAAAAACAAGAGACATTTTCAGCAACTTGTATGTTGGTCATTTGAAATCATTCTTTAAAGATAATTACTTTGAACTATGATGCAATAGTGTCAGGCGATCACCTCAATTTTCCAGCTCAGATTGTTCGATAACAGATGGAAAATTCTTCATTGTCCATCAGAAAATGAGTCAAGGCATCAGCTAACACAACATAACTCTAGCACAAAATTGATATGTTTCATTTGGAAAGCTGATGTGGAAAATTTACGTTGATAAAAACAGTAGCAGAGGACTGATTAAAAATTGTCAACAGCTCTTGATATCAATCCTTTCATTCCTGACATGGTCAGATTTAAGCTTTATAGAAATCCATTTGTTACTAGTGTAAACTTTATCCACAGAATTTCTGTTGCCTTTTAAAGTACAAATTCAGAGAATTATTGAATGGTAACGGTGCTTCCTATTGTGTCCAAGCTGCAAGAGTAGTTTCCATTTCATCATAGATTATAGAATCCCTACAATGTGGAAACTGTTCACTCGGCCCAACAAGTCCACACCACCCTTCCAAAGAACATCCCACCCAGACCCATTCCCCTACCCTTTCCCTGTAACCCAACAGTTCTCATGTCTAATCCATCTAATTTATACAACCCTGGACACTGAGGACAGTTTCCCATGGTCAATCCACCTAATCTGCACATTTTTGGACTGTAGGAGGAAACCGGAGCACCCGGAGGAAACCCATACAGACATGGGGACAATGTACAAACTCCACACAGACAGTTTCTCTGAAGTGTTGCAAAGTTAGGTAGAGAGCTTGTGAATTGGAAATCAGAATGTTTGAATTTGTTTGTAAAATGGTAAGGCAGGGTGGGAAGTACATGGTCCCTTTGAAAGTAGATGTGCTTTTCTAGGCATGTAGATTTTTAAAAATGTCTGCAAGCAGCAGCAGGGGCACAAAGAGTTCTCGAAATTGAAACATTTGTATCAAAAGGTTGTGTGCTTGGCAACCTACAGTAGTTTTGATTTGTTATGTTAACCAGTTTGAATGTCAGCCAAACAATTTAAACAGCAGTAAAGGCACAGAATTTTCTGGAAGATGCATCCTGGCTGTAATTTCAAGACACTAAGTTTTAATTAATTTATTTCTTTTTATTAATTTTGCTTATAAAATTGGGACTTGTACTTACTGGAAATTAGAGAGTGAAAACCAATTAAATTTAAAATCTGATAGTTTTGACAACCTAGGACCAATCCTTTCGTAAGAAATTGATAGGTCATCAAGTGTATAAAAGAAGTTATTTGAAAATCCAGTTAATAATGAGCTTCCTCTGTTAAGAGAATAGATCTCAACTGCCATCAGTTCTAAAGAGAGAAAATGACTTGCTCTCACAGAAATCTCTAAGCTGCCAGTGTAAGCACCATCTAGAAAAAGACACTACTTAGCTCATATTCCTGACAAGAATTTGATGGAAAAAGACATTACTGTTTGCAAAACAGCAGAGAAGGCACAGAATTTTCTGAAAGATGCATCCTGGCTGTAATTTTAAGAGACTAAGTTTTTATTCATTAGTTAGATAAATAAATTGTTACTATAAGGTGAGTATAAGGGATTTATTTCATTTGACTTCTTCTTTATAACAGATTTGGAGGTGAAAGGCAGGTTATACTACTTTTCCACTTCTGAAACCAACCTTCCCTCTGTAGCAGATTGGGGGGCAGGAGTCCGGAATCTGTCTGGTTCGTGTACAGGATCTGAACAGATTTTAACAGATTCGGGGTATGAATATTCCCAGCAGATTTAAACAGACTTGGGGAATAGTGTCCTATATCTTTCAGTAAAACTTAAGTGAGAAATGAAAAATCTGTTTAATTTCAGTTACTTGGTTAATTTCAGTTGGTTAAATCAAAAGTGGGGGAAATGGCTCTTAACGTTGCTAAACGGGTTCTGGGGTTTGAGGATACTTCCCAAGTTTGCCAAGAAAGTTTAGCAAGACAGAGGAAAGATATACTTTTAGACTTAGCAAACAGGTTAGATTTGGGTTTAAATAGGACCAAGAGGAAAACTGAAATTGTAAAGGAGTTAGTCAAGCAATTAGATATACTAGAGAAACAGGCAAGTGCAAGGGAGTTAGAAACAAAATAAGTTGAAAATTAGACAATTGGAGTTAGAAGAGTAAGAAAAGGAAAGAATGGTTAATTTGGAAAAGATGAAGCAGCTTGAATAAGAAAAAGAAAATGAGAGACTTTGAATTACGGTTAAAAGCAGAAGAGAAAGTAAAGGACAAAATGTTCAAGTTGGAAAAGATATGTTGGAACTTGAAGCAAAATTACTTCAAATGGCAGAAGTAAAAGTACAAGGTAGAAGTGAGGATGGGCATCATAGCCAACAGCCTGGTAGGGATATATACAAATATGTCCAAACTTTACAAAAATTCAGTGAAAAAGATGTAGAAGCCTTTTTCATTTCCTTTGAGAAACTGGCTAAACAGATGAACTGGCCAGAGACTGTGTGGGTAATGTTAATTCAGATCAAGATGGTAGGCAGAGCTAGTGAGGTGTTTGCAGTGCTGTCAGAGGAGGTGTCAGAGGAATATGAAGAAGTAAGACAGGCTATTTTGAGTGCCTACGAATTGGTACCAGAAACATACAGACAATGGTTCAGGAATACAAGAAAGGAACCAGGCCAGATTTATGTCAAGTTCAAAAAAATTAAACAGAGCAACTTCGATAGATGGGTGAGAGCATTAAAGATAGAAATGACATATGAGGATCTTAGATTATTCTGCTAGAGGAGTTTAAAAACTCACTTTCAGAAGTGATAAGAACTCATTTTGAGGAATATAAGGTTAAAACAGCAAGAAGAGCTGCAGAGACAGCGGACGAATACGCATTAGTGCATAAATCGAAATCTAGCTTCCGACACCAATTTCATTCGGTGTGGCATAGATGTTGAGAAAGAAGGAGATCCTTCAATGAAAAACAAAAAGTAGATCACACCAGGAACAGTTTACCACATGTGAAAAAAGGAACCTAAGCGGGTGAAAGCAATGCGAACACCTCAAACACCTCAGGTGTTTCCACTGTAATGGAGGAGGACACACAGAGTCACAGTGCTGGTGGTTTAAGAGAGACACTGTGGAAAAGGATGTGGTAAAAGGGACTAAACTAATGGGATTATTTGAGATACTGAAGGAAATCTCAAAAAGAGTTGAGGAGCTGCAGGAGAGTGCACAGCCTAGTCACAGATTGGATAGTAGGATAGTGCCCGATCTCTTTAAAGACTTAGCCTGTTTGGGTAAGGTTTACACAGGAAGAACAGCGGAGAAGGTAGAGAAGCTAAAATATTGAGAGATACGGGAGCTGGTCAGCCTCTAATAGTAAGAGATGAAAGTATTTGCACTCCTTCAGAAATGTTACCCAAGAGTGTGAAAATCTGTGGAATAAATGGAGAGAGATTTAGCATTCCCCTGTGTAAGATAAGGCTTGAAAGTCCATTTAAGACTGGGGAAGTGACTGTGGTAGTAATTAAAAGAGCGTCTATTCCAGAAATATAGTTTGTTCTTGGAAATGACCTAGCCGGATTGAAGGTGGAAGTGATGCCCATTGTAGTGAAGAAACCAAAAGAAAACCAAGGAACTGAAGAGTTAAAAGAAATACCCTAGAATTTTTCTGGACTATGTGGTGACAAGATCCCACAGTCATAAGTTGAAACAAGAAGGGAAAAACCAAAGACAAAGATGAAGGAGTTGATGCCCTGTTAACTAACACGCTGTTTGGCAAAAAGATAAAGGAAAAACCTAAGCAGATGGATGATCAGACAGAGGTATTTAGTTCCGAAAGACTAATGGAGCTACAACAATAAGATGAGAAAATAAAATAATTATAAGGTCTACTTGGAAAAGGAATGAATGTATTCTAGAATGTTGTTAATTTAAGAATAGAAACCTAAGGTGGAAAGGGGGACGTCGGCAGGTTAGTACAGATTGACTAATTGTGCCTTCTATATAGATGACTTAATGATCTTTAGCCACTCGTAGACAGATCACATAGTGCATTTGGCAGAGCTCTTTGAGAAACTATGGAAGGCAAAGTGGTTATAAACTTGGCAAAGACAGAATTTGTGAAGGCGGGAAGAAAATGGGTTTCTGAAGAAGGATCTAGGCCCGAAACGTCAGCCTTCCTGCTCCTCTGATGCTGCTTGGCCTGCTGTGTTCATCCAGCTCTGCACCTTGTTATTTCTTCCTTCGAATGTTGTTCTGTTTGGGAATAGCTCATAGGAAGAGGGGAATCGTTTGGCTTGTTAGTAGGTCTGTTGGTTTGTTCACTGTTAGATAAATAAATTGTTACTTGTTGTTTATAAAGGGAGTATGAGGGATTTCTTTCATTTAACCACTCCTTTACAACAGATTTGGAAGCGAGAGGCAAATTACAAGATGAGACAAGCTTCTCTGGTTGTTTCGGTTTTAATTATCAGACAAGTTCAACTACTCCCCTCCGAAACAAAAACCCCATACTTCATTTTCCTCTCTCAAGATAGGAAATCTCAAGATATCTTACTATTCAGGCAGTGCATTCCAGAGCCTAACCAGCCTCCATGAAAACACTTATCTGTTACTTCTTTTGTCATACACTGGTTCTACCAACAGGAAAAGTTTCCCCCAAACTATTCTGTTCAGATCTCATGACCTTCAGGAAATTTTAGCTGTTAACAAGTTCTGCTAAGCTGCATCTGGAAACAGGTAAAGCATCTCAGCAATGAAGCCTGGAGAAATTATTTTGTTACATTTATCAGTAATCCTAACTTCACACCTCAATCCCTCTGGTAATCAGTGACCACAGTTTATGCAAAGTGATAATATGCTGGAACTAAACCTAGTCAGAATTAGCTATTTAAAGCATGTTTCAAATACAAGTATTTAAAAGGAGGTGGCCAGGAAAGGATGTCCATCTGGTATTCAAAATTTGACCAGTCAAAAATCAAAGGTTTATGTTAATATAAATTGACTCCCAGCCCGATACATCATTGTGTGGAGCTGCTCGTGTTGCATTGGTGTTGAAGTCAGAAATCACACAAAACCAGGTTATAGTCCAACAGGTTTATTTGAAATCACAAGCTTTCAGAGCGCTACTCCTTCATGAGGTAAAGACACTTCTGACTTCAATACATCATCAGCTGGAAAGTACTTCCAGCATTTTGTTTTCCTAAAAAGTCTAGTTCGTAATCTTATCTTGTCTCTACTCTCAAAGAACGCATACAGTCCATTCTGATACTTCAAGTACTAGAAATATACAGGTGTGACCCTTGGTTGACTCCTTCAAAACATCCATGAACAGACTGGCTGGTCAATTGTAAGCAGAACGTCAAATCATCTCAGTATGATACAGCGCATTGACAAGGTTTAGTGACAAGTATATCAATCCCCTAATCAGTTCATAACATATTGCCAACTTACAATTCACAATAAAATACTTTTGGAGCTGAAGGAAAAGGAAAGGAATAACAAGATTTGGGAGAAGACTCAGGAGGTAAATTACGGTCTGACCATTCAGGGTAGGTTTACAGGAAACTTTTAATAACATAATTGAATGTTGTCAGAGAGGAATAACATGAGATGCTCAAGGAGAGAATTGCAAAGTGAGGATCAGGATTGCTGCAGAGACTATAAATGTAACAACCTTTTCTTTAGAGGCATCAATAATTGTTGGACCTCCAACCATTTTGATCCTTGCTCTGTATTCATTGCATGAACCACAGATAACGATACACATGGAGGGTATGTTGGACGGTTATTCGAGCATACAAAACAGACAATTACTGATACAGGATTAGCGTGGAGTCACAGGACATGTAGCTGTAATGGTTCACTCAGTAATCTAGTCCAAGTAAAGACTGGCTTTGGATTCTTCCTTCACCAGCTGGCTCTGAACACACTGTGGGGATCCAGCCATCCAACCTGAATAGTTTGACACCTACTGGTGTTCTAGATCAGCCGTGGTCCTAAGGGAATCACAAGGCAACTTTGGTCTAAATAAAATTACTTCAAGGATTATCTTAAACAAGAAGTAAACCAAGGCCTTTGTAGATATAATATCATAATTATTCTTCACAATCCTCTGGCTAACTTTGCGATGCTGAACAAAACAAAGGTATTGAAGCTTAAAGTTAGAGAAGATTTGTAGCTCAGGTTGTGGATGAGGTTGTTGACTCGCTGAGCTGGTGGGTTTGATTGCAAACGTTTTGTCACCCTACTGGATAACATGGTCAGTGTGCCTCAGTGAAGTGTTGGTGTTCTGTCCGACTTGTTATTTATATGCCTCTGTTTGCCTTCCAGTATGGTATTTTGTATATTACACCGGTTTTGCTGGTTTTGGGTATGGGATCCTTTACATTCGTCAGTAGCTGTTGCAGGGTAGTTGTTGGTTTGTGGGCTACTCTGACACCTAGGGGTCTTAGTCGTCTTGTGGTCACCTCTTTAATGTCCTTGATGTATGGGAAGGTGATTAGTGAGTCTGGTCATGTTGTGTCTTCCTGTTGTGGTCTGTCTTGGAGGCAACGGTGGATTGTGCTTTTCAGGTATCCATTCCTTTTGAAGACATCGTACAAGTGCTCCTGTTCTGCTTTGCATAGTTCCAGGTTGCTGCAATGTGTTGTGGCTCGTTCAAATAGGGTCCTGATGCAGCCCCATTTGTGGGTGTTGGGGTGATGGCTAGATAAATTGATGTTTAGGTTCTATTGTCAATAAAGTTTTGTTCCAAATTTTAAAATTAAGAGCTGAATGAAAAACAGCTTGATCTCTGATCCTGTTCAATAATCTCCAAAATTACTGCCATTTGTTGCTTTTGATGACTTTCTGGACTGTCAATCATCCTGGAGGGGAAGAAAATTAAAATGAAAATATTAAACGAGCAGATCATTCGTCAAAAAAAAAATGGAACTAGAAAATACTGGAAACACAGGGTTAGTTCAGCTAAAAATCAGGTTTATATTCACAATTCAGCCTTCAGATGAACTGGAAGATAAAATAACTCCTTTTAGGGACTGCACAAAGGGGAAAGACATAAAAGCTAAGAATCAGAAATATGTCTCTGATCAGAGAATCTACCCATGAATTGGATTCTAAAACACTTCCACTGATCACAAAATAGATTCAGATGAAAAATTGCTCATGGTTAGTGACACCCAGTATCAGATCAGCTGCCTGTTACCCATAGCACCGCGCATCTAATTTTATCCACTAAATAGCAAGTCCTGCATATCACAGCCAGTTCTGTTCTGCACCACTGCTGGAATGACATTCATCCTCAAATTTCCAAACAATTATAAATCATATCTATAATCAATCTGAATTTTAAAAGATTACTTACAAGTGCTTTCAAACACATTTTTACAAACTGTCACAAACAATTTGTAACATGACGGTTAGGCTGTATCCTGAGGCCAACTTCTATCCTTATTTTAGTAAAAATGGATATTAATGATAAGTAACTCCTGGAAGTAATTTAATATTTAATCTGTCAGCTGTTCATGCTGATTTAATGCATTTGCCATTTTGTAGACACTGGACGATCAGTACCTAAACAATACGAATCGAGTGAAGCATCTCTAAAGATCAGATAAATCTGCCAATAAGGAGTAAGTGAAGGGAACACTCCATCCAGGTCTTACCCATTCATCCTCATCAGCACCTTCTCCTTGGGTGCTAGCTTTGGCCTCTTGCTCAGTTTTGTGCTTTGCAGCAAATACATTGTCAGTCCAAGAAGCTCCGACCTTTTCACCTCCTGCGAAGTTGCATTTAGTCACAGTTCCAGCATCCATTTTGGTCAGTGAAACTAAAAAAAAAAAACAAAAAACGCATTCTTACAGTAAAGGCTAGTGATATTTTAAACCTGTCAGAGACTTAGTCAAGCTTGGCTTATGGACAAGTTGTTCACTTAACTTCACACTGAGTGACCCACAGTTGGAAGGTACAAGACTTAATTACTGTGAAATCTTGACTAAAGTTGTGTACTTGCTACAGTCCATTATGGCTCAGTCGATAGTGTAAGGGGCCACACATTTTCCTGTTTAGATTGTAAACTTGAATAGAAATCAGACACTACTATCGAGCTAAAATACCAGAATTTTGCAACTTGTAAAATCAAATGGTGCAGATCTTTAGATATACATGGCAATGTTGCTTTTGCAGTAGTGAGATCATTACATTATTGAAACAGAGCAATACTGGGAGGTTTTGAATTAAGGAAATGCTGCCTGATAACATCCCTCAGATTAGTCAAGCCATTGTATGATACAGATTTGAGGGCAGTGCAGCCAGGTATACCCAGAACTGGAAATCAAAAAAAAAAAACACTCCCTCTCCCTACCCACCTTCTCTGTGAAAAGGGGGAAAAAATCTAGAGGCTTAAAAGAAAGAATTCTAATACAGCAAACATTTTATTAACAGCACCTATGGGACCAGGAGTGTGCAGGTTGATCAAGAGGTCTGCATAGTTAATGTGAAAAGACAGGGGGTATACACAACACTTATACTTTTTTACAACATAAATCACTTCAATAATAATGGAACTTGCATTGAATAAAAAGTACCAACTGACAGCCTTCTCAGTCACGCTCAACTGACTACTCAGACATTGCAGTAGATCACGATAATATCGTAAACTTCTTTTATTTCAGGCATATAATGTTTAAGAGTGTGCCAGTTCATAAATTAGTTTGGAAGGATATTCATTGGGGATATGCAGATCGGAAACTCCAAACAAACATCACATCATCGGATGCATTAGACCATGGATATTATTGTCCTTTGAATCCCACAGCAGGACTCTAGTGGCATCGTGGCGTGGGCTGGTGTAGCCTGGAGTGGGAAAGTGGCAGCGGAGAAGGAAAAGTTGGACTGTCTTCAAGTTATCTTTCTTTATTTTTATTTTATTTTAAGTTAAACGAGAAAGGTGCCGATTCATGGTGACAGTATAAACTTTTCACTACGTTATATTGAATACACTTGACAATAAGTGATTCACTAAGTAAAACTTTCAACAAACAAAGAGCTAGACCCCCATAACACACAGAGCTAGACCCTATATACACTCCACTGTGAAGGAAAACTAGAAGTGAGGTAATCCAGCTCAACGTACACCAGAGTTTAAAAACCAGGTGGGAAAACACAATGGCGCTTCATGGGAGGCTGCACTGATGATGTTACCCAGCAGGGTAATGAAACGTCTGCGGAACAACGAACCAGCTCAGCGAGCCAACCAACCACAACGTGATAGTATAATGTAGGGTATGCAGCGTAGGATAATAGGTTGGCCCAACATTGTAGGCCGAAGGGCCTGTACTGTTCTATGTTCTAACATGGACAGGTTGTGTCAGGTCAAGGAGGTGGGGTTGAAAGTGATGTTTGGACATGGGAATGAGGCCAGGGGTAGGGAGATTTTAAAATTGGTGAATTCTACGATGAGGCCATTGGGCTGTAGGGTCCTGAGGCGGAATATGAGGTGTTGTACATTAAGACCACCAATGGGCTGTTTTCATGACAACCAACCCATTGTCACCCACTAAAGGTCTCCATCAGCAGCTTTTCTTTCTCTCCAATTCCCCATTATCCATTCCTTTCCCCGCCCAATGCTTTTCTCTCGCCGGGGGCTCTCTTTCCTCCTTCCCCTCCTCCCACATCCTATCTTATTTGAGCTACAATCAGTTCTGAAGAAGGGTCACTGGAACCAAAATGCTGCTTTCTCTCCATTGATGCTCCAGACCAACAATTCCTGTTTTATTTCAGATTTCGAGCATTCACAGCTCTTTGTTTTTTTTATACTGGTGAATCTGCTCTACACTCCATCCAACGAAATCCTATCCTTATAGAGTGGTGACCAGACATGCACAGTATACTGCAGTTGTGGTCTCATCAAAATTGAGTACAGCTCCAAAAAAACCTCCCTACCCTTACAATCTACACCAAAGCCAAGTGGTAAAGTGTCCCATATGCCTTCTTAACCAGCCTATTAACCTGTCCTGCTGCCTTTAGGAATCTATGGACAAGCAACCCAAGATCCCATGATCCTCTGAGCTTCCTAGTGTCCTGCCATTCATTGATTACTCCTTTCTTCCAAATATCACATCTTACTTTTCAAAGTTAAATTTCATTTACACTGATCTGCCCAATCTGTTCATGTCTACCTGCAATCCAAGACTTCTTTCCTCATTGTCAGCCAGTCAAACTTCGCATAATAGAGCTACACAGCATGGAAACAGACCCTTCAGTCCAACTAGTCCATGCCAACCATTTTCCCCAAATTAAACTAGTCCCACTTGCCTGTC
This sequence comes from Ginglymostoma cirratum, assembly GCA_024137785.1. NCBI lineage: Eukaryota > Metazoa > Chordata > Chondrichthyes > Orectolobiformes > Ginglymostomatidae > Ginglymostoma > Ginglymostoma cirratum. Next base: position 20,038,033 of record JAHRHZ010000047.1, on the reverse strand, counting down.
TTTGAACCATATCCCTCCAATCTTTCCTATTCATGTTTTTATCTAAATGTCTTTCAAATATTATAACTGTACCCGCATCCACCACTTCCTCTGACACTTCATTCCACACATGAACCAGTGTAAAAAAGTTGCCCCATTAGAACTTTCTTCTCTCACCTTGAAAATATGCCCCCTATTTCTGAACACCCCCATCCTAGGCAAAAATCCTTCCTGTTAACCTTTTCTATGTCCCTCATGATTTTATAAACCTCTACAGGGTCACCCCTCAACCAACGCTCCAGTAAAAACTTATCATTTTCAACACCTCACCCCACTTTCTCATCTACTGTTTATATAAATCATGAACAATAAGGGGCCCAGCACTGATCCCTGTGGTAGACCACTGGACACCTGCCTCGAGTCACACAAACAGCCTTCTGTCACTCCCCTCTCTCTCCTATCACTGAACCAAATTTGAATCCAACTTGCCAAGTTACCCTGGATTCCATGTGCTTTTACTTTTTGTTTTAGAAAAGTCAGTTGCCCACTTGGAACCTTGTTAATACCTTTGCTGAAATCCATACAAACTACATCAACTGCAAGACACTCATCTAACACTTGGAAAAATTCTATCAAATTTGTTAACCTCCCTCTGACAAAGCCATGCTGAATATTCCTGATCAGACCTTGCCTTCTTAATCACTTCAATGCATCTGCATTGTAACTTTTATTAGTACATGTCCCAGTGGGCTTCAGAGTTCTGCAATCTCTCACTATTTAAAATAATGCTCCTTTTCTGATCTTAGTGATAAACGGACAAGTTCACAATTTTCCACATTTTAGTCCATCTGTAAAAATATTGCACACTTATCAGTCTATAAAGGATATAGACCCTGAATTGTCCACTTGACAATTTTTGTTTTTTGTTTACACCTATTCTATTATACCTGCAATCTCCCAGGGGAGGTAGTAGTGTAGTGTATGGTCACAGGGCTGATAATCTAATGTCCTTGTGGGCATGGGTACAAATCCCACTATGTCAGATGGTGAGATGTGTGCAATAACAATATAAACAGCTAGCCTAATGGCAGACATTTAACTATTGTCGATTATCATTACAAAGCCCTGTGGTTCACTAATGGCAATGTCATTACCTAGTCTGATCAGCGAACACACTGTGGTTGACTCTTAAGTGACCCTTCAGCAACTAAGGATGGGAAATAAATGCTGGCCTAGCTTGTGAATGAATAAAATAAAACTCATTCAAGACTGTTCCAATAGTCCCCTATTAGCCATCATTGATTCCCCAATCTTGCCCTTTAAAGGGCTCACTTTGGTTACACTTTTCATTTTTAAATACTTCAAGCAGCTTATAGTTTTGGTTATATTTTTGGAATGCTTTCTCTCTAATTCCTCCTTTGCTGATTTCTAAATCTGTCCAGGTCTCAGTTCCATACCAATGCTGCATCCTTCTCGGTGGACTGTTGGAGGCGTATATTTTTAGTGAGGTGAGGTATGAAAAATCTCAAAAATATATGGCACTGTCCTATCTTTTAAACCATTTTTCCAGATCACTTTAGCCAATATTCTGTACTTGTATTTGCCTTGATTCAACTTCAAGGCACTAGATTTTATTGAGAAAGGGAGTGAGTGTGTGTACACATGCTTGGGGAGGAGAGACAGAGTGGATGGGTCAGACTGAGGGGCTGGATGAGTGGAATCCCACTGCACAGATTGCTTTGTTTCACATTTTCCAACTGTGATGATCAACCATCGGCAATGAAAGATTTGGGGATTCAGACTTGATGGAAACTCTTGCTTCTCGTTTTGTAAGAAATTACAGCTGCAAAAACAGTGAATCTCAGTAAAAATCAATTAGTCCAGGCTGCAACATCCAAACTTACAAATAAAAGGACTGTCCCCCAAGGTTTTCAGTCGTAAACCATCTTCAACCTCCAGCTCAATGTCTTCCATCTCTCCCTCTGAGATCCAGAATGCCAAGCTCTGATTGGGGGTGTGTTTCTCTGAGATTTTAATAAGCTCTGGTTTATTAATTAATCGCTTCAGATCTTCAAACGAAATCTTGTCTGTCTGTCCCGCTGCTTCCACCTCTACCGCATGATGTAAAACATGAAAACACAAGGTAAGGAGCAGGCCTGTGAGCCCATGGCATTAGGTGCTTGACAATTATCACCTGCTTTTTGATGAGACTATTCTCGCAGCAATTTTCGCTCACTAGTGTTTTACCACTTCTGTTTTCAGTCATTTTTCTTTGACACAGACTAACTCTAAACAGGAAGAAACTCAAATGTTCAGTACTTACCCAAAACTGACGTGCCTGTATGGATCACTTATAATAGGTGGAATGACCTTGAATATCTGTAATTATTTGTGTTCTCTACAGAAAGGAGATGGGATCTCCCAGTGCTCCACACCAAAACTGGTAACATTATCAACACTAATTTCCAGAAAATTTCAATCTCCACATCCTCCTTACTTAAACACATGAACAAGAGGAAGCTGTTCAGCTCCTCTCGGCTGTTCTACAGGACCAATAAAGACCATTCAGCTACTTGAAAAAATTATACACAAATAGGAGGCCAAATCTAGGAACAGGAACCATTCAACCCTTGAGCCTGTTATACAAAATAGGCTATTCACCCTACCTAATCTATTTCAACTTTCAATATGCTCACAGCTACTCAAATTTGGCTTCACATACTCACTGAAGGAAGACATCAAATAGCCAGTGTTGACCTTTTTAGTTTCACTGAAATTTGGTTCAATCTCCACACCAGTAGAATCAAACTTTCTTTTGTGGATCCTTGTTGGTTGAATATAAAGAATGAAATAACGATGCTGAAAAGCATAAAGTTTTTTTTTAAAATCAAGACATTTCTGTTCATTAAACCAAGTAGACCAATGAATTCTATATAATTTCCAGTTGTGGCAAAGGATCGTCGGGCACAAAACAGGAATACTCAATTTCTGCCAAACTTTGTAAACTTGAGAAAAAGAAACGAAAAGAACTGTGGATGTGTATAAATGCAGCAAAACTTCAGCATCCTTGTACTCTAGTCCCCTGGATATAAAGGCCATTAACTTTCTACTCAAGAGGGTAGATAACTTGCAGATAGAGACAATATTTCAGGTCAATGACCTTTCATCAGTCCGTAGCGTATGTAGCAAGTTTTCAAGAACACTTTATCAGGGGTCTGTTGAAAACATAAATACGTGTTTGTCATTGGGGCGTCATGGATTCACCTTCCTTGACCTGGCACGGGATTTGAACCTGAAGCTTTTAGGTAAGAGGTAGGTTGCTATACAGATCAGTACCACAAGACCTTCCCAGTGTTTCTTTTAACCAAAAGAACTGTGGATACTGTAAATCAGGAACAAAAACAGGAGTTGCTGGAAAAGCTCAAGTCTGACACAGCACCTGTGAAGAAAAAAAAATCCTAGTTAACGTTTCGGGTCCGGTGACCCTTCCTCAGAACCCGAAACGTTAACTCTGTTTTTTTCCTTCACAGATGCTGCCAGACCTGCTGAGCTTTTCCAGCAACTTCGGTTTTGTTGTGTTTGTAAGTTTGAGATTTACTTTCACTTCCGGAGACTCAGGACAAACACTAACACCACGCTCCCGGCTCCCGGCTCCCGGCCACCAACCACACTCCGTTCTGCTCCTCACAGCCAGGGCCCCACCAGCACCCCGCACCCCCCGGGGGTCAGGCTGGGCCCTCCCGAACCATCATGCCGACCCTTACCGTGCTCTTTCCGCTCTCGATGATTTGATGGCGACTGACGGCCCGCAGTCTTCCCTCCAGCACCACCCCAGGGCCGCTGCAAACAAAGCGGAGCCGTTACCCCCTTTCAAACCGCCCGCCTCCAATCTCTTTGCAGTCCGTTTCCCCCTGGCTCGGGCCCGTTACCAGCACTCACCGCTGCATCTCGGCCGGTTCCCAGCGCCCCGACACCGGCTCCGGGATCACCGGCCTGTTCGCTAACGCTTTATCGTCGTATATTCTGCTCATGGCAGCTTCTTAGGACCGAAACAGAGGACCCAGCGCTTCCGGAGTCAGGGCGTGGTGTCCCGGGGACCGGGGCAAATGTGGGGCGGTGTCGGGGGCGGGGGTGAGGGGAGGAACTCGCGGACTGCAGGCGGGTGGGCGGGGCCGCATGCTCAGGGGCGGGGACACAGGGACTGGAGGCAGCAGGATTGTATCAGAGATAAAAGGTACTGCAGATGCTGGAGAATCCGAGATAACA
>JAHRHZ010000047.1:20005032-20028788 GCA_024137785.1 Ginglymostoma cirratum | reverse complement strand
TCACCGGACCCGAAACGTTAACTCTGTTTTCTCCCCCACAGATGCTGCCAGACCTGCTGAGCTTTTCCAGCAACTTTGTTTTTGTTCCAGAACTAGCCACATTCTCAATTATATAGCAGGAAACCTGGGACTGCTGAAGTCAGTTATAATCCTGTCAGTTGAGGCCAGATCAGTGTCTGCGCGGAGACTCTTCATAGAGGTTTTTTTTTTATTTTTGTACTAATCAGACAGACTTTAGGAATTGTTCTCCTATTTAAAATTTCTCCGCAGTTTTATTGACTTTGATTTCTTTAAGGACACAATCAGCAAGGAAATCGCCTTTGCAGACTTCTGTGAAGCAATGAAGATTGTGCAGCCTTCCTGTCTGAGAAGCAGCCTCGGGCTTACTGACTTTAAACCTGTCCACTGGGATCAGATTGGTGGCCTGGATCAAGTCAAATTGAAACTGAGACAGGTGAAGAATGTGGCTGTCATGACCCATGCCCCTCCCATCTCAGAATTCTCTGTCACCCACTCCCAGCTCTGTGCTCTGATGGATGAGGCAGATCTCGAATGCAGTCTGTAATTGTTAGCATTCTCTCTGCAGAGTATTGAGTGGCCAGTACTATACCCGCAGGCATTTGAGAGGATGGGGGTGACCCCCACTCGTGGAATTCTGCTGTATGGACCCCCAGGATGTGCAAAGACCACGCTGGTGAAAGCTGCAGCCTCCAGCTGCCGCTGTCCTTTCCTGTCGATCAGTGGGGCAGATCTCTTTTCACCGTTTGTAGGGGATTCTGAAAAGATTTTGGCTCAGGTGTGTATTTACAACAGGTTCACTCCAGACCGTGTACAGCAAGTTTAATAGTCACCTCATTTAAAGACTATACACTAGCCAAAGTCCTTCAGTAAAAGGAAAGCTATATGCTTTATTATCTCCAACCCTGTAGTCAGCTATTTCCCTTGCTCTGAGCAATTCAGTTATGTCTATATTTGTCATGCAGTGAGAACTTCACAAAATAAGATTTTCTTTGATAATTCAGATTTTTCTGAAGTCTGTGAGTGCTCCCATGTTCTTTAACACCCTAGTTAGCGTAAATTATCAGATCTGAAAAAAAAAACTCTTGGTGATAGTTGGTTGTTAATACTATTTGCTGCCTCCCCCCTCCCCCAGCACATTGACATTCTGTTCTGTTTAAAGTACAGGTTTTTCAGCAAGCTCGAGCTGTAGCTCCATCCATCCTGTTCCTGGATGAAATTGATTCCATCCTTGGATCACGTTCACTTGATGGAGCAAGTTGCCGTTCTGTTAAAGAGCGAGTACTCTCTGTTCTTCTTAATGAGATGGATGGAATTGGGCAGCGACTGATTGGGAGGATAGACACAGAAAGGAAAGTACATGCATCTGATGGAAATCAAGTGGAACAGACAAAAAAGGTAAAAGATTAAACTGACCAAAATTTAATGTGCTGCTGATACATGCTGGTGCTGGGTGATTTCAGTGGAGTGAGGCGTGGGAAGGGAGTTGCTTCAATAAGATCATCTCAGTTCTATTAAACTGACTATAGGACTAACCTAACAAACCTCTCCTCAGAACAGACTCTGCATACCTGAAATCAACCCAGTGAGCGTTCTCTGGACTGTCTCCATTGCCAGTATATCTTTCATTTGGTAATAGAATCAAAACTGTTCACAGTATTCCAGGTGATGTCTAACTGGTATCTTGTATAGTTGTAGCAAGACTTCCCTATTTTATTATTCCATTCCCTTTGAAGTTAAGGCTAGTATTCCATTTGCCTTCCCTATTACCCACTGAACCTGGATGCTTGATTTTTTTTTTTTGTGATTCATGTATGAAGATGCCAAATCCTTTTTGTAGTCTCTCTCCATTTAAATAACATGCAGTTATCCTATTCCTTCTGCTAAAGTGCACTACCTCACATTTTCTCATATTTCATTCCAAGTGCTTAGTTTTTGTCCATTTGCTTAACCTGTTTATATCCATCCAACACCCTTGTTCTCAAACTGGTGTGGAGTAAGGATGGAAATCTTTTGAGACAGTAAACATCAGCCTTTGGAGAGAACATTTCAAAGAACTGTTAAAGTATCATACAGTCGGCGATGAGGATGTTAATTTAGTTTTGTGTGAGTTCGTTTTTTTTATTGTCACATCTATGGCGATACAGTGAAAAGTGTTTTGTCGCCATGATCTGGCCTGATTTTTGAGGTATAAAAGAATAAAAAGAAAGTACTTGAATAGAGTTCATCTGCACTGACTGGTGTCCCAAACATGGCTGTAGTACCCTGCTCCGGACTGACTGCAGGCAGGAGTCTCCAATCTGCCATCGCTGTGGCTGACACCTTGCCGCCAATTCCAGGAATCCACGCATCGGGCCCACAAAGCCAGGCGTCCCTGCTCCAGTCAGACTGCTCCAGCATCAGGAAGATGAAAAGAAGAAAAATGAAAAAAGGAGGAAAAAGAATGCGGCCAGCCTGGAGTGGATGGGCCTATTGTGCCGCAGCTGCTGTTTTGAACAGCTAGGACAACTCTCCCCTCCATGCTGCAGAGCCCGCTGTCCTCTCCCCAGCATTGAGGCAGCAATTAAATTTGGGCACCTAGTGATGAGAGTCTTCAATGATCATGACATCTGTGCTGTTACTAAGAGCCTTGTGTATTAGGCAGCCATCTTTCTGACTTTTCTGTGTAGTTCTGAAACATGGGCTACATATAAATACCACCTCAAGGCCCTTGAGAAGTACCGCTAATGCTGTTTTAAAGCTGATTCTCCACGTCAGCTGGGAGGACAAGTATGCTAAGAACAAGCAGCCAAATAGCGCCAGCATTGGGGTCAAACTGATGCTGCTGGGCTGGCCACAAGTTTAAGTCCCAACTACCGAAGCAAATCATCATTTCCTCATTCAAGGAAAACACTAGAATGAGAGGGGCACAATGGAAGCATTTCAAAGACTCCTTGAAGGTTGTTTGTTTTTTTTTTTTGCAAGAAATGCAACATTTATGTCAGCACATGGGAGACCCACAGTCAGAAGAAATGGACTTGGACAAAGTTCCTGTATGAAGGGTTGTAATTTTTTTTTAGCATCCGTTCTCTGGAAAATGAACCAGAGAAAGTAATGCCCAGAACCAATTCTGCCTGCCAGATGTGTGCTGGGTAATGCAGCTCAAGCATTGAGCTCGTCAGCCATAGAACCCATTGGGCCAGAGACACAGAATTTGCTGGGTCGACAATCATACTCTTTAACGAGTGACTGCTAATGATAACTATATACCTCTGCAGTCTCCCATTGTCATCATCGCCACTTGCCTTTCCCACATGCTTGTGTGAAATACAAATCTACCAATGATTCATACACACTTGTCATTGGTATCATTTGTATATTGCTTGTTAATCCAGTTGTGAATTATGGTGATGAATTAAACAACTCACTGGAGGTGGCAGCTCCACAAATATCCTCCTCCTCAATGATGAGACAATCCAGCATACCATTGCAAAAGATAATGCTGAAGCGTTTGTGATGACCCATCAGTGCTGTTGATTCACTGTGTAATGCAGTGGCAGTAGATGTGACAGCTGCACAAAACTATCATGAATTGAGAATTAATGAGCTCATTACTCACACTCTGGGAAATGTCACAATGATGTTTGGAGCTACTTTGCTTGAGCTGAGCTTCAGTTGTATAGCTGAGAGTAAAACCAGTTTCAGACATCACTGAATCTGTATAGAAATGAATAAGATAGACCAATAGCTTGGAAAAAATCAATTTTTCAGTTTGGCTGAAACAGTTTCAAAAGAGAAGGAAGGATTGGAGTCATAGAATAATATAATACTGAAGGGGCCATTCTGCCCGTTGTACCTAATGCAGGCTGTGGTAAAACTGGCCAATTAGGGAATGACTTCTGTCAAAATTCATGTTTGACAGCAGGTTAGAGAATCTCTGAATTGCAGGCTGCTTCTTCACAGCTGATCTACCACAAGGAGAGTTCCTCATTTATAAATCTCGTGACCTTTGGTAGCATGGAGAGTTTTTATTCATTCATGGCGTGAGGGCATCGCTGGCCAGGCAGCATTTATTGCCCATCCCCAATTGCTTAGAGGGCAGTTGAGTTAACCAAATTGCTGTGGGTCTGGAGTTGCATGTAGACCAGACCAGGTAAGGATGGTAGTTTCCTTACATAGATGACATTAGTGAACCAGATGGGCTTTTCCAACAATTGACAATGGATTCATGGTCATCATTAGACTCTTACTTCCAGGTATTTATTGGATTCAAATTCTACCATCTGCCATGCCGGGATTCAAACCTGGGTCCCCAGAATGTCTCAGGGTCTCAGGATTAACAGTCCAGTGATACCACTGGGCCATTGCCTCCCCTCTTGTAACTTTTCAACTAGTCAAAGTTACTTGCGCACTATTGTACATTGCGTCAGGCTCTAGTGTTCTGCTGGGCAGTAAAATCTCTACTCAAAATCCATCATTGGCTGGATCCATGGCTGTAGCACGAGCTTGGGACCATTTCCCACTTCTGCAGCTTAAGCATGAAGTTTAGTTTAAAGGAGCGAAAACTTAAAAGGTTGGAATGTTTCAGTCTGAAAGGGTTATTTGTGTTTTTTTTAAGAAACTGACTTGTAAGTGACTTTAGATGTGAAAATGAATAATGTCTATGGAACTGTTCAGTGTGTCTTTATTGGTTGATTTTTTAAAATTGTAATAATTATGGCAATACTCATTTCTCATACGTTTGAGGCAATTAATTTGATTTGGTTGGTTGAAGTGCAATGTGGGATCTGGTCTCATCACCACAAACTCAAATCAATTGTTACTTCTGCCAAATAGCTACAGTGAAAATTAGCACATGCTCTTTTCCGTATACAGATGCTGGATTCAGTCTACCCTGGTAACTGCCAGCAATGACCATTGTGGAATTTCCAGGACACTTGTATTGATGTCTGCAGGTCTCATTTAATTATATTTGATTTTATTTATTGTCACGTATTTTGTTATGACACTTTTTACTGTATTTTGCTTAGTGTTGCCACTCTCTGGCGCCATCTTAAAATACACAAAAAATAAACCAAAACATAGAATATGAAGGGAGAAAAATGAAGAAATAGTGTCCAACTTTACAGTCCTCCTTGTTAAGTACTCGGTCATGGGCCCGGTGGCCAGGTACGAGACCCCTTTGCCACGCTGCCACTAGAATGAAACTTGCCACTTTTCGGCACCATTTTTCCTCCACTGATGCCCTCCCCTCTGTGTCCTCATTGGACCTCGCCGATGTTGCTGGTCACTGCACCGGCCTAAACCCGATTCTTCCACTGCCACGAATCTGCTTCGGACCCACCTTGCTGATGCCGCCAGGTGCTGTGCTGGGTGCAGACACTGCTGGCAGCCCTCCACTACAGCCATGAGTTGATGCTATGATCACCTTGCCGGTACAAAAGCTGAGGCTCGAACTCCCCTTTGCCGCCATGAGCCCGCACTGCTGGGCCCACTCGAGCCTACCCTGCATTTAAAGTCTTTGAATATTTTATAAGTAGTGGTAGTTATGTTCTTGTTAAGCAAGGGGGGAGATGGTGGAAAGTTATGAGGTAGGCAGGAATGTATATTCAAGTTTACAATCCGATCTTCCAAGATATCATTGAATGTTAGAGCAGCCTCTGGTCTGAATGGCCTGCATCTCCTAATTGGTAACATCTCTAGGTCAAAATGTTCAAGTTAGATTGGAAGTGTTCATGATATAAACTGGTGGTGTGCTGAATTTCCCACACTCCTGACCTTTCAGATAGGACCTTGAGTTTCTCAATAGATGGATATTGAGATCCCCAGGCTCCACAAAAAGTTATGGGCTATTCTGATCATGTCCTATTTAATTTTTCTATCAAGTGACGAAAGTAAATACTTAATGCACTTCTGCTTGCATGATGCTTGAACTGCCAACAAGCAGTCAATAAATGGGTCAAACATTACATTTTTCTAAACTAGTTGAAAGTTATGTGCAAGTATACTGATGACACAAACAATGCAACAAGAGGGGTACAGTATTTGTATGTTGCTCAGGCTGTTTCAAAATGATGATCGCAGTTTCCTGCAGCTGTGAACAAACCTTCAAATGTTATGCAGGTGTTGACATCATGGATGTAGGTGGGAACAAAACTGCTCCCCGATTAGCTGTCTACACCTCAACAGGATTGTTTAAAGCTAAACTAATAATTCCTGATTTGATTAATCTGATATTAATAATTTCTAACAGTAAACATGAGACTCCTATCTACCCGATCTTGCTTTTTTTTTAAAATTGACTTTGTTATTGAGAACTGACATTTCTGCTGTTTGAGGAACAGAAGTGGCCTCTATCCCCAGTGTCCAAAATTGCATACGTTGTTTAACATTCCAACAGCTTCTCTCAAGGACCCAATTTGAGCCTAATAGAAGTTTTTGGTTTTTTTTTCTTATTTTGTTTAAAGTTTCAGGAGATCTGTAACAAAGATGTGATCGTAGTTGCAGCTACAAATCGACCAGACCTAATCGATGATGCTTTGTTGCGACCTGGAAGATTTGACCAAATCATCTGTGTTCCATCTCCAGATGAAAATGTAAGTTTGAGCTTGAAGTTAATCACTGACACCCTATTACTGTGCATCTTGGTGCTGCGGGCTTTGTTAGTAAGCAGATACCACCTATACTCTGCTTTCAGCTGTATTCATTTTTGTTACAAAGCAACAAAACATGCTCATAAGAAAATCTTCTATTTAAAACAGAGTCCTTCAAGGCACCCAAGACATCCTAAATTACTCTGCATTGGAGTGTAGTCGCTGTTGAAATGCAGGAAGGGAAAAAAGAGGGAGAAGATAAACTTTGAGGATAAGCTTGCAAGTAGTATCAAGGCAGACAGCAACAGCTGCTTTAAATAACATAAAAAGGAAAACAGAAATTGAATTGAACCTAAGCCCCTCAGGAGCTGGGGACAATATAAGTCCCCTAAACCTGAAGGTATACATCCTAGGATATTAAAGGAAGTAACTACAGAGATAGTGGATCCACTGTTGTAATCGTCCAATCCTTAGATTTTGAAAATGTCCCGGAGGATTGGAAATCTGCCAGTGTAACACCTTTATTTGAGAAAGGGAAGGAGACCAAAGAAAGATAACTATAGGCCAGTTAGTTTAACGTCAGTTGCTGGGGAAAATATCTACTACAAAGGACATAATAGAATTGCATTATATGATAGAGTGGAGTTAGCATGGCTTCATGAAGGAGCAATCCTACCTGAGAAATTTGAGAATTTTTTTTGTGGTGGTAACAAGCAGGATAGATAAAAGGAAACCACAGGATATAATGTATTTGGGTCTCCAGGTGTTTTGGTAGGGTCTCATGCCTCAAGCTAGTTCAAAAGCGTTCTGGTGGTGTTAGTATTTTAATATGGATAGAGAATTGGCTAATGAGAAGATAGTTGGGATTGGGGCCCATTTTCTGGTAACTAGTGGTGTGCCACAGGGGTCACAATTATTTACAATATTTATTAACTTGGATGAGGAAAGTGAATGTACTATAACCAAATTCATGGATTACACAATAGATGGGAAGGCAGTGATGATGACACAATGAGCCTGCAGAAGGGTAAAGACAGGTTGTGGGGAGAAACTCGGCGAATGGAATACAATAAGGGCAAATGTGAGGTTATGCACATTCACAGAATAGAGGAGCTGAGTATTATTTACGTGGCGAAAGACTGCAAAATGCTACAGAACTGAAGGATTTTAAAATTCATTGTGCAATGTGGGTGTCACTGGCTGGGCCAGCATTTAACGCCAGTCCCTAGTTACTCCCTTGAGAAGGTGGTGGTGGTGAGCTGCCACCTTGAACAGCTGCAATCCATGTGCTGTATGTAAACTCTCAATGTCCTTTGGGAGGGAATTCCAGGATTTTTACCCAGCAGACCGAAGAATCAGTGATATACAGCAAATTTTGTGTTAACCAGCACACTCGATAAACCGGCAAAAATTACATACGTTAAATATCAGAAGCTTACTGTATTATCAAGATCTCCGCGATGTCTGAGTAGTCAGTTCATGATGTGATTGAGAAGACTCTCTGCCTGTTAGATTTATTTAAAGCAACTTTGCGTTGTTAATGAAGTGATTTATTCTATAAATAAAATGTGTATAACCCTGCATTCAGTTTCTATGACCGAGTGCCTTTTTACATTGATCAAGAGGTCCACATAATTAATCTGCAAACTTCGGGTCCCATAGGTACCAATTAATAAAATGCTTCACTGCATTTCCAAGTCAGGATAGCAAGTGGCTCAGGGACCTTGCATTTGCTGTTATCGTGAATCTGCTGCCCTTCCAGATGGAAAAGATTGTGGGTTTTGAAGGTGCTGACTTGAGTGTTTTGGTGAATTTCTGCTAATGAGGGTAGATGGTAGAGGGAATGAATGTTTGTGGATGTGGTGCTAATCAAGTGTGCTGCTTTGGCCTGGATGGTATCAAGTTTCCTGACTGTTGGAGCTGCACCCATCCAGACAAGTTAGAAATATTCCGTCCCCACTCCTGACTTGTGCCTTGTAGATAGTGACAAGAAACTCCCCAAAGCCTGCTCAATGATAACCCACAGAAAGCTGAAAATGGGGTATAAAGTGATGGTAACGCCGTTGAATGTCAAGGAATGGTGGTTAGATTGTCTCATCGTGATGGTCATAGCCTGGCATTTGTATGGCACGAATGTTGCTTGCCACTTGTCAGCCCAAGCCTGGATATTGTCCAGATCTTAGTGCATTTGAACATGAACTGCCTCAGTATCTGAGCCGTTGCGAATGGTGCTGAACACTGCAATCATTGGCATACATCACCACTTCTGACCTTATGGAGCAAAGGTCATTGAAGCTACTGAAGATGGTTGAACGACTCCTGCAGAGATGTCCTGGAGCTGAGATGACTGACCAACAACCACCACGACCATCTTTCTACATTTCAGGTGTGACTCCAACTCTCAAACTGTCCCCAATTCCAATTTTGCTAGGGCTCCTTAATGCCACACTCAATTGAATGCAGTCTTGTTGTCAAGGGCTGTCACGCACTCCTCATCCCTGGAAATTTTTTTTTTTGTTCATGTTTGAACCAAGGCTGTAATGAGGTCAGGAGCTGACTGGCCCTGGCGCAACCCAAACTGGGCATCAGTGAGCAAGTTATTGCTAAGTAGGTGCTGCTTGATAGCACTGTTGATGACATCTTCCATCGCTTTGATCGAGAGTAAACGGAGAGGTAATAATTGGTTGTGTTGGATTTGTCCTGCTTTGTGTATGAACATAACTGGGCAATTTTTCAACATTGTCAGGCAGATGCCAGTGTTGTAACTGTACAGGAACAGCTTGGCTAGGCGATTGGCAAGTTCTAGAGCACAAATCTTCCATACTATTGCCAGAAGGTTGTCAGGGCCCATAGCTTTAGCAGTATCCAGTGTATCCAACCATTTCTTATCACGTGGGCCTTGGGGACTGGTGGAGGAGGCCGAGAATGGTCATTCACTTGGCATTTCTAGCTGAAGGTTGCTGTGAATGCTTCAGCTTTATCTTTTGCACTGATGCATTGGCCTCCCCCCATCATTCGGGACAGGGATATTTGTATAGATTCCTCCTCCAGTGAGTTGTTGAATTGTCTACCACCATTCATGACTGGATGTGGCAGGATTGCAGAGCCTCTATCTAATCCATTGGTTGTGAGATCACTCAGTTCTCACTGGTCATGCTGTTTGACATGTAAGTAGTCCTGTTTGGTAGCTTCACCAGGTTGATACTTCATTTTTAGGTATTCCTGGTGCTGCTTCTGGAATGCCCTTCTGCGCTCTCCATTGAACCAGGGTTGACCCCTTGACTTGATAATGGTTGAGTGGAGTTTATGCTGGGCTATGAGGTTTTAATTGGTAGAAAAGGATTCTGCTACTGTTAGTTCATAGTGCATCTAAGGTGTCTAATCTTATGTTGCTTAGATCTGTTTTGAAGTCTGCCCCATTTAGCATGGTGATAATGCTACACAACACAATGGAGTGTTTTCTCAATGTTAAAATAGGACTTTGTTTCCACAAGGACTGTGGTGGTCACTTTAATGGATACTGATATAGACAGATGCATCTGCAGGTGGCAGATTGGCACAGATAAGATCAAGTATATTTTTCTTTTCAGTTAGCTCCCTTAATAACGGGGAAGAATTCTGGGAGAAGTTGGCTTGTTCACAGTGACTGAGGAGGAGATTGGGAATGACCCAGTGTCATGAGTCCAGACTCCATAATTAAGGAACCTCCCAGGGCAACTTCCTCCTGACTGTATACCACTGTGCTGCTACTTCTCGGGTTGTCCTGCCAATAGGACAGGACGTGTCTAGGGATGGGGATGGTTGTGTGTGTGCGCGCGCGCGCGCGCGCGTGTGCGTTGAGTCCATGACTCTGTCAGGTTGTTGCTTGACTTGTCTGAGTAACAGATCTCTCAATTTTAGCACTAGGCCCCAGATGTTAGTGAGGAGGGCTTTGCAGGGTCAACAGGGCTGTTTCTGCTGTTGTCTTTTCCGGTGGTCCTTCAGTTTTGTTTCTTTGAGACATTGTAGCAATTTACACAACTGAGTGTCTTGTCAGTCACATTGCTTTAGCTCTGGAGCACATGTAGGCAAGGCCAGTTAACAATAGCAGACTTACTTCCCTGAATTACATTAGTCAAACAGATGGGTTTTTCCAACAATCGTTTTGTGTTCTTCAGTAGATTCTTAATTCCAGACATTTTTTATTGAATTCAAATTCCACCACCTGCCATGGTGTGATTTGAACCTGGGTCCCCAGAGCATTAGCTGATTCATAATCTCACCGTGATGAGGCCTTGTCCACAAATTGTAAAAGGCCAGCATTCACGTTCAAGTAATAAGGAAGGCAAAGAGAATGGAGTTTAACAGTGGGTAGGTTTTGTTAAAACTACACAACACACTAGTCAGACCATAGCTGGAATATTGAGAACAGTTTTGGCCTCTTTATCTATGGAAAGATTTACTGGCATTGGAGGTGGTCCAGGGAAGGTTCACTAGGCTGATACCAGATATGGCAGGATTGTCATATTAGCGGAGGTTGAGTAGATTGGGCCTGTACTACTTTTACATATGAAAGAATGAGAAACTACCTTCTTGAAACGTACAAGATTCTCGGGACTTGATAGGGTAGATGCAGAAAGATTGTTTCTCCTTGTGTGAGGGTTTGGGACCAGAGGATGTAATCTCATAATAAGGGATCACACATCCCAAACATACCTTTCCAAGTAAAGCAACACTTCACCTGTACTTCCCAGAATCTAGTCTACTGCATTCACTGCTCACCACATGGTCTCCTCTACACTGGGGAAACGAAGCGTAGACTTGGCAACCACTTCACAGAACATCTACGTTCTGCTCGCAAAAAAGACCCTGAACTACCTGTTGCCTGCCATTTTAACGCACCACCCTGTTCCCTGGCCAACATCTGTCTCTAGCTTACTGTAGTGTTCCAGCGAAGCCCAACGCAAGTTGGAGGAACAGCTCATTTTCTGCTTAGGGAGATTACAGCCCTCCAGACTCAATATTGAGTTCAATAATTTTAGGGCCTAAACTCTCCCATGTCCCAGTCCCAGACCCTACCACACACACCAGTCCTTGTTACCACATAGCCTGCCATTATAACACCCCCTGTTGTTAGTCACTAACAGTCTCCATTAACAGCTATTCACCCACCCAGCCTGATTGTTAACAACTGTTTTATCTGTCCAACTGTCTTTCTCTCTCTTTGGGCTCTATCCTATCATTTACTCCCTACCCCACCCACCTCCCTATTTTCTGCATATAAACTGACATTTTCCCAGCCACCGTCAGTTCTGAGGAAGGGTCACCAGACCCGAAACGCTAACTGTTTTTTCCCTTCACAGATGCTGCTAGACCCGCTGAGCTTTTTCAGCAACTTTGTTATTGTTCACACATTTAAAACAGGATGAAATTTTTTTTGTTGTGAATAAATGGAATTCTTTACCATGGAGAGCTGATGAGGCTGGGTCATTAAGCATATTCAAGGTTGACGTAGATTGTTAATTAATAAGGGAATAAATGATTGGAGGGGTAGGGAAGGCAGAAAAGTGGAGTTGAGGATTATCAAATCAGCCATGACCTCGTTGAATGGCAAAGCAGACTCAGTGGACTGAATGGCCCACCTTTGCTCTTGCATGTTATGGTCCTTTTTGAGAAGCAGGGCTGTGTGTCCGTGGTCTTAATAATCCAGAGACCCAGGATAGTGCTATTACAAAGCTTCAAATCCCCACCACATGGTGAAATTTGAATTTTTAATTCCAGATGTATTCATTTAACTTGTTTACTGGAGACCATGAAATCATTGTCGATTAGTGTAAAAGCCTATATGATTCACTTCAGGGAAGGAAACTTACTATCCTTACCTGGCCTGCATGTCTCTCCAGATCCACAGTAATGTGAGTGATTCTTAACTGCCCTCTACAGTGGTCTAGCAAGTATCTCTGAGTCATAGTTGTGTAGCACGAAACGGACTCTTTTTGGTCCAACCCGTCCATGCTGACCAGATATCTAAATTAATCTCTTCCCATTTGCCAGCCTTTGGCCCATATCCCTCTAAACCTTTCCTACTCATACGCACCCAGATATCTTCTAAATGTTGTAATTGTACCAGCCTCCTCCACTTCCTCTGGCAGTTCATTCCATACACACACCACACTCTGTGTGAAAAAGCTGCCCCTTGGGTCCCTTTTTAAATCTTCCCCACTCACCTTAAACCTATGCCCTCTAGCTTTGGATTCCCCCACATACGGGGGAAAAAGGCCTTGGCTATTCACCCTATCCATGTCCCACATGATTTTATAAACGTTTATAAGGTCACCCCTCAGCCTTCAAAGCTCCAGGGAAAATAGACCCAGCCTATTCAACCACTCCCTATAGCTCAGACCCTCCAACCCTGTCAACATCCTTGTAAGTTTTTTCTGAACCCTTTCAAGTTTCACAACATTCTTCCTATAGCAGGGATACCCGAACTGAATGCAGTATTCCAATCGGGGCCTAACCAATATCCTGTACAGCCGCTACATGACCTCCCAACTCCAATACTCAGTGCACTGACCAATAAAGGCAGGTATACCAAACATGTTCTTCACTCTCCTATCTACCTGTGACTCCATTTGCAAAGAACCATAAACCTGCACTCCAAGGTGTTTGTTCAGCAGCACTCCCCAGGATCGTGCGATTTATTGTATAAGTCCTGCCCTGATTTGCCTTTCCAAAACGCAGCACCTTGCATTTAACTAAATTAAACTCCATCTGCCACTCCTCGGCCCAAAGGCCCATCTGATCAAGATCCCATTGTACTTTGAGGTAACCTCCTTCACTATCCACTACATCTCCAATTTTGGTGTCATCTGCAACCTTACTAACCATACCTCCTGTGTTCATATTCAAATAATTTGTCAATGCCAAAGAGCAGTGGAGCCAGCACCGATCCTTGTGGCACATCGCTGGTCAAAGGCCTCCAGTCTGAAAGCAACCCTCCACCACCTTCTACATCCAGATGTCTAGTTCTCTGTGTATTCCATGTGATCCAACCTTGCTAACCAGTTCTACCATGCGGAACCTTGTCAAATGTTTTACTGAAGTCCATCTAGATCACGTTCACCACTCTGCCTTCATCAATCCTCTTCGTTACTTTGTGAAGTTTGTGAGACAAAGTTTCCTAAGCATAAAACCATGTTGCCTGCCTTGTATCAAAACAAAGAAAATAAAAGGAACGAAGACCAGACAGGCCACCTGGCATTGTCCTAAGAAATGGAAATGACCACGTTCTACTGTGGCCTGCCATCTCAGTGAATCACAGTCCTCCTCACTATCATTTGAGGGCAAAATAGGGAAAGTTGTACCTCATTAGACATGCAACAACCTGATGTTGTGTAGGCTAAAATGGCATTAATATGAATTGGTCCCAGTTTGTCACTCATCGCTTGCCTATGCTGTCCCATCAGGATGGCAGATTCAGCTGAGGTAGCAGAGCAGTGGCATACTGTGTCTGTACACCCCAAGGACTACTGGAGTTAGAGACAGCTCATCACAACCATAAGGACATTTAGGGATGGGTGATAAATGCAGGCCCAGCCAGCGATACTGTCATCTCATGAGCAATTCTTTTTAAACATTGCTGTTTGCAGAGGTTTGTTGTGAGAATGACCAGATAATCTGTTCTTTGCTTGTATTCTTTAGTAAATGTTTGTTTTCTGAAGCAGCCATTTGTGTATGTTCTGCTTAGTAACTTTTTTTTTTACACAGACCAGACTTTCCATACTAAGGATTTGTACTTCCAAAACTCCACTGGATGGTGTGTCTTTGGAGGCACTGGCCGCTGAGACAGCTGGCTTTACTGGAGCAGATATACAAAATTTATGCAAAGAGGTGAGTGAAGTGTTTGTCTGAGATTGGCTGACTCTGGGTGCAGGAATTCAAAGATCTGGATTTGTTCACGCTGTCCTGTCAGCAGTTAGTGATAGATTAATACTGGGCCTCGGGATTGAATGTGACTGCTTTTTCAGTTTTAAACCCTGTGACATTGTGTAGAAATGCACTCACTTTGAGTGCTTTGGAGTTTGAAAGTCATGAAAACATGGATTGATTATGCCACCTTTTGAGGTGATGCTCATCCAGGCGACAGTATTACACCTATTACCGCAGTAAAGGCTATGACAAAATTCGACTGTAGTCTCCAGAACTTTCTGCTCCCCTTGCCAAACTGATTTGGTACAGCGATGCACTGTTCATCTACGTGACTATATGGAAAATTGCCTGGGTGCATCATGTACGTGGAATTCAGGCAAATTATCACCCATCAGTCTAATCTTGATCATCAGTAAGGTGATGGAAGCATGTTATCAGCAGTGCTATCAAGCAGCTCTTGCTAAGCAATAACCTGCTTGTTGCCCATTTTGGGTTCTGCCAGGGCCACTTGGTTCAAACATGGACAAAAGAGCTAAAGTGGTGTGGTGAGGTGAGATGAGAGTGACAGCCCTCAGCATCAAGGCTGTATTTGACTAAGTGGGGCATCAAGGAGCCCCAGCAAAACTGGGATTAATAGGAATTGCGGGGGGGGGGGGGTGACGAAAACAGCAGCAAACTGTCCTGTGGTTAGAGTCCTACCTTACACACAGGAAGGTGGCTGTGGTTGTTGGAGGTCAGTCATCCCATCTCTGGGACGTCCCTGCAGGAATTCCTCGGTAGTGTCCTAGGCCTAACCATCTTCACCTGCTTAACCAATGACCTTCCCTCCGTCATAAAGTCAGAAGTGGAAATGTTTGCCTAAGATTGCTCAATATTCAGCACTGTTCATAACTCGTCAGATACTGAAGTAGTCCGTGTTTA
Organism: Ginglymostoma cirratum; assembly: GCA_024137785.1. Lineage (NCBI taxonomy): Eukaryota > Metazoa > Chordata > Chondrichthyes > Orectolobiformes > Ginglymostomatidae > Ginglymostoma > Ginglymostoma cirratum. The sequence goes on along the minus strand of JAHRHZ010000047.1, from coordinate 20,013,369 downwards.
AATGCAACAAAATCTGGACAGCATCCAGACTTGAACTGAAAAGTGATAAGTAACACTACTCTCTCACACGTCAGCCAATAACCATCTCCAATAAGTCAATCTATCCACTAACTCTTGACATTCAGTAGTGTTACCGTCACTGAATCCCCAACTACCAATATCCTAGGGATTACCATATAAACACTGGCTACTGGAGCAAGTCACAGGCTATGAATACTGCAGCGAGTAACTCACCTCCTGACGCCCCAAAGCCTGTCTGCCATCTACAAGGCACGAGTTAGGAGTATAATGGGAAATTCCCCGCTTTCCCAGATTTGTTGGAGCCACACCATACTTTGATACCATCCAGGACAAAGCAGCCTTCTTGGTACCACATACAGAAATATCCACTGTCTCCACCACCGATGCTGAGTAGCAGCATTGTGTACTATCTACAAGATTCCCTGCAAAAATTTGCCAAAGATCCTTAGCACCTTCCAAACCCACGACCACTTTGTTTTAGAAGAATAGAGGCAGCAGACAATGGGAACACCACTGAGCAAGTTCTCCTTTAAGCCACTGATCATTCTGACTTGGAAATAAATCACTGTTCTTTCACTGTCACTGCATCAAAATCCTGAATTCCCTCCCTAACAGCACCAAGACTATAAGGTATAGGTGCAGGATCAGGGCTGATATGTTTGTCAATCCTGTTGTTCTGCCTTCTCCCATAATGTCTTATCCTCTTGCTAATCAAGAACCTGTCTCTGTCTTAAAGACACTGACTTGGCCTCCATGGTATTCAGTGGGCAGTGAGTTTCACAGATTCACTGCTGTCTCGGTAAAGAAATTCCTACTCCCCTCCAGCTCTCTTGTCCCTTCACTTTGAGGCTGTGCCCTTGTGTCCTAGTCTGTCCTACTGCTGGTGACATTTTCTCCACATCCATTCTTTCCAGGGTGATTAGTGTTCTCTACGTTTTAATGAGATCCTTCCACCACCCCCACCCTCGTGCTTGTAAATTCCATCGAGTATCAGAGACCTCAACTGCTTCTTGTATGATAAGCCCCTTCATTCAGGGTCATTGTAGTAAACTTTCTTTGGACCCCTTCGAAGGCCAGTACATTCTTCCTTAGGTACGTGACCCAAAACTATTCCAAATGTGATCTGACCAGAATCTTACAGCCTCAGCAGTACGTCCTTGCTCTTGCATTCCAGCTTCCTAGAAATGAATGCTAATATTGCATTTAACTTCCTAACTGCAATTGAGCCTATATGTTAACCTTAGCAGAATCCTGAAACTAGGATTCCCAAATCCCTTTATTTCAGACTTCTGAAGCCTTTCTCTGTTAGGAAGAAAAAGTATAGATTACTTTCTGACAGTGTGTAACCTCACACTTTTCCACGTTGTGTTCCATCTGCCACTTCTTTGCTCACTCTCCTAGCCTGTCCAAGTCCTTCTGCAGCCTCCCTACTTCCTCAACACTACCTGCCCCTCCATCTGTCTTTATATCAGCTGCAGATTTAGCAATAATGCCCTCAGTTCCTTCGTCCAGATCATTGATGTATAATGTGGTTCCAACACTGACCTCTGCAGTACTCCACTAGTTACTGGCTGCCATCCTGAAAAACACCCCTTTATCCCCACACTCTGCCTTCTGCCGGTCAGCCAATCCTCTGTCCATGCCATGACCATGCCCCTAACACCATGGGCTGTCATCTTATTTAGCAGCCTTCTGTGTAGCACCTGGTCAGAGGCCTTCTGGAAATCCAAATAGATCATGTCCACTGATTGTGCTTTGTCTAATTTGCTCGTTACCTCAAAGAATTCAAACAGATTTGTCAGGCATGACCTCCCTTTTTGAAGTTGGGCTTACTCAGCCCTATTTTACCATGCACTTTCAAGTACTCTAATCTCATCCTTAGTAATGGACTCTCAAATCTTACCAACAGCAGATATCAGGCTAACTGGCCTATAATTTCCCATCTTCTGCCTCCTTCCCACCCCTCTGACACGTGCTATTAGATTAGCTATTTTCCACTCCTCGGGACTCTTCCTGACCACAGTGTTTGCTGAAAGATCACAACCAACACCTCTGCTATCTCCTTCAGAAACCCTGGGTTTTAGTCCATTGTATCCAGGAATTTATCTGTCTTCAGCTTCCCCCATACCTTCTCAGTGATGGCCACAAAACTAATCTCTGCCTCGAGACTCTCATGAAGTTCTGGTATACTACTGGTGTCTTTAGCAAGATGCAAAGTTTCTGTTCGTTCCTTTGCCGTTTCTTTGTTCCCTATTACCACTTTTCCAACAAAAATTGATTTTGCGTCTACATACAGCACCTGGACTGCAGTTGTTCAAGAAGGCAACTCCACCCTGTCAAGGATAACTAGGGATGGGCAATCAACGGCCATGTCCCACAAGTGAAGAGAAAGTACTCAGCTTGAACTAAATTGACCTTAAATTCTACTGTGCTGAAGGAATGGGCAGGTGTCAGGCTCTGTCACGTGCCTTGTCTCTATTATCACTTTTCAACTGAAGCTTTTTGTTTTATTGCTTGTTCTCTACAGGCTGCTTTGTTGGCTCTTCAAGAAAATGGACTGGATGTTGCAACTGTGAATCATGAGCACTTTCTCAAATGTCTTCAGAGTTTAAAACCCTCTTTCAGTGGCCAGCAGTTACACTTCTATCGCCACTTATTTTCTACTGTGGCTCAGGAGATAATGTGATTTTCATTACAGTCAAGGACTAACTAATAATTCCATTAAGGCTGAAGAACCAAAATAGGTAGAAATGTAATTATATTATGTAAATGCATATTTTCATTCAATTGAGTCTCTTCAAAATCAATAAACTGGAATATGTGTCTGTCTGATTAACAAATATGAACTGTAGCAGTTCAAGAAGGTAACTCATCACCACCATCCACAGCGCAACTAAGACCAGGCAATAAATGCTGACTCTCACATGTGTAAAGATATCTACAGCACAAACATGACCTATTATAGCCAAGATGGAGAGGTGCCAACCTGCTGTGATTATTTATTTATTTATTTGATGTAAGATGAGAAGATATTTGAGCATAGTCATCATCAGTGAGCAGAGCCTGAAGCAATGAGTATGAGAGGGTTTAGGATCAGCTTTATTATGTTTTCCATTCCCTGATGGGTGCTGACCTGGTTATGAGTGGAGAATGTAAGTTCATCCAGTGATAACAATAGGATAATGAAGACTGCCAATGGTGGCATTTGATACGTGTTCTGAATTAATGGATTCAGCTGCATGCTACAGATAATATTCCAAAGCACACCCTGACGTCAGCCCCATTTGGCAGAGAGGGGAGTTGAGAGAAGTGCCTGCCAGCTATGGAGCGATGAGTTTTTAAGTTTGTTTTTGATGGTAGATAAAAGATCTAACTGGGTTTAGGGGAAATGTAGCTGAGGGTTGTGTCCCTAGTTGTAGGGTGGAAGGAGTGAAAAAAGTGCAAGCCAGAAAACAGTGTGTCATGTTGGCCAGAGTGAAGGATCATAAGATTGGGGTAAAGCTGCAGAGATGGGTTTCAGTCAATCAGCTCTGGGAAGAGAGGGCAGGGCTGATGGGCCATCAGAGAAGGCTCAATTTCAAACGCTAGTTATACTGAGGTTAAAAGTTAGCTTTTGTTTTGACTGTTGATGCCATACTCCATCTCCATCTTGTTGGATGCTTTGCAGTTTTATCACTTGAGCAACTAGTGGACCCCTTCCTCAGAACCAATTTCCCTTGCCCCCAAAATAGTGCACTGCTGTAGCAGTACAGAAGTTGTTGCAGAGTGGTGAATGAAACGTGTTTTCACTAATATCAGTGATTTTAGCTCCTCAATCTTTCTGGCTAAAGGCTCTTTTCTTCCCACCACCCCCCTCCCCAAATCTTCTGGCTCCTACAAACTCAATTTTCTTGCCCATTTTGTAAATGTTCTGTTTTGAAATTGCCAAGAAGATATGGAGAAAACAGAAATCTCAGTGCAGCAACAAACTGTGCTGATCTCGTCTACAAATCAGAGCTTTATGGAAACCAGAGGAAGCCCTTTAGCTCTGTTCACCATTCACTTGGACTGTGGTTGATTTGTGACCTGGCTGCATTTAACTAGCCTTTAACCTTGGTTTGTTGGGTTCAGCTGCATGCTACGGATAATATTCCAAAGTAACCAAATGGGTATTTGCAAGTCCAGATAGGGAGGAATATAGCAAAGAATTGTGGGTGCTGGAAATCAAAAACAAATTGCTGGAGAAACTCAGTGGGTATGACCGCAACTGTGGAGAGAAAGCAGTGTCAACTGTGCAGGTCCAGCGACTCTTCAGAAGGTGAAGACACTTCATCTGATGAAGAGTCACCAGACTCGAAACATTAACTTTGTTTTTTCTCCACAGATGCTACCGGACCAAGATAGGGGGAGAAGTTGAAATGAAGGAGGGGGTGGAGGTCACACCACTGGTCTAAGAAAACAGCCTGCTTTGAAGAGGGATGGTCAGAGAGAGCATCAAAACAAGGGAAGATAGAATAAACTGAGGGAAGAGAAAGCAGTAATTGCAAATCTGAGATTGTGGTGAAGACCACGACCTGTCATGGGGAGCTTGAAGGGCAAATATTAAGAAAACATGCCAAAAAATGAGTTAGGGTCCTGAGTAATTCCAGGCCAAAATTGGAGCAGAAAAATTGTCAGTTTGAAAGACTTTAATCAAGGCAGAGAGCATAGATTTGATAAGAGAAGCTACAATCTGTGTGGCAAATGGAATTAATTCTGGATAAATGTGAGGTTGTGCACTTGGGTAGGACAAATAAAGCAAGGGAATCCATGATAAACAGTAGGACCCTGGGGAGCCCTGAGGATCAGAGGACCCTTGGTGTGTATGTACACCAATCCCTTAAGATAGCAAAACAGGTGGATAAAGTGATTACAAGGGTCAGTGGGATAATTGCCTTTATTAGCCGAGGCATAAAGAGTATGGAGATTATGCTGGAACTGTGTGTAATGTTGGTTAGGCTGCAGCTAAAGTATTGTGTACGGTCCTGGAATCCACACTATAGGAGGAATGTGATTGAAGTGGACATGGTGCAGAGGAGATTTACGAGGATGTTGGTTGGGCTGGAGAGTTTATGAAGAGAGATTGGACAGACTCAAATTGTTTTCCTTCAAGCAGGGGAAATTGAGGGTAGAGATGATTGATGTGAATAAAATTATGAGGGGCATAGACAGGATAGAACAGAGACTTTTCCACTTGGTGGGGAATGAATGACTGAGGTATAGATTTATGGTAAGGGGCAGAAGATTTGAAGAGGATGTGGGGAAAAGCTTTTTCACCCAGAGAATGGTGGAATCTGGAACTCGCTGCTTTTAAGGATGGTCTAGGAAGAAACCCTCAACATTTAGAAGTTTTTAAATGTGCATTTGTAATGCCAAGTGTGGAATTGGGAATAGTTTTTTTGAATGGTGCTTTTTGTGTGCTATGGATCTTGATGACTTTTTATATTGCATTACAATATGGACAGTGTGGTGTGGTCTACATGGATGTCAGCAAGGCTATTGAACATGGTCCCATGTTGTAGACCAGTCACAAAAGTAAAGGATTATGGCCAATGGATGTTGTTGGGACTAAAAGTTGAAAGTTCAGTAAGTTTCACTGGGCTTGCTCTTGTCTCCCCTACTGTTTGTGGGGTAGCTTAAATGATTTAGACTAAATGCAGGGACCGTGATTCAGGAGGATTTTGCCAGACTGTAACATATTAGTTCTGAGAAAAGATTGTAAACGCTGAGGTTGTTTTCTTAGTTCTAGTGAAGCTCAGGGGATATTTAATGTATAAATGATGAGGGATTTGGAAATGATTTCCTTTAACAGAAAAGTCAACAGCCAGAGGACAAAGATTTAAAATAATCGGTATCAGGAATAAAAGAGTGAGAAATGTTTTCATGCAGAAGATGGAGCACTGAAACTCTGCCTGAGACGGTAATGTCATTGCATTTTAGAAACATTTGGATTTGCAGGTGAACGGCTGGAACTGACAGGGAGATGGACCAAGATCTGAACAGTGCGAATACCTTCAATGTCATAAATATTTCTGTTTCTGATCAGCTGCAGCGAGGCCTGCTCTCTATAACCTCAGCAATGTGATCTTCGCTGGATCTTTTGTTCATCATCTCTGCTCCAGCCAATTGGGAGGGACGTAGGAATCTTCTAGAAACCTCGTTTCCTTCTGATCCTCTTGCTCCCAGTCGGTAGTAAGATTCCGATGATTCGCAGCTTACATTGAGGAGCTTTTTGCAACAAAGGCTGGTACCTTCGCAGGTGAATAGTACAGGAGCTATCTTTGTAAAACTGACCTTCCCAAGTCGCAACTCTGAATAATAGAAAGTAAATAAAGTGATCAAACTACTGGACTGAATTAATTGATTCAGCAGAAATGAATATTTTAACCATTTAGTTAAACAAATTTTGATGTAAATTGATTCGTTATCATTTGCTGTTTTCACTGCTGACTTGCATTTGTGTGGCGTTTTTCACAGCCACTACTGGGCAAACGTTTCAACTCCAAAACAATAATAAAACACAATTAGGTTTCACACGCTGAGAGAACCAGCAAATAGATGCTGTTTCTGTGCCTCCTGTCTCCTGGTGTGTGTGTGTGTTTTACCTGCGCGATGTCTACCTGGCAATACGTCTCTACTTCTTGTCTGTTCCTGTCTCGTCTCCATATTTCTGTCGGCTTGTTTTATCTTTCTATGTCTCTAACTCTCCGTGTCTTCGTGTCTATTTCTCTCTCTCGCTGTGCCTGTTGTTTCCGTTTGGTTCTCACTTTTACTGCCTCAGTATGTTTTGATGCCTGTTACCCCGCCTCTGTCCCACCGTCTGTTTCTCTCTCCGTGTGTTTCGTTGTCTCTCCTGTTGCTTTCGCTGTTTATGAACCTCTTTCTAACTCGATTATTGTCCCTCTCTCTGTGAGCCCCTCTTGTCTGCGTTTTGTGTTCCCCTGTCGTTTCTCTCTCTCCCTTTGTCAGTGTGTCTCTCTCTTTCCCTCCCACCTTTTCTTTTCCGTCCCTGCCTCCCTCACCCACTCACACTCCCTTACACCCCCTCACTCCCTCGGGGAGAAGGCAGCACAGTGATTTTCAGAAATATATGAGCTATGATGGAATGGTGGAGCAGATTCGATGGACCGAATGGTACAATTCTGCCCCTCCCTGAGCTGCACCTGTTTCTGCGTTGCCCTGCCATTCGTGGTGCGGCCAGCAGAGACCGCTGGAGCGGCAGCTACCGCAGACTCAGGAAGCGGACGCCCTGCCCACTGTCTCCTGCTGCAGCTCAAACAACTTCAACCCAGTCTGGGCTTTGGCTGCTTTCGTTTTTAAATAGGTACCAAACTAATGGGAAGATAGTGTGAAGGTAATCCGCACAAAATAGTGAAACTTGAAGTAGACCTCCTGTTTTGTTGTTTCAGGAACCAGGACACTGCGCCGAGTGAGTACAATGAGTTTCTTCAGTATGATGCGGAAGAGGAAAGAGGTGAGAATTTACTCCACATTCCGATCAATTACTTTCAATTTCTTTAACAAATATTTCCTCTCCATTGTCACCTTTATAAAATGTGTCAATTTATTCTTCTTCATCGATTTCGTAACATTTCATTTTGAAAACCACACATGTGACATAGAGAAACATTTTCCGAATCCTGTTGAAGTTGTTAATTTAAAATAAAAGTCTGAGCGTTGGAAGTTATTGTTTGAACGTACCTGAAGATTAGAATCAGAATCCGAATCCCTGCAGTGTGGGGACAGGCCCTTCGGCCCAACAAGTCCACACCGAACCTCGGAGTATCCCGACCACACCCGTCCCCTTGTAACCCACCTAATCTACACATCCCTGAACACTATGGCCAATCCACCTAACCTGCACATCGTTTGGACTGTGGGAGGAAACCCACGCAGACACAGGGAGAATGTGCAAACTCCACACAGACAGTCACCTGAGGGTGGACTCGAACCCCTGTCCCTAGTGCTGTGAGGCTGCAGCGCTAACCACTGAGCCACCGTGCTGCCCAATATGGTTCGGGGCAGTCGTTATTGAACGGACAGGATCCCAGGAACATTGTGACTTGCTGCGATATTGTTGCTGTCACACTGTCAGGGATATGAACACTGAATATAAGCAGCAAATACCAAGTGGAACTGCGAAAAGTGAGGGGTTACTGAGATCACTTCCCCATCGCATGTTCATGCCTCCCCTCCCCCACCAGGTGATCTCAAAAGGAGGGTTTGGGGGATATTTGAAGGAAACACACTTTTCGGTGCTGCAAGGCCAGAGCTGGGAAATGGGTTGTTCTGCAGGGA
>JAHRHZ010000047.1:19937500-19985032 GCA_024137785.1 Ginglymostoma cirratum | reverse complement strand
TCCCCCTCTCTCCCTATTTATTTCAGAACCCTCTTCCCCTCCCCCATTTCTGATGAAGGGTTTAGGCCCGAAACATCAAGTTTTCCTGCTCCTATGATGCTGCTTGGCCTGCTGTGTTCATCCAACCCCATGCTTGTTATCTCAGATTCTCCAGCATCTGCAGTACCTTTTATCTCTATCATCCCTGCATCAAACTGTCTCCCACTTGGTGGAACCTTGGGTCCAGCATTGGAGTTCCTGATGCTGTTTCCCCCTCCTCCAATCGATTAAGTGTGATTATCTGAAAATCTTGGCACATAAATTTGTGTTTACTGATCGTGAACTTGAACCATACAAACATTGTGTCCTGCAAGACCATTAGATAGAGGACAATGAGGTAAAGAGAGAATGTATGAAATACCCTACTTCCTGCATATTTCAGAACAATGCATGCTTGCACTTCCGTCAGTCATGAGACACAATTTGCTGATGAACACAAAACATACTAAATATAATGGTTAATGTCTCAATATCTGTTACCCGAGCATATTTTTGATTTGGCTCACAAAAGCAAATTTGTTGAAATAGTCACTGGAATGTGATGATATCCTTGGACATGGGAGATTTCAATTGCAATCTTGCCTCACAGCTCAGAATTAATTCTGTGTTAAAAAGAGTGTCTGTTGAGATGATGGAGTTGACTGGTTTCACATGACTTAGAGTCATTGAGATATACAGCACGGAAACAGACCCTTCGGTCCAACTCGTCCATGCTGACCAGATATCCTAAATTAATCTAGTCCCATTTGCCAGCATTTGGTCCATATCCCTCTAAACCCTTCTTATTCATATACCCACCCAGATGCCTTTTAATTGTTGTAATTGTATCAGCCTCCAGCACTTCCTCTGACAGCTCATTCCATACACACAGCACCCTCTGCATGAAAAAGTTGCCCCTTAGTTTCCTTTAAAGCTTTCCCCTCTCACCTTAAACCTATGCCCTCTAGTTTTGGACTCCTCTATCCCAGGGAAAATACCTTTTCTACTCACCCTATCCATGCCCCTCATGGTTTTATAAAATCCTATAAGGTCACCCCTCAGCCTCTGGCACTCCAGGGAGAAATTCAGCCTCTCCTTATAGCTCAAACCCTCCAACCCCGGCAATGTCCTTGTAAATCCCTTCTGAACCCTTTCAAGTTTCACAACATCCTTCCTATAGCAGAGAGACCAGAATTGCACACAGTATTCCAATAGTGGCCTAATCAATGTCCTGTACAGCCACAATATGACCTCCTAACTCCTATACTCAATGTACTGACCAATAAAGGGCAAGCATACCAGACACCACCTTCACTATCCTATCTACCTGCTGCTCCACTTTCATGGAACTATGAACCTGCACCCCAAGGTCTCTTTGTTCAGCAACATTTCCCAGGACCTTACTATTAAGTGTATAAGTCCTGTCCTGATTTGCATTTTGAAAATGCAGCACTTTGATCCAGTTGTTGATGCCAAGCCAATCAATTAATTTTCCTAGTAATCTCCGATTTTGTTTCAGTGTCCATGTGACCTATGTATAGAGCTTGTTAACTTATTTACCTTTGAACATTACATTCCCAGAGAGTTCTCATTTGTCTATGAATGACCAAGAAAGTTGTGCTGGGCGGAGCCATCTGGTGAAAATGTCTTTTAGCTTTTGCAGCTGGACATTGGTGTACCTTGCTATGGTATGACTAAATGAATAAGATCAATATGGAGACTGGCTTCAAACTCAGATTCAACAGTATCTACTTGTAAATCGAGAATCATATCTGCGTTCCTAGCAGGATTTGGAAGTCAGCTGAAAGGACATTAAAGCTGAACACAATCAGCTTGTATCCTGTAATAGACATGTTCTGAGGCTTTGCTGTGATGAATCTAGTTCGATTGTGTAAGCTTGGGCAGACTGTAATATTCACTTATAAAATAATGATGAATTTTTGGGGAACTGAGAAGTTTGTTGGTGATCTTCCTGTCATGTGTGGTGAACCTTCATAAAGAAAATTTCAAAAGAAGCAACTTTGATTACAAAATTTGGAATATGCAGGGACATAAAGTCACAAAACTAAAACACCTTTGTAAATTAAGTTTTGTATGTCTCCTATTTTTCAGGATCAGATCCAACTCTGAAGAGTGGATTAATCAGAAGAAGTTGATTTAGTTCATAATGTTTTGAATTTTTTTTCATGTTGAAGCTCACTGTTCCTTGCTGTTGTTGCCTTGAGCTGGTGAAGGTCTGAGTGATCTCGTGCGTAGTTTTCCCAAGAATTGTGATGTCATTTCAATGATATGACACATACATTGTTGGAATCTGTCCCAGATCATGGATCATGGACAATCCAAATGGAAATCAGAGGTGATAGGATCTCCTGCAAGGTGTTCTAAAAATGATCCGTTCCTGCAAGTGGGGAAAGACACATAAACCCTTATCTATTCCTGTAGTAGATTATTGTACGAAATACTCTCAGGAGTCTCAGCGACAGGTTCCAATTGTTTATTTTGTCAACATGTTGGGAGAGCTCTAAGTCAGAAGAGTTCTGAAGGAGGACTCTGCCCAGCCAAGAAATTATCAGACATTTATACATTGAAAACTACGTAGGCAGTACATTCCCTGAACTCCAACATGATCTGTTTACGGTCACATGAATCAAAAATATACTTTTGCTGCAGATTGTTAAGAGGCAATGTGTCTGGCACCCCTGGCCTTATCGAACTCCTGTACCTCCAGATGCTTCCCTAATCTTTCCTCTGCAGCCTGATTGTTATTAATCTTGTCACCTCGTGAAGCCACCTTTCTCTCCTACATCATATCATTGAGCACAATTCAGACTAATACAAGGTCTCTAGGGATTCAAGCTGCTGATAAGGACTTGGAGGTTACTATCAGTTCATCCACACATTTCCTCAGCTGCCTGGCCTCTGTGTCAGCCATATCAGTGCTTTAGCTTTCGATTCAATTTAACTCCAAAACTTTTCTTAATCTTAAATGGGAATAAATGAACTATCCGCACTAAACTAACTAAATTCCATAGTCCTTTCTATTATAGTCACTTAACTCACTTAAGATTTAAGGCTTTTATGGATCACATTTGTTTCTTTTCTCAGTGAATTATTATGGGGGTAGCATAAGATTGGAATCTCATGGTGACATCTTTATTTTTGAGCAACTTTGGATCCAAACATTCATTAAGAGTATCATTTTTCTTCAAAACATGACTAATCTAGTTTCACCAATCCACGTGGCCTTTATTGAAGAGAATAAATTACAAAAGTAAAAAAGTCTAGTTGCAATTGGACACGGCTTTAGTGAAACCACACCTGCAGTACTGTGCAGCGTTTTGGTCTCTGTACTCAGGGAAGGGTTCACTTGCTTTAGAGTGAATGTAACCGGACTGATTCCCAGGTTATCCAATGCGAGAGACTGAGCAGGATAGTGTCTACGAATGAGAAATTATCTCATTGAAACATATGGGGGGTATGAGGGGATTTGAAAGGGTAAATGTCAAGAGGACATTGATCTATAAACCCCACTGAAAAAGATCAGAAATTCTTTTCATCTCTGTTGGGCAGAAACACCACAGTCAAACAATTTTATCTTATCTAATTAATGTACTTGCACAACAGGTACAATACCCTAACCCTGACTCTATATCGCAAAGATTTTATTGTCACTAAGAAAAGTTGTTTACAGAATGGCTGGATGTGAGATCAGCTCAGGAGCTGCTCTTCAGTCAGGGAATTTTAAGTGACTCCTGTCTGATAGTAATTGTATCAGCCTGAGGGAGATCACTAAATTCAAGTGATCTCACTTCACTCGCGGCTAATTATTGCCATAGATTTACAGTGACAAGAATCAGTAGGCAGTATGTGTCTGGTGATTTTCTGCATAATGAGACACAGATGATGACCCTTGTAACAAGAACAGTGACTCATAACCTTGCCTTTTCTTGTTGCTGAGGATCATGGAGAGACGTCAAGGAATTATTGAGACCACAATCAGTAAATGGTTGTTTTGCAATCCCACGCCCTGTTGCTAAGGGAGAAAAGGTGAGAGAGAGAGAGACTTTACTTTCCTGAGACATTAGTATCAGTTCTGACAGGAATCTGTGGATGGTTCGTACCTCAGTGTGGCTGGGCCCATATGTGGAGGTTAACAAGTCCCCTAGTGAGCAAGAGTTCAAACTAACCTGGCAGGAGGTTGGGCAGAGGGCAGAACTGTGAAACACTAGAGAAACAGTGCGCAGAAAACCAGGAGAAGCTAACAGCATAATCCCAAAGTATTGCTGAGAAAACAGTCTGATGCTGTTGAGGCTTTTCATCTCAGAGGAACAATGTGCATTTGAATGACACCTACATCAGTTTGCAAATCCTTGCAACTGTTTAAGAAAGAAAACTTACACTTATAACACTTTATAAAGCACCTGGAGCTATTGAATCAGCGAGAGAGAGAGAAGGAATTAGAAAGAGAGGAACAGAGGCATCAGGAATACTTATATATTTGTAGACTATGAGCAACTGGACGATGGAACTTTGGACATTTCTGGCTTGAAGGAACTTTACTGCACAATTTCTTGGAAATGAGAAGTCAAAAGGTTGAAAGGAAACTGCAGTCTTCTTGCTGTTTATTACAGTCAGGTGACTCATAGAAGCAAAGTCTTTAAGAGATAGGAGGTGTATTTTATGGCTTAATAAAAGGACAAACACACTTGGAGAAACCTTTGATTTGTGTTTATTTGTTGTTCATTATCTAAGAACAGCCTCTTTGTCAAGTTACTGCATGTTGTCACAGACCTGGAACGTGAGCTGTTGGAGATGTTTGCAGAGAAAGCAGATCTCTCTCCCTCTCACAGTCAGTAAGAGACATACCCTAAAGACAGTAACTGTCTCTCTCAGTGAAGATGCTTGAAAACCTGATAAAAGTTTCAAATATCAATATAATTTGTTTATACCAGAATCTAAAAACCTGGTCTGAAGATCTTGCATTATTCTGCAACTGTGATGTGACCTTTGTCCTACATGGGCAATGCTCCTGTTTTGCTTATTTTTATCCCCAGCCATAATCCCTTTTCAGGGCTCAGTTATCCTATCTTCTCTGTGTATGTATGTGTTTTTGAGATGAAGGGGAATATGGTTTAATCCTGCTTAGTACCTTAATTGATTATTGGTTTTGACACATAGAGTCATACAGCACGGAAACAGACCCTTCAGATCAACCAGTCCATGCCAAACATAATCCCAAACTAAACTAGTCCCACCTGCCTGCTCCTGGCCCTTATCCCTCCAAACCTTTCCTATTCATCTACTTATCCAAATATCTTTTAAGAGTAATTGTACCCACATCTACCACTTAATAACTACCGCCCAGTGGCTCTGACCTCCATAATCATGAACTGCTTCGAGAAGCTGGTCATGGCCCCCATCAGCTCCAACCTCCCAGCCTGCCTCAATCCCCTACAATTTGCTTCTTGACATAACAGGTCCACAGAGGATGACATATCCCTAGCCCTATGCTCATCCCTTGATCATCAGGACAACAAGAATTGCTATGTCAGACTCCTACTTATTGACTACAGCTACACCTTCAACACCATTATTGCCTCCAGGCTGATCTCAAAACCCCATGACCTTGGTCTCAGCTCCATCCTCTGTAACTGGATCCTCAGCTTTCTGACCCACAGGCCATAATCAGTGAGGATAGGTAACTGAACCTCCTCCACAACTGCACTCAACACTGGAGACCACCAAGGATGTGTCCTCAGCCCCCTATGGTAATCCCTGTACACCCACAACTGTGTTGCAAACGTTTTGTCACCCTGCTAAGTAACATCGGCAGTGCACTACCCTAGCATGGTGACGAAACATCTGCAATCAAACACACCGGCTCGGTGAAGAAGTCTACAACCTCATCCACAACCCAAGCTACAAATCTTCTCAAAAACTTTAAACCTTCCTGACTCCAGTGAATCCTGGAAGATCAAAAAGTGCATCTTTCTGATGAAGGGTCTAGGCCCGAAACGTCAAGCTTTCCTGCTCCTATGATGCTGCTTGGCCTGCTATGTTCATCCAGCTCCACACCTTGTTATCTCGGATTCTCCAGCATCTGCAGTACCTATTATCTCAGATCAAAAAGTGCAGTTTGGGAGGAGTTAGTGTGACGATATTAGAATATAGAAAGAGTATACACATGCACAAGCAGGTTCAGGAACATCTTCTTCCCAGCCATTATCAGACTGATGAATGGACTCTGTAGCCTCAAATAACGCTGATCTTGCTAACGTTTATCTCACCTAGTGCACATCCTGTGCAATGTAACCTGTATGCCTTTACATCTTTTTGATCTGTACATCCTTGCTTACTATGATCTGTCTGAACTGTTGGTAAACAAAGCTTTTCACTGTACTTCGGTACACATGACAAACAATCAACTGTCTCTTAATAAAATGACAATAAGCTCATTGCCTGGTATCTCTCAAATGAAGTGTATTGTTGTAAACTTGCTGAAGCCCATGCCTGAACACAGTTCTTGACCTATTTCCTTCTCGAACCAGGCCATCAGTTGTGACCCTGAAACCACATGATAATAGAAGACTCTGAGAGAATCTCAGATGTGGAATTGCAGGAAGAAATGAGCAAAATTGGGATTTATAAACCGGGTGTTAACAGCTGGCTTTTTAAACAGTGAGAGATTTATACACACCCACAGTTTGAGCTTTTATTGTTTCACTCTGAGTGGAGATGGCGTCCAAATAGGACGCCGATGAAAAGCGGTTAGATTTAGCAACATTTGCCTTGTACAAATCCTTGCGAAACAAGCTCCATTAAAAAAACACAGCCACTGAATCCGGCGTCTTGTGAAAACCTAGACCGTCATTTTCATCCCTCACTTTCTCTCCTTCCAGTCCCTCTCTCCTGAATTCTCCCTCTGGCCATTTCTCCTCCCCTCTCCCCCTCCTTCACAGGGGACACTAACACTTCCTCCCCACGAGTCCACTTTCAGCAGGGACTTCGGTTACATTTAACCCTGAGCTGAGTCTCCGCCGCGATATCTATTGTCGCCACTAGACGGTGCACCTGACCGCTAAACTGCAGATCAAAGCCTAATCCTTTGGAGATAGTAGGAACTGCCGATGCTGGAGAATCTGAGATAACAAGGTGTAGAGCTGGATGAACACAGCCGGCCAAGCAGCATCAGAGGAGCAGGAAAGCTGATGTTTCGGGGCTAGACCTTTTCTGAAGAAGGATCCAGACCTGAAACGTCAAGTTTTCCTGCTCCTCTGATGCTGCTTGGCCTGCTGTGTTCATCCAGCCCCACACCTTGTTATCTCAATCCTTTGGAGGCTGAAATTTAACTAAAGTCAGAAAGGGCTGGAGAAACTCCATGGCTCTGTACTCCAATACTTACATTGGACTCAAAACATTCACTGTCACAGCTCAAATGCTGTCAGATCTGCTGAGATTTTCCAGCATCCTCTGTGTTTATGGCTGCTCGACCTTGGTGGTCTCCGTCAACCTGAGACCCTTGTGTTGTTTCCAAAAATGGCGCAGATGCATTGATGTGGGGCTTAAAGTTTCTTCTCCCGTGAGTTCTCAAATAAAGTTCAAACAGGAAATCATTCTTCGACCTGTAACTCCCTTTTCAGCTTTTACAGGAAAGAATTGTTCACATTTGCTTTTCACAAATTTAAGCTGGTACTCCCAGGTTTTAGTTTGTATCCCACTTCGCTGTTGAGTAATTTCACTGTTTTCCATTTGGGAGTGTTCAGTGGGTTTGCGGCAGGAGCAGCTAGCGCCGTGACAATGTCCCTGCCGCTGGTCTAGGCGGTCCCCGGTTGAAGGGGTCCGGGGTCGATTCCAGCCCCCTGCCAGTGCCAGGGCCCCCTGGTTCTGATAGTTTAATGTGCCGGCAGTTACCGGGTTCCTGAGGAGCAGAGGGTTGAGTTTGAACAGAAACCCTGTCCACCCGCGAAATTGTGAATATTTCAGGGCATTCTGCTGGAATATCACTTTCCGTCCCTCCAGCCCCTGGGCGGATTGGTTTAAACTTCTCTCCGGGATCTGCGGACCGCCTGAGAACCTTCACTCACTCATTCTCCAGGAACTGGACCACTTTTAGCTTCTGGAAGAAAGGGACGCAATGAGCAGCTCCAACCTGAAGTGTTTGCTGTGATTTTACGCAGGGTGTGTAACCAGCTCGAACACAACACGCAGGGAACAAAGTAACGTGCATTTAATTTAATAACAGGGCTGCAAGCTGCAGATACAAACCCCCCTCATCGCTCACCATCTGAGAGAGAAAGCGGGCATTGGTGTTTCTATGGCTGTGATAACCAGGCACCTCCTGTTTCTGTCGGATTGTAGCAGCCATAATTCACTGAGAGCTGGTTAATATCAAGTTGAACAGAAACTCAAATCCACCAAACCCGTTTAGAGATTGTGGCAAATACTGACACCTGAAATTGCAAATGACTGAAAAAAACCCTTAGATTTAAGTTTCTATTAGGTTTAAGCTGGGTTATGCTACAACAGTGAACATGAATCAATCTCCAGGGTTATCCCTAACTGGAGACCAGGACACCTAGCTCCATCTGCTCCAGAAGTTATGTCGTAACCTGCCTGAATACGTTGATCAAAAAGCTCAATTTCCAGGGTTAGTCCAGTCAATAATCACCTCAGTTTACTTAGTGTAAATTCCCACTCATCCTGAATTCCTGACCAACCTTAGCTGTGCCAATGTGATGCCAAAACTGGACTGGGTAACCAGATCCATGCCACTCACTGAATGATTCCTAAAACTACTAGGAACTGCAGATGCTGCAAATCCAAATAAAACCAGAAAACACTGGAAATATTCAACAGTGCAGACTGCATTTGTAGAGCATGACAGATAGAGAGATACCGTTAATGTTTCAGATCACAGGTCCTAGACAAAACTGGAATATCAGAGCCTATAAGGCAGAGGAACAGAAGTAGGCCATTCAGCCCATCAAGTCTGCTCTGCCATTCAATGACATCAAGGTTGATCTGATAATCCTCAACTTCATTTTCCTGCCTTTTCCCCATTACCCTTGATTCTCCTACTGATTAGAAATCTGGCCATCTCAGCCTTGAACACACAATCACCCAGCATCAACAGCCTCTGTGGCAAAGAATTCCACAGATACAGTATTTTCAGAGAAGAGAAATTCCTTCTCATCTCTGTATTAACTGGAAGACACACACATTGCTGCTCTGAGATGAGCTTTCTACCCCTAGACTCTTCCACAAGACGAATCAACCTCTCTGCATCTCTCCTGTCAAACCTTCTAAGAATCTTATGTTTCAATAAGTTGCCTGTTATTCTTCTAAACTCCAGTAAGAACAGGCCCAATCCTTGTCAACCTCTGCCCATAAGGCAGTCCCTCCATGCCCAGAATCAACCTAATGAACCCTCTCTGGACTGCTCCCAATGCCACTGCATCTTCTGTTAGATAAGGGGATCAAAACTGTTCACCATTCTGAAGGAAAGTCATACTAGATTCAAAATACTGACTTGGTTTTGTTTCCCCAGATGCTGCCAGCCCTGCTGAGTTTCTCCAGCATTCTCTGTGTTTCTTTCAGATTTCCAGTATGTGCAGTATTTTGTGTTTAGTTGAGTGCCATCCTCACTGCTTGCCTTCCTATTCATTTTTGGTGTTAGGACATTCACATGTCTCATCTAATTCATTAGTCTATATTGTAAATAATTGTGGCCCCAGAACTGATCCCTGTGACACTCCACTACTTACAGGTTGCCATCTTGAAATGGTCCCTTTATTCCAACTCTGTCTCCTATTAGTTCTCCAATACTCTCTCCATGCTAATATACTACACCAACCAAGGCTTTTATCCTAAATAGCCTAATGTGTGGTAATTTATAAAACATCTTTGGAAATACAAATAGATTACAGCCACTGCTTCCTCTTTATCTAGAGATAGTAGGAACTGCCGATGCTGGAGTCTGAGATAACAAAGTGTGGAGCTGGATGAACACAGCAGGCCAGGCAGCATCAGAGGAGCAAGAAAGCTAACGTTTCAGGTCTGGACCCTTCTTCAGAAAGTTATTGTATTGATTTTCCATCCCTCTTTTGCCCCTTGATATTTTAGTAGTTTTGGAAAGGTATTAGGATCTTCCACAGTCACTGTTTCAAAAAAATCGCAATTAAATTAGTCAGGCAGGATCTCCCTCTAATAAATCCATGCTGACCACCCCCTGATCAATCCCTGCCCTTCCAGGTATTGAATAATCTTGTCCCTCAGAAATTTTTCCAATAATTTCTCTATCAGTGATGTCAGACTAACTGGTCTGTAATTCCCTGGCCTTTCTCTGCCACCCTTCTTGAACAAAGGAACCGCATTAGCTATCCTCCAGACATGTGTCACTTCAGCTGTGGCCATTGAAGTACTAAATATCTCCTCCAGGGCTCCAGCAATTTCCTTCCTTCCTGCCCATTATAGCCTGGGATACATTTCATCAGGCCCTGGGGATTTATGCACCTTTTTATGCCCGCTAAAACATCTAATACCCTCCTCCTTATTAATCTTAACATGTTCTGGAACTTCACCATCCCAACAGCTACAAGGTCTTTCTCCTTTGAATACAGATGAGAAATTTTCATTTAAGAACACTCCCACATCCTGTGGCTCCATGCACAGATTGCATCTTTGGTCTCTAATATGTCCAACTTGCCCTGGTAATCCTCTTACTTTTAATTTACTTATAAAATCACTTGCAGTTTTCCATAATCCTCTCTTCCAAAGGTATTTTGTGACTCCTCTTTGTCCTCCTAATTTTTTTTCAAGCAGAACCCGTCTCCCCACACTCTATACTTCTGAAGGGCCTGCCCTGTTTTCAATGTACTGTACCTGATATATGCTTCCTTCTTGTTCTTTATCAATCTCTCAATATCCCTTAACATTCAGGGCTCCTTGGACCTGCTACCGTTGCCCTTCCTCCATACAGGAACATGCCGGCCCTGAAGTCTCACTATATTATAGTACTTTTAAAAGACTCCTAATTTCCAAATGTAGACTTTCCTGCGAGTAACTAGTTTCTGTCTACCAAATCCTGTTTAATGTATTCAATTGATACTTCAAATGAGTGGGTTGTCTGATCAGGAAAGGAGGGACAGGATAGGGGCTTGTTTCCACTAGAGTTTAGAACAGTTGGGGGCGTCTTGATGGAGTGTATGAGATACTGAATGATCTTGACAAGGGGGATGTGGAAAATAATTTTCCTGTTGTGGGTGAGCTCAGAACTAGCAGACACTGATTTAAAACTAAGGGTCACCCTTTAGGACAGAAATGAGAAAATAATTTTCTCTTAGAATGTTGTGTGATTTTGAAGGTCACTACCTGAAAAGATGGTGAAGATGAAATTACTGAATATTTTTGAGGTGGAGGTGGATTGGTTCCACTCTCTAACAAGGATCTAAGGTTATTGTAGGCAGATGGTGAAGTGAGTTGACCGATTACTATTTTGAATATTTAGATGTACTTAGCCTTAGAATAAACAAATGTAGCTCTAAGCACTTTTTTAAGCATGGTGGGATTTGTAGCAAATTCTATGTAAATATAATTAGAATGCAAGTTGTAAAACTTAATATTTATGCCTTGAAACAACAGTCCAGGGTGATATGGGAATGGAGAGGAAACATTGTTAGGTTCAGGGTAATAACAAACATCCCAGTAAGAACAAAAATATGAAAGGAACATCTGCAGGGTATGCATAGCTCTGACCATTGATAAGAATGATGTGACGTAAGTGCAGAAAATCAATGACACATGAACTGTAAAAACATTGCAATGAAATGGGAGAATTAAGGGTATAAACTGTTATGCTGACATTGTATCAGAGAGTCTGGACAGTCTTTTACCAATTGTATCTCTGAGAAAATGCTGATAAAATAACTTAGTACTTAGTGAACCCAGGATTCAAAGTATCTGTCAAATCTCTGAAACAATCAGAATGTAGAATCTAAAACACAAACAGATGTTACTGCACATCAGAGCAGTCTCTCAGAGCCAACTCTGCTTCTAATTTATATGTTCACATGTTGCACTCTCCAATAAATGAGCCCAACTGGACTGGGCATTTCCAGTTCAGATGCAAGGTACTTGCATTTGAGTAGCATCCCAGTGCCCACAACAGAAGCTGCCATGTGATCCTAGGCTTGGGGCATGAACAGAGTCCACACTCTCTACCAAGATCCTTCAATCACAAACCCATCTTGATTCCTGGAATAATTGTCTCAGAGTACAGAAAGATATATGGAACTAAGAAAATGTAGGAGTTTCAGAACCTGCAGCATTTAAATATTCCACATGCCAATCACTGCTGTTACCCAGTGATTTGTACTTGCGGACAATGGCCATGTGTCTGTCAGCAAATACAGTTCACAAGAAATTAACCGGCTTTTATCAGGCAGCATCCTACATGAAAGGCAGATTTTTCAGAAATGGAGTTCCACAGAAATGCAAATTAGGTGAGCACACAGTGCCTAGGAAAGGGAGAACATGGAAGGAGGCAGCTACTCCTGTGCAGAATCACTGTCAAAGGCACCACGTAAACAAGGTCAAGTGTTAAAAATGTTAGCGCTCAAGGAATTAGACCCAACCTTAGAAAAGTAGAGAACATAGAAAAATAGGTTAGTAATTTTGATTACTGAGTTGCAATGTGCAATTAAATTAATGAAGTTAGGTAGGGTCACGGTACATCCTGAGTACGTACACATTCTCGAGAAACAGATTTATAATAAACACTGGAGGCTCATTAATACAATTACAAAAAACAATCTCATCAGCTTATACAAATCACTAACTCTTATATTTTTAGATTCTCGTCATAAAACAATCCAAGTGTATAAAGTACGATTTCCATGGGAGAGAGTGAAATATTACAGTTAGTTCCTGTAATATCTAAGGACAGACATTTACCTAAATAAATATTATCACAGAAAATTTATTCCAAAAATACATCATTTAAAGTGTTGATTATAAAACACTGTTTAACAATAAACACTGACAAAGTCAACATTTCAGAAAAAGCAACTGCAGATTAAATAAAAAAACAAAATATTGGAGAAACTGAGCAGGTCTGGCTGCACCTGTGGAGAGAGATGGAGTTTATGTCGCAGGTCAATTACCTTTACTCAGAACTACCTCACCATTTATTTCCCACAGGTGATGCCAGAACTCCCGTGTATTTCCAGCATTTTCTGTCTTTACTTCGGATAAAGTACATGGGTTACAGCAGTGTCCGTTTACTGCAGAGGTTTTATGTTCACATTCCAGACAGACTGTACTGTTGCACATTCAGCTGTAACAAACTCAGTGACATAACGGTCCTGCCTGCAACTCAGCTAATAGTTACACAAGGTACAGACCTGCATTTCAGCCTGCCTTCTGTAAGCAGAACGAAATCCCAGAGTCTTTGGCACAATGGTACTGGGGGATAGAATGTGCTGAAACATATTAAAATATTTCACCTCCCACCAAATTTCTAATGTTGGTTGTACAGAACTACAGCAATTGGGAATGGAGATGGGGCCAGCAGTAAATGCAGAGGGCTTAAAATTATAACTCCATTAGAGGCACTTTCATAATTATTAACGCGTTTGGCTGAAGCAATATATAACAAACCTTAACTCACCTCCTGAACCTTAAACCTGTTCCCAACGCTTTGGAAACTCAATGAATGAGCCAGCACACGAGGAAGCCAATCATTCCATCAAACCTGTGCTGAAATTATTCAAACTCACTTGACAATTCTCAATATGGTTTCTGGATTCCCAGGATCTGCAATACTATAGATGGCAAATCATAACTACAGCTAGGTCAATAACAAAACTGAAATATTGCAATGGAATAGCTAAAATAAAGTTGCTTTGTAGTAAATGGAAAATGCAAATGATGCAGGACTTGATGTGTAACAATTCAGCAATACTGTCTAGATACTGCAGAATAGAAATTATCAGAGACTGGAGAAGAAGCTGACCAGACTAAACAGCAAAGATTCTTCAAGAGAAGCTGCTGGGAGTGAGGTCCTAATGGTGATATGACAGCAACATGTGACTTAGTGACATATTGGGTTTTGTGATGTTCAATATCACAGTTGTTTATCCTTGACAATGGTCACCATGTTAAAATGTTCAAATGTCACTTTTTAACATTTATATAAAATTATTAATTGTAGATTTTCTGAGCAATCGGTTGAGTGAAGTTATTCTCTTCCTGAGACCTGAGTCCAGCTACTAAGCTTCCAAGGACCTGCACTTAGTGCAGGCATTATTCCCAGCCTCCTTGAAGACCTGCACTTGGACAGTGCATTGGTGCATTCCGAAAGTACACAGCATGATCTGCTGCACCTGACATTGCACATCTTCCCACCTGGAGAAACTCTCTGGAACTGAAAAGACACAAATATCTATCAGATTCTATCAGAAAGATACATGGCAGCATTTTCAGAATCTCAAACAGTGAGAGGAAGAGATTGGTTTAGAAGTGAAGGATCACACTCTCAGACAGAGGGTAGCTCAATCCCTCCTGAAGCCAGCACCAAGTTTTCTACTGACATCAAACTTCCAAAAGCAGCAGCTCAACACAACCACTGTTTCAAAGAAGTGCAACCAACTCACAAACTGTCCAGACTGTGTCACCACTTTGTCCCATCAGCTTCATACTGTCTCCCTTTTACACACAGTCGCCCTCCCTCTCTCGCTGTCCCTAGCCCTCCCATAATCCTTGTATAAGTCTGTCTTCACTACCCTCCCCTCTGTCTCCCTCTCTCTCCCCTTTCTCTCCCTGACACAATTTATTCTCTCTTTCTTTCCCTCTCTCTCTTTTCTCTTTCTCTTCCTCTCTCTGTCCCTCTCTCTCTGCCATACTCCCCTCGGTCTTACTCTCTCCTTTTCACTCTCTCTCGTTCTCTCCACCTTGCTTTCTGCCATATTCTCCCTCTCTCACTCTCTGCCACACTCATGCTTCTTTCTAGTGATAGAAATTCAGCAGATTAAGACTTTGGATCAATCAATGACCTATATCTGCTTGACAAGTGGGTGAGTTGTTCACAGTCCAGTCAGACATTGCAATTTCTTTGTAATCAACCAGTAACTGTGTTATCTCAGAGCGTAAAGCCCAACCTCTATCGCTGGGACATTCTGTGGTTGTACTCCTGGTCTGGGTCTGTGGCCTCACTGAAACAAAGCCAGGACATTAACCCTTTCTATCCTGCTGGCAAACTAACCTCCAGTAAATGCTCAAAACCATCGCAAACAGCGTGTGCCATAGAGTTTACCCCACACTGAGTTAAAGGGTTAACCACAGTCTGTTCTAAAAGGATTAATCCCTGTATCGGTATTAAATAGTTAATCAGACAGTGTTTCAAACATGTAAATTGCTTACTCAGCTTTAAATGCACAATTGCTGCTGTTTTGCCAACTGTTAGTGACCAGACATTCAGGCGTTGAACAGAATGAACATCATCAATTTTTAACAGAGTGTCACGGAGACGATGAACGTCAAGGTGTCGTGGAGTTCCTGGAAGAGGCAGAAATCCAATGGAAAGTCACTTTCAGAGTAACCTACTTCCTGCCAAGTGTTTCCGTCAACCAATTCAGGTACAGCACAAGTTCTCAACAAACATATTAAACATTAAGCCTGTACCTTCCTGGATGCGCCAGATTGAAATCAGATCACAGATTGGGATGGTGCATTGATTCAGGATAAAAGGAAAACTTCACAAAGTAGCAAAGACTATCAGGCAATAGGTGAAACAGTTTGTGCAGAAAGTGCGTGTGAGTGAGTGAGGGGGGAGAGAAGGGGGTGAGTGAGGGAGGGGGGGGGGAGAGGGAGATGGGGGGGAGAGAGAGAGAGGGGTGTGATGAGAGAGAGTGAGTGAGTGCGAGAGAGAGAGGGGAGAGAGAGGAGAGAAAGAGAGTGTGTGTATGGGTGTGTGTATGTGCATGCGCGCGTGTGTGTGAGAGAGCAAGAGAGTGTGTGTGTGCAAGAGAGAGAAAGAGACTGTGTGTGTGTGAGTGTGTGTGTGTATGTGTGTGTATGTGAGAGAGAGAGAGACAGAAAAAGAGAGAGAAAGAGAGAGAGGTTGTTCTCCACCTGCTCTTTACTCTTCTATTCTGCAGAGATTCAAATCAAAACAATGACTGGCCATCATTATAGTGTTTCAGTGACTAACCTGGGGATGAGAGCAGAACAAAAGGGGAAATTGTGAGAGCTGTCTCACAGACTAGTCAAGCAACAGCCTGACATAGTCATACTCATGGAATCATACCTTACAAACAATGTCCCAGACACCACCATCACCATCCCTGGATATGTCCTGTCCCATCGGCAGGACAGACCCAGCAGAGGTGGCAGCACAGTGGGATACAGTTGGGAGGATGTTGCCCCAGGAGTCTTCAACATTGACGCTGGGCCCCATGAAGTCTCATGACTTCAGGTTAACCCCGTGCTGATTAACACACACTGCACCCCTATCTCCCTTTCTGCTGATGACTCTGTACCCTTCCATGTTGTACACTTGGATGAAACAACGAGAGGTGGCAAGGGCACAGCATGTACTCTGGGTGGGAACTTCAATGTGATCTGTGTATTCTTTTATTAAAGGGAGTATTTTTGAAATGTTATCAAGATAATACTAGGAAGAACAATGTTCAGTAACTCATCTGCATAGTCCTTAGCGAGGAGAGAAAACTGGAATTGTTCTCCTGATGTTACAGTCCAGTGGGTGGCTGGGTGATGGGACAGAGTCACATCTTCATCCCTGCTGCCAAAAGCAGAGATTTATTTTCCCAAAGTGGGAAATTCTAGAGCCACATCCACCAAAAGCTTCAAGCACCACATTACACTGACCTTCCCTGTAACTGGCCAACTGGAATCCGGAGGGAATATCACACTGAAGCTCATACCTTCCAAGAAGATTAAACTGGTGTCACGTAGGATTCGGAAAGTTGTGCACAGCACCAGGAAGGAGAAGATGTAAGTACAGATTGGGTCAGCGATCTTATATTGAGGCTGCAAGAGAGGAACAGTCAGACAGAGAGCATGAGGGACTTTTCACAGAAACACAGAGTTCGTGAAGTGATCTACGTCTACGCCACCCCCACCCTGACATTCCCCACCCCACCCTGACATTCTCCATCCCGACATTTCCCACCCGACCCTGACATTCCCCACCCCCACCCCCACCCCAACATTCCCCATCCTACACCAGCAACACCCAATTCCTTCACTTCATTAAGAAAAGCCCCAAAGGCAGATGAAGATAAACTTCACCCATTGGTGAATAGATTGTGAACCAAGAGAGCACGGATTGAATTTGCGAATTCCTTACTCTTCATGATTTTAAATGCTTCACTTGGATTTCAACCCTTCCTTCTCTTTCCAGGAGGATTGTCCCAGTTTTTCCAATTTATCTTCAGAAGTGAAATTCCTCATCCCTGAAACCATTGTCCTAAACCTCTTCTGCTCCACTCACATTTCCCCTAAAGTGTGGTGCCTGGAACCAGACACAATACTCCAGCTGAAGCTGAGCCTCTCCACGATCAACATAACTTCCCTGCTCTAGTGTTCTATGCCCCTACACATAGAGCATAGGGGTCCTGTATGTTTTATTAACCATACTCTCAACCTATCCTAACACTCTCATCGATTTATACACATCTGCAGCCAACTCCTTCTGCTTCTGCACTCATCAATGAGATTAAATGTACAGACTTTGAACATAAGCCAAGAGAAATTTCTTCACACAGAGCATAGGAGACTATTGAAGTCATGCAAGATTAGATTAGGGAAGGGAATAATGAAAAGGGATTAGCAATATGTGAACAAGGCAGGTAAATATGATGGAGATAGTTCACTCATTTGGACAGTACTGGGTAACATGAACAGTACGGACAGAATGGCCTGTTCCCGGACCATAATCTGTTTACTCTAAATATCAGGGTTGAGCTCATGTAGGTACAGTAAGTCTGTTAGGTGCAGAGCAAAACCCTCCATTACCACATTCCAAACCCAATTTAAGAAGCATGCATTTCCGGTCGCAAAGGAGATATTTTTGTCTCTTTGTGACATTAATCAAGAAGAATGTCATTTGTGAATAACTCCGCAGGATAGACCCATATAGCTGGCAAAATTGTTGCACATCTGCAGCAGATGCGTGACTGACTAGTCACCCATTGAGCCATAAACGCGGGGATTAGGAGCAAGAGGAGGCCATTCGGCCCTCGTGCCTGCTCTATAATTCGATAGAACTCCTGATAGGCTGGATACTGTGGGAAAGACCAGGTCTCAGGCATGGAAATTATAAACCAGGGGTTCTCCATTTAAGGTGGGGATGAGGAGAATGTTTTTTTCCTCGAGACTGTTGTAAGTGTTTGAAAGTCTCTTCATCCATGCATGATGTGGGTGACAGCATTGATTAAGTTTGAGGCAAAATTAGACAAACGCTTGACTAATAAGGAATTCAAAGGTTACCTGGAGAAGGTTGGAATATAGATGGTGGCTATAATCAAAGAAGACACATTAAAGTGCATTGGAAGGTAATGAAAACGTTTAGAAATGCACATTTTTCCTGTTGTTCAGCCTCTGAAAGCCATACGTACTTTAAAGCGGATGATGTAAGCAGCCATCAGCACACCAACACTCTGCACCAGGTCCCCAAGGGCATGGATGAAAGCAGCTCTGACGGCAAGGCTGCCCACATTATGACTATGATTTGGGTTGTTCCTCTGATCTCCTCTGGCAACAGGTTCCGATTGGCAGCGAGCATGGGAATGCATGTGACTGGACTGGTTCAGCAAAACTCCCATTCTGTTCGAAAATTAAAAATTACAAAGAATAGAAATAGTAAAGTATTTGTAGCTGCAGAAAACAATCAACAACTGTATCTGTGCTGGGCTCAGATTTTCTTATTAATTCTGAACAACTCCAAAAGTAAGACACGACTCAGAGGCTGAAATATTAAAGAACATGCAGTTTTTGGAAGTAGGTGGTGTTTGCACTCACATCTCAGGTAGTTGGTGGACAATAACCTGCAGGTTTCTGATGCCAGAGGAAATTTAACATTCAACTCAACAACAAAACCTCATTTTAGCCTCAACATTTCACTGGTGTAACAGCCTGGCATATATGTTTGAACTCACAACCTCTTACAGCTCATTTGTGCTTCCAAACAGCCTTTAATAAAATGTTCCAAACAAATCCAGGTTTCTTCATTGTAGGAACACCAGGCAGTAACTCTGAGCCCTTAAATTGTGTGTTTATTATTAAGCATTTCCAAATGAACAGGACACTGGAAACAGCTAAATGGCCTTAATTATGGCAACTGCATTTCAGATTTCTAACTGCAGGTCAAACCAATTGTTATTTAAGGACTGCATTACTTTTGAAACATTCTTAGAATGTTTAGATACATAGAAAATAGGAGCAGGAGTAGGCCATTCAGCCCTTCGAGCCTGCTGCACTATTCAATATGATGATGACTGATTATTCAACTCAGTGCCCTGTTCCTGCTTTGCCCCTTACTCTGACTCCCAGGGGCAGTGTTGGTAGTGACATGCCCCAGGGGCAGTGCTGGTAATGACATGCCCCGGGGCAGTGTGGGTAATGACACCCCCTAGGGGCAGTGTCAGGGTAATGACATCCCCCAGGGGCAGTGTGGGTAATGACACCCCCTAGGGGCAGTGTCAGGGTAATGACATCCCCCGGGGCAGTGTGGGTAATGACATTCCCCAGGGGCAGTGTCAGGGTAATGACACACCCTAGGGGCAGTGTGGGTAATGACATGCCGCAGGGGCAGTGTCAGAGTAATGACACCCCCTAGGGGCAGTGTCAGGGTAATGACAGCCCTAGGGGCAGTGTGGGTAATGACATGCCCCAGGGGCAGTGTCACGGTAAGGACAACCCGCAGCGGCAGTGTCAGGGTAATGACACCGCCCCAGGGGCAGTGTGGGTAATGACACTCCCCAGGGGCAGTGACTGGGTAATGACACCTCCCCCACCCCGGGGCAGTGTGGGTAATGACAACCCATAGGGGCAGTGTCAGGGTAATGACACCCCTCAGTAGCAGTGTGGGTAATGACACCCCCCAGGGGCCGTGTGGGTAATGACATCCCCCCGGGGCAGTGTCTGGGTAATGACAACCCCTAGGGGCAGTGTCAGGGTAATGACACCCACCCAGGGACAGTGACTAGGTAATGACACCCCCCCAGGAGCAGTGTCAGGGTCATCACCGCATGCGCCCCCAGGTCTGAAGGACACCCCCCCCACCCCGCCTTGCTGATGATAAAGTTCTTTGGATCATTTTGACCAATGGCCCCATTGCTGTTCCTCGGTGACAGAGCCTCAAACGGAGTTCTGTCTTTATCACTGACTCCAGGTTTGGGTCTGAGCCCTAGCTCCTGGGGACTGACTCTGGGGGATTGAGATGGCTGAGTGTCCAGTCTGCAGGAACAGCTGTCCCTGGGGGTGGGGTGGTGGGGTGGAAGTGGGGAGGGGTTTGCCACTGATGGATGTTTTTGTTGGGGTCTGTTCCCAGTTGGAACTCTGGGTGATCCCAGTCCCAATCCTTTCAGGATAACTGCCAGGAATCCAGGGGAGCCATCACCAGGACCATATCTCACGGTTTACAATCTCAGCCTGGCCTCTGGCCCCTTGTCTGGGTTTCCAGTTTGAAGTCAGCCTTGGCCTTGCTCCCCCAACCCCCGCACCCCCGGGTGTGGGGAAGCCGGATGCCATGGTGCTGTCCCATTCCCACAGGGCTGCTCCTGCTGTCACATGCTGCATTGTCCCAGAGTTAAAGAGGAACGGGCCAGCTTCCTGTCCAAAGCGCCTGTGGTTTGTTTCCTCATGCTGCTGTTGAATACCTGGACCATGAGCTCAGCCTGACCATCTGAGCATGTGAATTTACTTCATTTGTCTTCACAAGGGCTGAAAGGGCCCACTGGGAAATAGGGTCACATTGCCTGTTGGAGATGGTGGAGATTTTCTTTGGTGTTGTAAAAGGTAGCGTTCACCATTTGTTGCACCTTGATCCATTTTGAATTGGCATTGATAAAGATTGAGAACGTGGAGCCCATTAAAGGCCCCGTGGAATCTCGCAGGTCTCCCTGGGCAGTCCCATGGAGTGCAATGAAGCTGCTACTTGGGCCTTCTGGATTCGACTGCAGGTTTTGCACCAACTGACCAGGTTTGTTTTATTAGTGTCTGTGCCGGTCAATATTTTCACTTGAGAAATTCCTGGTGACCATTGAGCAACTCTTGGAGATTTGGTTGCAGGCCTGAACATGGGTAAATCACCTGGGCTCCCCTCAAGGTAATCCACCTTCCATGTCCGACTCCAGGCACTGTGAGATATCAGGTTTCAGCTCTTTGGTAGGATGTCCATGTGGCCCACCATTTAAGACAGTGTCACGGAGATTCACCAACACAGGCTCCTTTTCGGTCCAAGCCTGGATTTGTTTGGCAGGTAATGGTACAGTGTCCATAAAGTTAAAAGTCAGGAAGACTTCAACTATCTCTGGGGGTGAAGATACACAGTTCAGGGCATCCATGTAGGCTCGGTATCTCCCTAGACCATGTTCCAAGGTATATTCATAGGCAACTGATAGTAGCGTCCACCAGCACTCATTCAAGCTGATACAATGAGAGGAATCAGCTGTCTTCCTTGAAGAGCAGAGGTTTGTGATCCATGACTATTAGAATCCCTACAGTGCGGAAACAGGCCCTTCGGCCCAACAAGTCCACACCAACCCTTGAAGCATCCTACCCAGACCCATCCCACTATAACCCACACACCCCTGAACACTATGGGCAATTTAGCATGGCCAATCCACCTAGCCTGCACATCTTTGGACTGTGGGAGGAAACCGGAGCACCCGGAGGAAACCCACGCAGACACGGGGAGAATGTGCAAACTCCACACAGACAGTCACCTGAGGCTGGAATCGAACCCAGGTCCCTGGCGCTGCGAGGCTGCAGTGCTAACCACTGAGCCACCGTGCCGCCCTGGTGAAATGTTGCCCGTGGACATACTGGTAGAACTTATTCACTGTGCATACCATGGCCAAACCTTCCTCCTAAAGCTGGGCAGACTTCCTTTCTGCCTCCATCATGTGCATTGGATGTTCTGTCCTACCATCCCGACATGTGACAGTACCACCCCTATCCCACAGGGGAGGTGTTATAGGTTACAATGAGTGGTCTCAGCGAACATAATGCGTGATTATATCTGCTGACAATGGTTGTTGTTTGATGTTCACAAAGTCCTTTTCTTTTGGCATTTACCGCAACCATTTGTGATTTTTTTTAGCAGGATATGGAGAGATGGCAGTTGGGTCAGATTGGTTATGAATTTCTCACACTAATTTATGAGACATATAAAAGGCTTCATGTTTCTTGGAGTCACAGGTCTTTTTATGGCCTTTCCCTTCTCTTCAACATGATGTCATCAGCTAACTCTTGTTAACCCTGTACCTGAGGAACATTACCTCATTTACCAGAAGTTGAACACAGTGAAACACTGCAAAAACCTACTCCAAACTCTCAAAATGTTCCTTTGCAGTAACTTCTGAAATTAGAATATCATGCAGATAGACTGCATCCCTGGGCACACCTTGGAGGATATTCTCCATCACCCTTTGAAAGATGGCTCAAGTCAAAGATACCCGACAAGGCAAGTGTACTCATACAGTTGTCAGTGAGCATTTATAGTAACATACTTCTTGAAATATACCTCAAGCTCCAGTTGGAGGTAGGCGTGGTTCATATTCAATTTGGAAAATATGTGACTCCCAGCCAACCTTTCATACATGTCTTTTCTGTGTGGCATAGGGTATCTGTCTAAGCAGGAAGCTCTGTTGACCATCAGTTTATAATCCTCACAAGAGATGGATTGAGTTGTCAGGTTTTAAAACTAGGACTACTGGCACAGCCCATTCAGCAAATTATACTGGGGGTATGATGCCAAGTTCCTCTGGAAATTCCAATTTGGCCTCTACATTGGCGCATAAGGGACCAGTTGTGCCTCTGGGTCGACATAAATCTTGGTCCTGGCTCTTTTTATCCTCCTGAGACCCTCTTGAAAATCTTTGGGATTCTTCCTAAAGACTTCATACAGATTACCAGTACCCATTCTAAAGATCACTTTCTGTAGCCAGTCCCTTCCCAAAAGCCTTTGTATCACTATTAAGGGGAGTCAGACTGTCAGCTGCCCTTGTAGAACTGGGATTACTATGGTCCCAATAATACATAAAGGTTCCCCGGTCTGTGTGGCTAATCTAGCCTTGGCGTCTCACAGGCTTAAAGGCAAGATGCCCCATTAGATTTCCTAAAGGTTTTCTCCCCAACAACAGATACAATGGTACCTGGGTCTATCTCCATATCTAGGGGGTGGCCATTTACCTGGAGTTTTATCCTAATTGAGGCCACTTTGGGAGCACTGATTTAATTTAGCTGTATCAATTCCTCACCCTCAGGCTGATTTATTTGCACAGCCCTGTCTTGAGGTGACTCTGCCCTTGGACCTGGGCAGTATGCATTTTGCCTGTATCGATAGCCTCGCCTGGAATAGACCCTATGAGCACACATGCAGCCTGGGCATTCCTGTTCCTCACTGTATTGTGGAGAAACATCCCGCCCAATTCTGGAACCTCATGGCCTTTGACTTGAATTGCCCTTCCCTGGCAACAAATGGGGGCCCTGAGTACTATCTGCTGGGGATTTGGGGGTGACCCATGGCGGAGGATGGTAACCATCTATGTGTCCTGAAGCTCCCTAGTCCCTTTTTCTATGTTTTCACCAGAAAAAGCCAGTTCTATGGCTTTCTTGAGGTTCAGATCTGGTTTGATGAGTAGGTTCCTTCGGGTCACAGTGTTATCAATTCCACAAACAAATCAATTCCTTAACATTTCGTGAAGTGCTGACCCATGCTGTATGTGTTCCACTAATTTCCATAGTCTTGTCAAGAATTCAGTACCTGGTCCCCCAGGAAGTCTGTTTGCCATGTTAAACCTGAAATGCTACAGTACAGCAGATGCTTTAGCCTCATAGTGGTTCCATTACCATATCTATCAGTTCATCAAAGGAGTTTGACTCCTGGTTTCTAGGAAGGTTAAACTCTTTATGATGCTGAAAGTTGAGGCCCACAAGCGGTCAGGAGGATGACTTTTTGTCAGTGGCTCCCATCTATCCCAGTTTCCTGAGAAAAGTATCTCACTCTTTCGACATACGGGGCCAATCGTCCACACTTGCATCATAAGGCTCTAGTTTCCCAAACAGCAGCATTTCCAATATTTTCCCTGTTGTGATCTTACCGGGTTCTTCACAAGGAAAGGCTGCCTGAAACTTTTCTTCAGGCTCGTCACCGGTATCGTCACTCAGGAAAACCAATTGGAAAGGAACTCCAAAATAGAGCTGTTCCTCATGGAGTACCTTGACTGGTCCCAACCTGGGACAGACAGTTTCACAGACCCATCCCTGGGTCTGCTGTTTTTTAAAACTCAACTTGTTCAGAGCTGTGATTATACACTTCCTGAGCAGTTGGGACTTGACCCAGGGCCTCCTGGCCCAAAGGTATGCACCCTACCACAGCACCACAACAGCCCCTCTTCAGTCTGCGTTTTTTTATATCATAAAGTGCCATCACAATGGGTCTACTTTATTCTATACTTCAACTGGGATTTAGCACTGTGTTATCTGTCATTCCTGAGAGTGGTTAGTGATGTCCTTCATTATGTTAGTATGCAGTGTTAGTCATCAGTTATTTCAATCATCTTGTTCAGACATGCCTGACGGGAATTCAGGTGGGACTTGAACCCTGGGTCTCCTGCTCAGAGGAAAAGACACTACCACTGTGTCTCAAGGGCCACTAATGGATCTGCTTTTTTACATATCCAGAAGCACTATCTGAGGAAGGGTCACCTAACCCAAAACATTGACTCCGTTTTTTGCGTTCACAGATGCTGCCAGACCTGCTGAGCTTTTCCAGCAACTTTGCTTCTGTCGCCATCACAACAGGTCTGTTTTATAAATATTTTTAAACCAACGTGTTCAGGGATGCTCCTACACACCTCCGGAGAAGGTGGAACTTGAACCTGGATCTCCTGGTCCAGAGGTAGGGACACTACAACTGCCCCACAAGACGCTTCTGGGTTTGCTTTTTCTCAGTTCCTATTTCAGTTTACTTTCTAAACAACCTGTCTAGCGATGCTGTCTCACAGCCCTCGAGCAGACGCCACATCAACCCGGACCTCCTGCTCCAGAGATAGGGACACTACTACAGCCCCACAACAGCCCTGTGGGCCTGCCTTTTTCTAAATTATATCTGGAATTGTTATTATACACAGGCAAACACCTTTCCCAGCACCAGATCACTGTGACATTTTTTAATTTTTAACTATTAACTACCACCAGTTACCACCTGTGCACCCAATCATTTACCTGCAAAGCAAACCATCAAAAGTGAGGGGGAGGCAGGTAGAGTGGAAAGGAGCTAAAGCAGATTGGAGTTGGAAAGGGGAAAGAAAGTTCTGTATCCCCTTGTGGTGCCCATCTCTCTCTCTCTCTAAAGGCATTGATAGCATTGATGCTCCCTCTCCAATGACACCTGGGTCTGTCCACAGATCCCTGAAGGTGGTAGGGAGATGAACAGGTTGGTTAGGAAGGTATAAGAGACAGGCGCCTTTATAAGTTGAGGCATAGGTTATAAGAGCAGGGTGGTTATGTTGGAGCTGTACCGAACCTTAGTTTGGCCACGGCTGGAGTAGTGTGTACAGTTACAGGGAGGAGATAGCCTAGTTGTATTATCATTGGACTATTATTCCAGTGACCCAGGTAATGTTCTGGGGACTGAGGTTTGAATCCCACCATGGCAGATGGTGGAATTTGAATTCAACTTTTAAAACAAACTGGAATTAAGAGTCTAATGATGATCCTGAATCCATTGTTGATTGTTGGGAAAGCACATCTAGTTCACTAATGTCCTTCAGGGAGGGAAACTACCATCCTTACTTGGCTTACATGTGACTCCAGACCCACAGCAATGTGGGTGACTCTCAACTGCCCTCTGGGCAATTAGCGATGGGCAATAAATGCTGCCTTAGCTAGTGACGCCTTCATAATGTGAATGAATAAGAAAAAATATTCTGGTCTCCACACGATCACAAGGATGTGATTGCACTGGAGAGGGGTGAAGACAAGATTCACCAGGATGTTGCTTGGGTTGGGGCATTTCAATTATGAGAGAGAGATCCTGCTCCTCTGATGCTGCCTGGCCTGCTGTGCTCCTCCAGCACCATACCGTGTTACCTCTGACTCCAGCACCTGCAGTTCTTACTATCTCTGGATAGGCTCGGGTTGTTTTATTTAGAGCAAAGAAGGCTGAGGGGGAACCTGATAGAGGTCGATAAGATTGTGAGGAGTACGGACAGGATGAATAGTAAACAGTTGTCCCCTTAGTCAAAGGGTCAATAATAAGGGGGTACACTTTTTAAGCAGAAGGCAGGAGGTTGAGAGGGGAATTTGAGGAATGATTTTTCACCTAGGGAGTGTTGGGAACCTTGGAGGCACTGCCTGGGAGGGTAGTTGGGGCAGGAAACCTCACAACGTTTAAAACATACTTGGAAGAGCACTTGAAATGTCACAACATTCAAGGCTATGGGTCAAATGCTGGAAAGTGGGACTGGTGTAGATTTAACGTAATTTTGGTGGTAGAAAGGACCTCTTCTGTACTCTATGATTCCATGATCTTATTAAAACATGCTCAATCCTTAGGAGAACTGACAGGGAGGATGCCGAGGGGCTTTCTCCTGTGTGGGCGAGATTTGATCAAAGGGACACGATGTTTTAAAAAGCAAAGGTCTCCCATTTTAGATGGGGATGTGAACCATCTTTTCCTTTAGAAGTTGAAGGTCTTTGGAACTCTCTTCCCCAGAGAGGGATAGAAGCAGAATCAATGAATATATTTAAGGCAGAGGTAGATAGATTCTTGACCAACAAGGCCATGAAAGGTTATCCAGGTAACTCCAGAAATACGGAGTTAAGACCACAATTGGATCAACCATGATCTTGTCCAACAGTGAAGCAGGTTCACGGAGCTTGTATGTTCATATGTAAAGACATGATTTTATCTTGGTTTCACTAAACTGTGGTCAATTTGCTGCAAGGCAATACTTTAAGCTCATCTTCAAATTGAGTTTCAATTATTTTGCTCGAGAAGTATTTACAATGAAGCTACTGAACAGATCACTTCCCACATGCTCCACCTACTGCACTCCCGTCATCCCATGCCCCAGCCTTGCCTCCCAATGGACCAAATGACTTCCTTCTGAACAGCTCATACCAGTCAGAACCGAACTGCACACAGGTCTGGAAAACAGGACAGCTACAAGTAACTAATCCAACTAAATAGCCGGCACAGGAAGCTGAAGGAGATTTACTCTGCATGATGCATTAATATATTTGCACCACACAGCAGCACATCCTGAAGACATGAACAAAGAACAAAGAACAAAGAAAAAAGAAAACTTACAGCCCAGGAACAGGCCCTTCGGCCCTCCAAGCCTGTGCCGATCCAAATCCACTGTCTAAACCTATCGCCCAATTCCTAAGGATCTGTATCCCTCTGCTCCCCACCTACTCATGCATCTGTCCGGACGCACCTTAAATGAATCTACCGTGCCTGCCTCTACTACCTCTGCTGGCAACGCGTTCCAGGCACCTACCACCCTCTGTGTAAAGTACTTTCCGCGTGTATCCCCCTTAAACTTTTCTCCTCTCACCTTGAACACGTGACCCCTCGTTATTGAATCCCTCACCCTGGGAAAAAGCTTATCTCTATCAACCCTGTCTATACCCTTCATGATTTTGAAGACCTCAATCAGGTCCCCCCTCAATCTCCTTTTTTCTAATGAAAACAATCCTAACCTACTCAACCTCTCTTCATAGCTAGCACCTTCCATACCAGGCAACATCCTCGTAAACCTTCTCTGTACCCTCTCCAAAGCTTCCACATCCTTTTGGTAATGTGGCGACCAGAACTGTACACAGTATTCTAAATGCGGCCGAACCAAAGTCTTGTACAATTTTAACATGACCTGCCAGCTCTTATACTCAATACCCTGTCCGATGAAGGCAAGCATACCATATGCCTTCTTGACCACTCTATCCACCTGTGCAGCCACCTTCAGGGTACAATGGACCTGAACTCCCAGATCTCTCTGCTCATCAACTTTTCCCAAGGCTCTTCCGTTTACAGTATAGTTCGCTCTAGAATTAGACCTCCCAAAATGCATCACCTCACACTTGCCCGAATTGAACTCCATCTGCCACTTCTCCGCCTAACTCTCCAGTCTATCTATATTCTCCTGTATTCTTTGACAATCCCCTATGCTTTCTGCTACTCGAAAATGACACTGAGGCTGTCTTAAGCAACCATTGACTTACATGAGGTTAACAGCAACTCCAATTGCTGCAATGATGATCATCACATCTGCTTGGATTTCAAAGTCCTGGTGTATGGTCCTCTGAACTGCTTCATAGATGAGCCCAATAGTCACAGCATAGATCAGCATTACACTCAGCACTGCAGCCAGGGCCTCTGCAACACACAACAAAAGGACCACATTGATTCTGCAAAATTAACCAAACAGTACAATCAAATCAGAACATTGTCAATGCTGGGATTGAATAGATAACAGAAATATCACAGTAGCCACCAGTATAAGAATGAAGGGACCATATTACAGATAACACTACTTGACTAGTAATCTAGAACCAGGGTTAATGTTCTAAGTCATGCCATAAGCATTTAGTAAAACAGCTCAAACAACAGCTCCCTGTCCACTGCTTATGAGAAGAGTGGAGATGGTACAAGAATAACCAGCGTGCTTCAGAAATCAGATATGGAGCCAAAGAAACAGCTGTGGAGTGGAAGTAAGCAATAAACAGAATGAGAAAGATGGGCTGAAGGAACATTGAGCATTGTAAAGGAGGGAAGAATGATAGTTAAAGGTCATAGAGTCTGGATCTTGGGAATTTGAATGAATGTATCCTAGCCCTTGATTGAGGAAAGCTGAAGAAATCAGCTAATCAAAATGACATTGCATAGTCTAAAAATACAAAGTGTATTGCCAATTTTTGTCACTAGGTTGATCCTTGCACAAGCCTGTGTCTTTTTATGCATGAACAGCAAGCCCTCCCCTAAGGTTTTGGAGAAATTGTGTTGTGTACTGGATGAAAGTTACTGAGTACTGTGCTTCAATTCTATGCACAATATAACACACAATGCAGTTAGAACTTCTCCCCTACTGAGTTAAAGGTTCAACGTGCAGACTAACTGAACCGTGATTATTGTCCTTCTTTTGCCTGTGCATGATACAAAGTTCAGACAAAGATTCTTTGCTGACTCAACTTATCACAGAATGTGGTTCCATAATGACTTTCAGCTCCCTTACTGCCACGTCAACTCCTCTTCAGAAAACCCAGCTACATAGCCGTGACTAATGGGTGCAGCATTGAACCGAATAGTCATAGGATGATCCAGTATAAAAAAAACTACACCATTCAACCCACTGCACCTGTGTGAATCTTTGAAAGAACAAACTGCTTCCCAAAGTTACTCAGTTCTAATAAAAGGTAAACCTTGAAGATGCAGGATTCTAGACTAAACTTTCTCATAAAAACCAAAAGAACTGCGGATGCTGTAAATCAGGAACAAAAACAAAGTTGCTGGAAAAGCTCAGCAGGTCTGGCAGCATCTGTGAAGGAAAAAACAGAGTTAACGTTTCAGGTCCAGTGATCCTTCCTCAGAACTGGGGTGAGAGTTCTGAGGAAGGGTCACCGGATCTGAAACGTTAACTCTGTTTTCTCCCCCACAGATGCTGCCAGACCTGCTGAGCTTTTCCAGCAACTTTGTTTTTGTTGTTAAACATTCTCATAGTTCAAATTATGGCTATGTTGCGAAAAGAATTTGGGAACATTTCACAAATTTAATATCCCCATAATTCAATATTCTGAGGGGGCTCCCATTCAAACATCCCAGGACCATTTACACAGGAGCATGTCCAGTCATGGGATGGTGATGAATCAGCAAAGTGTTTCAGTTCATTCGATCTAATCTTGTAACCTCCACATCCCTGTAGCTGGATGTGAAATGACTGTAGGGTTTGTCTCCACTCCTCCAGGTCACAGTCTACTCCTGGTGCTGTGCTCTCAGTGAAGTAGTCTCCTAATGTGATGTAATTTATTTAATTGGAAACTCATCACCAACAACAACAACTTGTGTTTATATATAGTGCCTTCAATGTTATTAAATGTCCCAAGGTATTTATATATGAAAAGGAAAAAGAAGAGGCCATGAAGCCCTTCAAACCTGCTCAACCATTCAATAAGATCTTGGCTGATCTAATTTTAAGCTCATTTCTACAATCCTGCAAATTCCTGATAAGTTTGACCGCTAGGAAATCAAGAATCTATCTACCTCAGCCTTAAAAATAGTTAAAGATTCTGTATCCACTGCCTTTTGAGTAAGGAAATTCCAAAGGCTCTCAATCCTCTGCAAGGAAAAAAGAAATCCTCAGCTGTCTTAAATGGGCAAACATTTATTTTTAAGCTGTGACCCCAGTTCTGGATTCCCCCATGAGAGGAAACACATTTTCACATCCACGTGGTCAGGCCCCATCAGGATCTTTCATGTTTCAATTAAGTCACCTGTGACTCTTTTAAACAGTGGGGCATACAGGCCTAGCCTGTCCAGCCTTTCCTCAAGGTAATCTATTTATTCCAGACATTAGTCTAGTAAACCTTTTCTGAACTGCTTCCAATGCCGTAACATCCTTCTGTGAGTATAGTGACCAGTACAGTGCTCCAGATGTGGTCTCATCAATGCCCTGTATAACTGAAGCATAACCTCCCTACACTTACATTCAATTCTCCCAGCAATGAAACATAACATTCCAGCAGCTTTCTGATTACCGGCACAAGAACCTTTTGTAATTCATACGTTTGGACACCCAGGTCTCACTGCATCTCAGAACTCTGCATCACCTCACCATCTCGATAATACGCATCTTTATTACTTTATACACCAAAATGGAAAATTTCCCACTTTGTCACACGATACTACATCGGTCAGATATTTTCCCAATCACATAATCTATCAATATCCCTTTGTATTCTTCACAACTGACTTTCCCTCCTAGCTTACTGTCATCAGTAAATTTAATTCCTATACCTCTGGTCCCTTCATCCAAATTATTTGTATAAATTGTAATGAGTTGAGGACCCAGCACCAACCCCTAGGGCATATCACTTGTGATATCCTGCCAGCCTGAAAAAGATGCATTTATTCCTGCACTCTGCTTCCTATTAGCTAGACGATCTTCTATCCAACATAGTACCTCCAGCACCATGAGCTTTTATTTTCCCCAACAGACTCTGATGTGGCACCTTCAGTAGCCTTCTGGAAATCTAAGTAGAAAACATTCACTGGTTTCCTTTATCTACAGCATAAGTTACTTCTTCAAAGAACTCCAATAAATTAGTTATATATGATTTCCCCTTGACAAAACCATATTGGCAGTGTCTGATTATCTTGAATTTATCAGAGTGCCTTGTTAAAGCATTTTTATAATAGCTTGTAACATTTTCCCAGTAACAAATGTGAAGCTATCAGACGTGCAGTTTCCTGCTTCCTGTCTCCCCTCCCCCACCCATCTTTTGAATAAAGGTTTACATTGGCTATTTCCAATCTGAAGGGGTTTTCCTTGAATCTAATGAATTTTGGAAAATTAAAACCAATGCATCAACTATCTCACTGTCAACTACTTTTAAGACCCTGGAATGAAATCCGTCAGGACCTGGGAATTTATCAACTCGCATTGCCAGTAATTTACTCAGCCCTACCTCCCTGGCAACTGTAACTTTATTGCTGTCCTCCCTCCCTTTCAGTTCCAGATTCCCAGCTATTTCTGGGATGCTACTTGTACCCTCTCTAGTG
Organism: Ginglymostoma cirratum; assembly: GCA_024137785.1. Lineage (NCBI taxonomy): Eukaryota > Metazoa > Chordata > Chondrichthyes > Orectolobiformes > Ginglymostomatidae > Ginglymostoma > Ginglymostoma cirratum. The sequence continues at coordinate 19,952,988 of JAHRHZ010000047.1, read as the reverse complement.
AGGACTAACGCAAAGTCTCCCTTCAGTTTGTCTGCCATCACTTTATCCTCTGTTGCTGACTCCCTGACACATTTTCTAAGGACAGACACTTTGATGACTCTTTTTTAAATACCTGAAGAAACATTTTATATCTGTTTTTATATTTTTGGCTATCTTTCTCTTGTACTCTAATTTTTCCCATCTTATTGACCTATTAGTAATTATTTCACAGGACTGTAAACAAAGGGACAGGTGACGAAACACTTGATCCAATAGTTGGCTTTATGGAGTGTCTTAAAAGGCAGGAGAGAGAGTTGGAGACATTTCAGGAGCAGATTCCCAAGTTTGGAGGACCTGCAGTTGAATGTACAATAGTCAGTGTTGGAGCAGTCGGAATTAGGGATATTCAAACAGTCGGAATTGGAGGGCTTGCAGGTAACCTGGAGAGTTTTGGGTCTACAGGAGATCACAGGGGCAGAGCTGGACTCTTCCCCATCACCAAGGCATATTGCCAGTAGGGGGCGCCTCACCACACAGCTGTCCTCAAGAGTGGCCGATTGAGCCACTTTACGCCCCTGCACACGGAGGGGTCACAGCTGTGATGGGGCCCAGAATTTATCGACTACCCGCCAATTGCCCAAAGGCCAGCTGATAGTTGCTGTGGAGCTGCATGTAGGCCAGACCAGGTAAAGATGGCAGATTTCTTTCCCTAAAGGGCATTATTGAACTAGGTGGGTTTTCACAACAATAGAAGCTACAGAGTTACTACAGAATAGCTTTCCAGACATTTATGCATTTAAATCTCACTGTTTTCCATGGTGGGATCTGAACCCATGTCCCCAGAACATTCGCCTGGATTTCTGGACTACTAGGTCAGTGACATTACCAACATGTCACTGCCTGCCAATCAAGCATGGGAGCTTTATCCGGGATGGTGTCAAGCTTCTCGAGTGTTGTTGGAGCTGCACTTATCCAGGAAAGTAGCGAATATTCCATCACATGCCTGGCTTGTGCCTTGGTGGACAGGTTTAGGGGGATCAGGAGATAAGTTACTTGCAACAGAATTCCCAGCTTCTGATCTAGTCTGTGAAGGAACGTTTGTTGTTTAAAGAAACAAAAATATAAACAGAGATAGTAGGAACTGCCGATGCTGGAGAATCTGAGATAACAAGGTGTAGAGTTGGATGAACACAGCAGGCCAAGCAGCATCAGAGGAGCAGGAAAGCTGACGTTTCAGGTCGAGACCCTTCTTCAGAAACAAAGAATACTGTTGGCTTTCTAACCCATCAAACCTTACTATGGATTGAACCCTTTTAAAAAAATCCCTGAACGAGTGATCACAATAAAGCAGTGTCCTCAAGAGAAAGGACAAGCTCAGTTCACATACCAAACCGGTGCAAACCGAAGGTAAACCTGCTGCTTGGAGGCTTCGCAGCGAGGAACAGTGCGACCAAGGAAGCAGCAATCCCAAGGACATCAGCCAGCATGTGAACTGCATCAGTCATAACTGCCAAGCTGTTGGAGAGATATCCTCCTACAGTACATCAAAGAAAGAAATATTTAGACAGAGTAAATCCAGACTGGACCAATCCAGGAGTGCAGATATCACCAACTATTGGCTGGAAGCTTGAAGAATTAGTGTCTTATTAGGATGACAGGGCAATCAACAGGTGAGGGAACAGGTTTGGGTTAGATGTCCTTTCTTGTCAGATACTGGAATTTCTTTTGACGCTTTCCCTTCCTCCAACATCCTCCCCTCCTGACCCAACTACCCCCAACGCACAACACTTTCCCGCACATCGTAACTCCAGATGTGGGAATCAACATCTCAGAGTAAAAGAAACTGAAATTGCTGGAGAAACTCAGCAGGTCTAGCAGCTTCTGTGGAGAACAAAAAACAATGAAAAAACTAACACTGATATTTTAATGAATAAATTTTGAATTGGCAATTATATTCCCAATAATTTAAAAATTCTAAAATATACTCAGTACACTTGTTTTTGTAACAATCAGCTGATGCAACATAATCTATTTCTTATGTTCTCATAGAACAATTGAAAATCGCAATGTTACAGATAAAAATTAATTAAAACTCATCAAAAGTGTTGCTAATCATTACATGCATTCCTCCCCCAACCCCGCACATGCAGTTCCATCCCCCATGCTGCTGCTGAATAGTGTAGATTTTCCAGGGCCCTTAGCCCCTAATACACTGTCCAAACCTCACTCCCCATCATCACAAAAACTCCCCATCCTCCCTATTCATAATCTCCAACTCAGTAAGTATAACCCTCCTTACTGCGCTGCTTTGCAGGGTTCCCATGTTACAGTGAAGTCAAAGTATTTACAAACCTGGAACTTAGCGGCAGGAGTAGGTCATTCGGCCCACTGAGCCTGCTCTCCCATTCAATATGATCATGGTTGATCATCTAACTTAGTGCTCTGTTCATGCTTTGTTCCCACAAAAACACAAAAAGAAAGCTTATGCTAATCACAAAAGACTCAACACTGTAGACAGCCTAGAGGAGTATAGAAAGTACAGGGATCGAGTGAGAAAAGAAATAAGGAAATCAACGACAGGGCATGAAAAAATATTAGCAAGCAGGATAAAGGAAAATGCAAAGATGTTTTACCAGTATATAAAGAGCAAAACTTGAGTTAAGAAAAATTTGGGACCTTTAAGAGATGAAGAAGGGAACTTGCGTGAAGATGCAGAAGATATGGGAAGAATTTTAAATGACTTTTTTGACTCCATTTTCACTAAGGAAAGGGATGATTTGGATATAGTAATCTAAGAAAGAGCAGAATGAAATATTCAACAAAACAATCATAACGAGAGAGGAAGTGTTGGAAGAGCTGGAATCCTTTGCAGTGGATAAGTCTCCAGGGCCGGATGAATTGTTCCCAAGGGTGTTGAAGGAGGTCAGGGAGGAAATAGCACATACTCTGAGGATTATTTTCCAATATTGGAGGAATGCAAATGCAGTTCCGTTGTTTACATAGAACATAGAACATTACAGCGCAGTACAGGCCCTTCGGCCCTCGACGTTGCGCTGACCTGTAAAACCAATCTGAAGCCTATCTAACTTACACTATTCCCTTATCATCCACATGTTTATCCAATGACCATTTAAATGCCCTTAAAGTTGGCAAGTCTACTACAGTTGCAGGCAGGGCATTCCACGCCTTTACTACTCTGAGTAAAAAACCTACCTCTGACATCTGTCCTATATCTATCACCCCTCAATTTAAAGCGATGTCCCCTCGTGCTAGCCGTCACCATCCGAGGAAGAAGGCTCTCACAGTCCACCCTATCTAATCCTCTGATCGTCTTGTATGTCTCTATTAAGTCACCTCTTAACCTTCTTCTCTCCAACGAAAACAGCCTCAAGTCCCTCAGCCTTTCCTCGTAAGACCTACCCTCCATATCAGGCAACATCCTAGTAAATCTCCTCTGTACCCTTTCCAATGCTTCCACATCCTTCCTATAATGCGGCGATCAGAACTGCACGCAATACTCCCAGTGCGGCCGCACCAGAGTTTTGTACAGCTGCAACATGACCTCACGGCTCCGAAACTCAATCCCTCTATCAATAAAACCCAACACACCGTACGCCTTCCTAACAACCCTATCAACCTGGGTGGCAACTTTCAGGGATCTACGCACATGGACACCGAGATCTCTCTGCTCGTCCACACTACCAAGAATCTTACCATTAGCCCTGTACTCTGTGTTCCTGTTACTCCTTCCAAAGTGAATCACCTCACACTTTTCCGCATTAAACTCCATTTGCCACCTCTCAGCCCAGCTCTGCAGCTTATCTATGTCCCTCTGTAACCTGCAACATCCTTCCGCACTATCCACAACTCCACCGACTTTAGTGTCATCCGCAAATTTACTAACCCATCCTTCTACGCCCTCATCCAGGTCATTTATAAAAATGACAAACAGCAGTGGCCCCAAAACAGATCCTTGCGGTACACCACTAGTAACTGAACGCCAGGATGAACATTTCCCATCAACCACCACCCTCTGTCTTCTTACAGCTAGCCAATTTCTGATCCAAACCGCTAAATCACCCTCAATCCCATGCCTCCGTATTTTCTGCAATAGCCTACCGTGGGGAACCTTATCAAACGCTTCACTGAAATCCATATACACCACATCAACCGCTTTACCCTCATCCACCTGTTTAGTCACCTTCTCAAAGAACTCAATAAGGTTTGTGAGGCACGACCTACCCTTCACAAAACTGTGTTGACTATCCCTAATCAAATTATTCCTTTCTAGATGATTATAAATCCTATCTCTTATAATTCTTTCCAACACTTTACCCACAATCGAAGTAAGGCTCACTGGTCTATAATTACCAGGGTTGTCTCTACTCCCCTTCTTGAACAAGGGGACAACATATGCTATCCTCCAGTCTTCTGGCACAAAGGAAATGCCAAACAATTAGAGGCGAGTAAGTCTTACTTCAGTGATGGGCAAATTGTTAGAATCAATCCTAATAAATTGGATAAACTGTCACTTAGAAAGGTATGGACTAGTCAGGAATAGTCAGCACGGCTTTGTTAAGGGGAGGTTATGACCTACAAATTTGACTGAATTCTTTGAGGAAGTGACAAACAGAATTTATGAGAGTAGTGTAGTGTCTACATGGATTTTAGTAAGGCTTTTGACAAGGTCTGACGTGACAAACTGGTCAAAAAAGTAAAAACCTAAGGGAAACATGGTAATGTGTTGAATTAGATCCAAATTTGGTTTAGTAACAGGAAACAAAGGGTAATTGTTGATCACTGTCCTTGCAAATGGAAAGCTGTTTCGCGTGGTGCTCCACAAGACTTGGTATTGGGCCCCCTGCTGTTTGTTCTATACTTCAATAATTTGGACTTGAACATGACAGTCACAGTTGACAGGGAAATTTGCATATGACACAAAAATTGGCTGTGTAGTGGATAGTGTAGAGGACAACTGTAAGCTCCAAAATGATGTAGATGGATTGATGGAGTGGGCAGAGAAATGACAGATGGAGTTCAACTCTGATAGTGTAAGATAATGCATTGAGGGAGGTCAAACAGTGAAAGGGAATACACAATAAACAGGAATATACTGAGAGGAGTAAACAAAGTGAGAGATCATGGCGTGCAAAGTGCACCGGTCCCTAAAGGCAGCAGCACAGGTAGATAAAGTTATAAAGAGGCATTCGGAATGCTGTCCTTCATTGGCAGAGGTACAGAATACAAAAATAAGAATATGATGATGAAACTGTATAAGACACAGGTGAGGCCAAACTGGAGTATTGTGTGCAGCTGTGGACACCACATTATGATGGATGTAATTGCTCTGGAGAGAGTGCAGAGAAGATTTACTGGAATGTTGTCAGGTCTGGAGAACTGTAGTTACAAGGAGAGATTGGAGAGGTGGGGGCTGTTTTCCTTGGAACAGAGAAGGTGAAGGGGCAATGTGTTTGAAATATACAAAACTGTGAGGGGTAGAGATAGGGTAGACAAGAGGAACTTATTTCCCTTGGCAGAGAGTTCAAAACCCAAGGGTTAGAGATTCAAGCCAAGTGGCAGAAGGATTAGAGGGGACATGGGGAAAGTTTTTTTTTCTGCAGATGGAGGTGGGTGTCTGGAATTAATTGCCTGAGGTAGTGGTAGAGGTAGAGATCCTAAACTCTTTCAAAATGTACCTGGATCTGCACATTAACTGCCATAAGCTACAGGGCTATGGCCAAGGAGATGGGGTTAGAAAGGGCATCTGGGTGTCTGGGGTTGGCATGGACAAGATGGGGGCTGAATGGTCCACTTTCTGTGCTGTATCATTTTAATGGTTTTTTTATGGTTCTATACCCTTAGATCCCTTTAGCTGTAAGAACTATGTCTGATTCCTTTCTTGAAAACATTCAATGTTTTGGCCTTAACCACTTCCTGTGTTAGAGAATTCCACAGGCTCACCACTTTCTGGGTGAAATATGACACTGAGTTTGCAAATTGTGAGTTGTAGTCTTGGATGGTTGTGACTGAGGGAGGTATGTAATATAAATTGACAGAAATGGGCCAGAATTTATAACCAGCGTTAAACACAGTTGCTGCTTACTGACCCTTAATTTCTGCTCACCTCAGTCCTAAAAGGTCTACCCCATACCCGTGGTTCTGGACTCCCCAGTCATTGGGAACATCCTTCCTGCATCTACCCTGTCTAGTCCTGGTGGAATTTTGTAGGTTTCTATGAAATCTCTCTCATCTGTCTAAACTCCAATGAATATAGTCCTAACTGATTTTGTCTCTCTTCGTACATCAGTCCTGTCTCCCAGGAGTCAGTCTGGTAAACCTTCGCTGCACTGCCTCTGTAGCCAGCAATGTTTCCTCAGTTAAAGAGAGCGAAACTGCAGACAATGTTCCAGGTGTGGCCTCACCGAGACTCTGTATAATTGCAGCAAGCATTCTTGCTCTTGTATCCAAACTCTCTCGCTTTGAAGCCTAACATACCGTTTGCCTTCTTCATTGCCTGCTGCATCTGCAAGTTTACTTTCAGTGACTGTGTACAAGGACATCCAGGTCTTATTGCATCTCTGCCTTTCCCAATCTATCGCCATTCAGATAAAAGTCTGTCTTCCTGCTTTTGCTCCCAAATGGATAACCTCATATTTATCCACGTTATATTTCATCTGCCATGCATTTCTCCATTCATCAAACTTATCCAAATCACACTGAAGCATCTCTGCATCCCTCCCACAGCTCACCTTCCCACCCAGCTTTGTGTCATCTGCAAACTTGAAAATATTACCTTTAGTCCCCTTATCCAAATCACTAATCTCTAGTGAATAGCTGGGGTCCGAACCCTGATCCATACAGTACCCCACTAATCATTGGCTGCTGCTCAGAAAAAGATCCCACTTTTTGCTCCCTTTCTGGCAACCAGTCTCTTTTCATGTCAGTACATTTCCCCCAATCCCATGTGCTTAATTTTACACATTCATCTTTTATGCGTGACTGTAACAAAAGCCTTCTGAAAGCCCATATAAATAACATCCACTGGTTGTTCTTCACCAACTCTACTTATTACACCCTTGAAGAATTTCAGTAGGTTTGTCAAGCATGATTTCCCTTTTGTAAATCTATGCTGATTCTATCTAATCCTCTCACTCTTTTCCAAATGCACAGCTATTGAATCTTTTATCTCAGACTGTGGCATTTTCCTCACTGCCAACATCAAGCTGCCTGGTCTATAATTCCTGGTTTTCTCTCTGCCTCCCTTCTTAAATAGCGGTGTTACGTTGGTTCTGCTCCAATCTTGTAGTAACTATTTCAGAGTCTATTGAATCTTGAAGATAACCACAAATGTATCAACTGTTTGTAGGACCAACTCCTTAAGGACTGTGGGATGTAGACTATTGGGCCATGTGGATTTATAGACCTTCAATCCAATCCAATCTATTTGCCCAACACTGTTTCCCTGCTAATACTGATTTCCTTTTGTTTGTACCTCTCACTGAGGTCCCCAACACTTTTGGGCCGTTTGTGACTTCACTTGTGAAGTATGTATTTAGTTGTTCGGCCATTTCTTTGTTTCCTATTATAACTTCCCCTATATCTGATTCCAACTTCTTGTTGCATTTCTGAAATTGCCCCCAAAGTGCCAGTTTGATTTCTTAATCAAATTCTCTGACATTTCCTTGTCCCTATTCACTGTACAGAAACTGTCAGCTGCGTACACCTTTTGGAATTCTCTTCGCAAATCCTGCATGTCCTATTCTTCACCTGATTAAAATAAAACTGTTAAATATAAAAAGGTGAAATATAAGATAGTTGAACGCCCTTTCCACTCCAGCTCCGTAAGCCCTTTCCTCTCCCTGACTATTACTACCCAGTGATAAACTAGCTCCTGAATTTGTTTCACTCCGGGTGTGCAGTACCTACCTATGAATTCCCCAGCAGTAAACACAATATACAGAGTCATCGCGATCCACAATTTTCTTTTCACTGTCTTTTGGCGAACCGATTCGGAGGTCTTGCTGCAGCGATGACATTTCTGCTCGTTAGCTCCCGTGTCCTGCGGGAGTTCCGCCGGGAGCCCCGCTCCCGGCTCGGGGTTAGGATCGGCCCCGGCTCCGTTACAAACCGCCGCCTCGTCCCGGAGCACCATCCGCAGTTTGTTGGCACCGCTCAAAGTTGGCAGCTCGTCTTCATCTTCCTCGCCGATGGCCTCGGGGAGAGCCAGGCCTGCGGTATCCACGGAGGAGGCATGTCCTCCCCGCAGGAAGGAGCTGAAGCTTCTCCACGGGGGTCGGGCCATGGCACTGTCCGGGACAGGGACCAAGACAATCAGCGGCGAAGCGGCATCTTCAGGCGGGGCTCCGCCAGCTCCTGGAACATAGCCACACGTTAACCGGCTTCAGAGAGCAGCACCCCACACCCTACTATCCCCCACCCCCCCGGGGCCGGGATCGCAGATCCACCCAGCACCACCCCCCACCCCGGACCCGGCATCGCAGATCCACTCAAGCACCATCCCCTCAACCCAATCACTGTCAGGATCCACCAACTCCCGACCCTGCGATCACAGCTCGAATCCACCCAACAGCCGCTCTTGGGATCACTACAGGGATCCACACAAGCCATGACGCTGGGATCACAGCAGGGATCAACCCCGAATCAATCCAAGGATGCCCCCTCCGCCCCCGAGATATCCGCAAGGATCCCCGATCACTGCAGAGATTTCCCTTGATCCCGAAATCACTGCCGCGATCGCACTGTCCCCAACACCCACCTTCACCTCTGGGCCTCCAGGCGATTCCAAGGATCAGAGACCAGATTCCCTCCAGACAGCTGGAGGAACTAACAGCCAATCACAGCTCAGCACATCTCCAATTGGATCATCAATAGCCAGTCATCACCATGTCACGAATGATTGGTTCCAGAAGCAGCAAATCCTGACCCAGAGTCCAGGTTTTGACAGTTCCAGGAGATTTGGGTGTTTCCTAAAATTAAAATGTTTTTCAATGTAAAGTTCTGAATTTATTTTGCCCCTTTCGCTTCCATCAGACGCCTTTTGCGAGGACTGCTTTTATTTCAACTAACCTAGATACAAAACAAATTATTATTTTCAAAACTAGGGGGAAAACGAATCCAGAATAAACCACTGACATTGCTCCCACTTTCTGTGGGAGTAGCTTCATTCAGAATAAAGTTCACTTGCACAGAGCCGCCAGGTTCTGACCATTTCAGGAAAGAATATTTTGAGACCAATATGAGAGCAGTGGAACCGGTCGTTGTGGTGTTTCTGGATTTCCAAAAAGCATTCGACAATGTGCCACAAAAAAGGCTGCTGTGTGAAATAAAGGTGCACAGCATTGTGGGTAATGTATTAGCATGGATCGAAGTTTGGTTAACTAACAGAAAGCAAAGAGTGGGGATAAATTATTGATTTTCCAGCCGGCGATGGATGGCTAGTCATGTGCCTCAGGGATCAGCATGGGACTGCAATTGTTGAAATTTACATAGATAATTTAGATTTGGGGACCATGTGTAGTGCATCAAAGTTCGCAGATGACACTAGGATGAGTGGTAGATCAAACTGTGCAGAGGACACTGAAAATCTGCAGAGGCATATAAGTAGGTTATGGGAGTGGACAAGGATCTGGCAGATGGAAGTCAATGTTGGTAGATGTGAAGACATCCATTTTGGTCAGAATAACAATAAAATGGATTATTGTTTAAATGGTGAAAAATTGCAGCATTCTGCTGTGCAGGGGGACCTGGGTGTTCTGTGCATGAATCACAAAAAGTTGGTTTGCAAGAGCAGCAAGTAATTAAGAAGGCAAACTGAATATTTGTCCTTCATTGCTGGAGGGATTGAGTTTAAACACAGGGAGGTTATGTTGCAGCTATATAGGGTGTTGGTGAGGCCACACCTGGAGTACTGTGTACAGTTTTGGTCTCCTTACTTGAGAAAGGATGTAGTGGCACTGGAGGGGCTGCAGAGGAGATTCGCTACATTGATTCCAGTGTTGGGAGGGTTGGCTTATGAGGAGAGGCTGAATAGAATGGCACTATACTAATTGGAATTTAGAAGAATATGGGGGGATTTTATAGAAACATATAAAATTATGAAGGGAATAGATAAAATAGAAGCAGGGAGGTTATTTCTATTGGCGGGTGATACTAGAACAAGGAAGAATAACATCAAAATAAGGAGGAGCAAATTTAGGTTTGAGTTGAGGAGGAGGAGCTTCTTCATCCAAAGGCTTGTGAATCTGTGTAATTCCCTGCCCAGTGAAGCAGTTCAGGCTACCTCATTGAATTTTTTTAAAAGCAAAGATAGGTAGATTCTCTAACGGTAAAGAAATTAAGGGTTATGATGAGCAGGCAGGTACGTGGAACTCAGACCCGGTCTTACTGAATAGCGGAGCAGGCTCAATGGGTCAGATGGCCTACATTCAGCTGAAAAGGTTCGACTACAATTTCACCAAAGAAATTTCACCAGCTTATAAGATATTGGAGTAGGATTAGGACATTCGGCCTATCAGGTCACCTCTGCCATTCAGTCACACCGGTGATATGTTTCTTAACCCCATTACCCCTTCTGCCCGTAACCTTTGATCCCCTTACTCATCACAAACCTATCTCCAGCAATGAATTCCACAGATTCACCACTCTCTGGTTGAAGAAATTCCTCTTCGTCTCAGTTCTAAAGGGTCGTCCCTTCACTCTGAGGTTGTGCCCTCAGAATCTAGCACCTCCAACTAGAGAAAACATCTTCTCCATTCCGCTCTATTTCAGGGCTTTAAATATTTTGTAAGTTTCAATGAGATCCCTGCCCCTCCTTCTAAACTCCATTGAATACAGGCCTGGAGCACTCTACTATGCCTTCATCCCCAGGATCATTCTTGTAAACCTCCTCTCGACCCCCTCAGCACATCCTTCCTTACATATGGAGCCCATAACTGCTCACCAAACTCTAAATGCGGTTTGACCAGATCTTTATACAGCCTCAGCAGTACCTTCTTGCTTTTATATTCTAGCCCTCTTGAAATGATAAAATTGCATTTGTCTCCAAACTGCCAACTGAACTTCCACATTAACCTTAAGAGAATCCTGGACTAGGACTCCTTTGTTCTTCAGATGTCTGCTATTTCCTAATTTTGAAAATAGTCAGTGTCTCTATTCTTCCTACCAAAGTACATAACCTCACACTTTCCCACATTGTATTCCATCTGCCACTTCTTTGCCCACTCTCCTAGCCTGTTCAAATTCTTCTGCAGCTTCCCCACCTCCTCAACACTACCTGTCCCTCCACCTATCTTTGTGATATCCCAAGAACTAATTTTATCTTGAAGGTATAGCAAAGGATGATCAGTCACAAAGTTATCTCCTGCTAGAGCCCTGGACTATGGAATTCCCTCCTATGTCTAGAACATAGAACTGTACAGCACAGTACAGGCCCTTCAGCCCACAATGTTGTGCCAAACTTTTACCCTAAACCTAAGGTCTATCTAACCTCCACCCCTACCTCATACTATCATCTCTCTGACTGTAATTCCTCCTTAAGATTCTTTTTAAAACCGACCTCTGATCAAACTTTTAGTCATTGACCTAATATTCCCCTATTGTTGTTTAGGATTCTGCTTTATTTTATAATGCTCCTGTGAACACCAATGGGATATTTCATGATTGTAGTAACAATGGCAGAATGGTTTTTTTCCTGCCTTGTGTGATTTTGTTTGTGAAAGACCTATATAAGTTGTCTTTGCTGATGATGATGACTTCTGACATTAATGGTCATGTGTCAGGGGCAGGTTTGTGGTTTTCCACTGCCATCACTCAGTTGTGTTTTTACCTGTCCTGTCTTGAAAGCCAATGTTCTGGTCCTCTTCTGGTCCTTTTCTTTTTGTTGAACTAATAGTGTAAAACTGGTTTGATAATTTCTTCAGAATTCCCATCAGTTTGTCTTGACTCCCTCCCAGAAGAATGTTTGTCCACTAAGCATCCAGTTCCATTTAATAATACTCATTAGTGTTTCACCTCAATGACCTGTCTCAAATTCTTTGCATGTAATGAATCACTTCATCAGCTCAGTGACCATCATACAATACTTTGCAGATTTACAGTGATCTTTAATTACAAAAGACATCCCAAAACAGTTCACAAAGGTGGAGCCGAAGAAGTGTCACATTAGGTCTAGCCAGCAAATATTTGGTCAACAAGTTTGAATCTGAGAAGTTTGTTAAAGAAAGGGAGAGAAGTTGAGAGGTTTAGGGAAGGAATTCCGGAGATCAGGCTGGTGAAGGCACAACCGCAGATAATGCAGTGAATGCAGGTGGATTTGTGGAAGATTCAAGGGCATAAGGTTAGAGACAAGGGAGAAATCTAAAGATAAGAACAGTATATTGAATTGGAGAATTTCAGAACCAATGTCAGTCAGTAGCCACGGGTGATTGAAAAGGTGAAGGGTGCATTTTGGAATGATCCCAGTTTACAGCAGGAGGTCTCTGAGTTGGGGCTGGGTATTAGGGTCAGGGTTTTGTGATTAGTATCTGGGATGAGTTTTGGGATCTAAAGATTGGGTTCAGAGGCTGGGTTTTGGGTTCAGGGTCAGGGTGTAAGAGCTTGTGACAGGTTTCAGGTGGTTTGGGGCTGAGATAATATGTGTTGGGGTCAGGTTTGGGACCTGGATTAAAAACTGAAAGAACAGCGGATGCTGTAAATCAGGAACAAAAACAGAAGTTGCTGGAAAAGCTCAGCAGATCTGGCAGCATCTGTGAAGAGAAAATCAAAGTTAATGTTTCGGGTCCAGTGACTCTTCCTCGGAACTGATGGTAGCTGGGAAAACCTTGGTTTATATGCAGAAAATAGGGAGGGGGGTGGGATAGGGAGTAAATGATAGGATAGAGCCTGAAAAGAGAGAAGAATAGTTGGATAGACAAAGGAGTTGATAATGATCCGGTTAGGGGGATGAATAGCTGTTAATGGAGACTGTTAGTGACTAACAGTATGTAGTGTGTAATGGCAGGCTATGTGATAACTGGTGTGTGGGGTAGGGGGCTAGGACATGGGAGAGTTTAGGTCCTAAAATTATTGAACTCGATATTGAGTCCAGAGGGCTGCAGGGTCCCCAAGTGGAAAATGAGGTGTTGTTCTTCCAGCTTGCATTGAGTTTCGCTGGAACACTGCAGCAAGCCAGAAACGGAGATGTTGGCCGGGGAACAGGGTGGTGTGTTAAAGTGGCAGGCAACTGGAAGCTCAGGGTCTTTATTGCGCGCAGAACATAGATGTTCTGTGAAGTGGTCACCCAGCCTATGCCTTGTTTCCTCAATGTAGAGGAGAGCACATTGTGAACAGCAAATGCAGTAGACTAGATTCTGGGAAGTGCAGGTAAAGTGCTGCTTCACCTGGAAGGTATGTTTAGGCCCTTGGATACTGGGGAGGGAGGAGGTAAATGGGCAGGTGTTGCACCTTTGCTAGTTACAGGGGAAGGTGCTGTGAGTCTGTGGGGGGGTATTGGGGGTTAAGGAAAGTGGACCCAGGATGTCCCAGAAGGAATGGTCCCTGCAGAAGGGCGGACAGGGATGGAAGGGGAATATGTTTCTGGTGGTGGCGGAAATGGTGTCCGATGATCTACTGGATGTGGATGCTGGTGGGATGGTAGGTAAGGATAAGGAGAACCCTATTGCTGTTGCAGGAGGGAAGAGAAGGGGCGAGGGCGGAAGTGTGGGAGATGCGTCAGACCCGGTTGAGGGCCCTGTTGACAACAGTGCTGGGGAATCCTCGGTTGAGGAAGAAGATGGATATTTCGGAGGCTCCCTTGTTGAAGTTGGCCTCATTGGAATATATGTGACAGAGACATAGGAACTGAGAGAATGGGATAGATTCTTTACAGGAAGTAGGTTGCGAGGATGTATAGTCCAGGTAGCTGTGGGAGTCAGTGGTTTTGTAGTGGGTATTTGTGGCCAGTCTATCTTCAGAAATGGAAATGGAGTGTCAAGGAAGGGAAGGGAGGAGTCAGAGATAGACCAGGCGAAAGTGGGGGCAGGCTGGAAATTGGAAGCAAAGTCGATGAACTTTTCCAATTCCAGACGAGCGAGGGAAGCAACACCGATGATATCATTGATATATCGGAGAAAGAATTGTGGGTGGGGGCCGGAATAGGACTGGAACAAGGAACGCTCCACGTACCCCACGAAGAGACAGGTATAACTAGGGCCCATGTGGATACCCATGGCCACCCCTCTTATCTGAAGAAACTGAGAGGAGTTGAAAGAGAAGTTGTTGAGGGTGAGGACAAGCTCGGCCAAGCGGAGGAGGGTGGTGGGTGGGGATGGTTCAGGTCTTTGCTCCAGGAAGAAGTGGAGAGCCCTAAGACCCTCCTGGTGGGGAATGGACGTGTAAAGGGATTGCACATCCATGGGAAAGAGGAGGTGGCTGGAACTGGCAAACTGGAAGTTTTGAAACTGGTGTAAAGCATCAGAGGAATCACGGATGTGTGTGGGCAGGGATTGGACCCGGGGAGAGAAGACTGAGTCAAGATAGGAAGAGATGAGTCCTGAGGGGCAGAAGCAGGCTGAAACAATGGGTCTGCCTGAACAGTCCTGTTTGTGGATATGTGGAAGGAGGTAGAAACGAGCTGTGTGGGGCTGGGGGAACCATCAGCTTGGAAGCAGTGGTGGGGAGAGATCAGAAGATGAAATGAGATCAGTTTCTGTAGTAGATACAATGGCCTAATGCATCTTGATGTGGTCATGGGCCAGGAGAAGATAAAAGGAGGCATCTAAGAGCTGGCGCTCAGTGTCTGCAATGTAAAGGTCAGTACACCAGACTACAACAACACCATCCTTATCTGCAGGCTTAATAACAAAGTCAGGGTTAGATTTAAGCACACGGAGTTCAGTCAGTTCAGAGGGAGATAGGTTGGATTTGTATGGGGGGGGCAGAGAAATTGAGGCGATCAATATCACGTTGACACTTCTCAATGAATAGATCGAGTGCAGGTAAAAGGCCAGAGGGAGGGGTCCAGGTGGAGGGAGAGTGTCGGAACTGGGCGAAGGGGTCTGTGGGGCCGGGAGGGGACTCTTGTCCAAAGAAATGGGCACGGAGGCGAAGACTGCGGAAGAAGAGTTTGATGTCATGTCGTGCCTGAAATTCGTTAAGGTGGGGACGCGGGGAAAAATGCTGAGGCCTTTGCTGAGTACAGAACATTCAGCATTGGAGAGCAGGCCAAGCAGCATCATAGGAGCAGGAAGGCTTGACGTTTCAGGCCTAGACCCTTCATCAGAAATGGGGGAGGGGAAGAGGGTTCTGAAATAAATAGGGAGAGAGGGGGAGGCGGATAGAAGATGGGTAGAGGAGAGGATAGGTGGAGAGGAGGCAGACAAGTCGAAGAGGCGGGGATGGAGCCAGTAAAGGTGAGTGTAGGTAGGGGGGTAGGGAGGAGATAGGTCAGTCCAGGGAGGACGGACTGGTCAAGGGGGCGGGATGAGGTTAGTAGATAGGAGATGGGGGTGGGG
>JAHRHZ010000047.1:19920306-19931512 GCA_024137785.1 Ginglymostoma cirratum | reverse complement strand
GGTGTGGGGTGTGGGGGTATATGGGCTGTATTGGGAGTTGAGGTGATGGGCAGAGGGGATTTGAGATTGGGGATAGACAGAGTCAAGGCTCTCAAGGCGTTTGAAGGTTGATGCCAGGAGCTGGTGTTTCAGCAGGCCCTCCCAGCCACGTGATCCAAGACACCAGCTGTGGAGAGTGGGAGAGCAACTGGAACTATACTGGAATATACCGGAGGCATGGGATTGAGGGTGATTTAGCGGTTTGGATCAGAAATTGGCTAGCTGTAAGAAGACAGAGGGTGGTGGTTGATGGGAAATGTTCATCCTGGAGTTCAGTTGCTAGTGGGGTACCGCAGGGATCTGTTTTGGGGCCACTGCTGTTTGTCATTTTAATAAATGACCTGGATGAGGGCGTAGAAGGATGGGTTAGTAAATTTGCGGATGACACTAAAGTCGGTGGAGTTGTGGATAGTGCGGAAGGATGTTGCAGGTTACAGAGGGACGTAGATAAGCTGCAGAGCTGGGCTGAGAGGTGGCAAATGGAGTTTAATGCGGAAAAGTGTGAGGTGATTCACTTTGGAAGGAGTAACAGGAATACGGAGTACAGGGCTAATGGTAAGATTCTTGGTAGTGTGGACGAGCAGAGAGATCTCGGTGTCCATGTGCATAGATCCCTGAAAGTTGACACCCAGGTTGATAGGGTTGTTAAGAAGGCTTACGGTGTGTTAGGTTTTATTGGTAGAGGGATTGAGTTTAGGAGCCGTGAGGTCATGTTGCAGCTGTACAAAACTCTGGTGTGGCCGCACTTGGAGTATTGCGTGCAGTTCTGGTCACCGCATTATAGGAAGGATGTGGAAACATTGGAAAGGGTGCAGAGGAGATTTACCAGGATGTTGCCTGGTATGGAGGGTAGGTCTTATGAGGAAAGGCTGAGGGACTTGAGGCTGTTTTCGTTAGAGAGAAGGCGGTTAAGAGGTGACTTAATAGAGACATGCAAGATGATCAGAGGATTGGATATGGTGGACTGAGAGCCTATGTCCTTGGATGGTGACGGCTTGCCCGAGGGGACATAGCTTTAAATTGAGGGGTGATAGATATAGGACAGATGTCAGAGGTAGGTTTTTTACTCAGAGAGTAGTAAGGGCATGGAATGCCTTGCCTGCAACAGTTGAAGACTCGCCAACTTTAAGGGCATTTAAATGGTATTTGGATAAACATATGGATGATAATGGAATAGTGTAGGTTAGATGGGCTTCAGATTGGTTTCACAGGTCGGTGCAACATCGAGGGCCAAAGGGCCTGTACTGCACTATAATGTTCTATGTCCTATGAATATTCCAGGGTTATTGAGTTTATAGAAACTGGGAGCAGGAGTAGACCCTTCGCCCCTCAAGCCTGCTCTAAAATGCAATGAGATCATGACTGATCACGTAGTCATCCTAAATTGGCATTCCCACGTGTCTCCGATAACCTTTCAGCTCTCACTTAGTAAGAATTTATCCACCTCCCCTTAAAAAAATTGAGTCTCCTTCCACTGCTATTTCAGGAGGACAGCTCCAACCCCACAGAGAAAAAAAGAAATTCTCCTCATCTCTGTTTAAAATGGGTCACCCCTGTCCACATCCAATCTGTCAAGACTTCTCAAGATCTTATATGTTTCAATGAAGTTGCTTTGTACTCTTCTAAAGTTCAGCAGATACAAGCCTCGCCTCATAAGACAGCCAACCCATTCAACAGAAACCAAAAACAGGAGCAGGAGTGGGCTAATCAGTAGTTCAAGCCTTCTCCACCATTCAATATGATCATGGCTGATCATCCAACTGAGTCTCCTCTTTCTGCCTTTTCCACGTACCCTTTGATCCCTTTCACTCTAAGAGCTATATTTTTGGCCTCAACCACTTTTTGTGGCAGCGAATTCCAGAGGCTCACCACTCTCTGGGTGAAATGTGACACCGTGTTTGTGCATTATCATAGTCTCAGATGGTTGTGACAGAGTGGGGTTGCAGTATAATTTGTGGGAAAAGAGATAGATATTACAACTGATGAAAAAGCTGTTGAATGCAATTGCTGTTTACTGATTCTTTATGCATTATTGTTTTTGTGAAAAAACACAGCAAGTATCAGGAAGCCATGGAGCCAGGGAACACCAGTCCAAGTGTATCTCCAGAACAGAACCTCACAAAAGGTAAGATGAGCAGGTTGGACAAAGTAAGCAAGAGTTATTAATGTCTTCATTATTTTTGAGCATTAACCCTTAAACTTCAACTTTCCCAGATCTGTCTTGGCAGTGGATGCCCCTCCCTCAGAGACAGTTTCTCCCTGAACAGCTGGTTCTGGGAGGAGGGTGATGCTGGAGGGTTAGAATTAGAAGCAGGATGATAGTGTGGGAAGGACATAGTGGGCTGCAAGCCCAAGGCTCCCACTATCCTGTTAAATTACTCGTTGTGTGCCCTGAATTGAGGTTGATAATGTAGACTGAACGAACTACTGAAGTGAGCGCTGGTATTCAGTGTAGCTGGCACTTTAATCATCGTTGTTGGATTGTCTAACTTTATTGCAACAAGTTGTTTCTTTGACTGTATATCTCCATTTAGTGACTGAGAATACTATGAGAATGTGCGTAATGTAAGTTTCATTGAATAGTTTTTGCAAAAAATGAATGAAAGGAGAATATTGAGGTATATGGGACAGTGTTACTCGTGCCCTGCAAACGTTAATTGAAGGCTGTGAAGTGTGGGCATGACTTGTCAAATTTTCATCACAAAATTGGTTAGATTCCAGCCTTGTTACAACCATCATCCTCCTGTTGCCTCTCCTCCCTACTCCTGTCATTGCACTGTTGGTGTCAGGTAACACATAGAAACCTGTGCTATTTTCTGTAGTGCAGTATCGATGAAAGGGATGTGTGTTTGCCTCTTTATCTCTCTGCCTCTAAATTGGTCATTTTGTCTCCTTTACCCCTCTCCTGCTGCCCCTCTCTTTCCCCCTCAGGCTTAGTCTCCCTCTCTTTTTTTTGCGACTTACTCTCTGTTGTTCTTTATTTCTTCCTATCTATGCCTCTCGTTGATTGAAGGAACTTGCTATGTCAGCCCACCCCATCTAAAAGTTAATTCCGTAAAATTGACTGATGTTTTGCCAATAGTATGTCCTGGTGCGCAGTAACCTACGAGTAACAAAGGCATCGAAACCTTAACAGCAAAGAGGGGTCAATTTTAGAGAAAAAGTAAGGGACCTGCATCAGCAATTAAATTGATGTAGTTCTCCAATCAGTTAGAGGACTCCGGCATTTTAGTCTCATTAAAGCACATATTGAGTCAGAGTAGAGACAGCTTGACTTTGTCAGACCTGTAACTGCACGGAACTAATTGAAGGTTCGAAAATACAAAAATCAGCTGTTCTATGCCTTGCTTTTATGCACATGAGAATGAACCTAAACTTTTTTTAAAAAATTGAAGGACACTCTTAGCCCTGAAACAGAAAATGTGCACGTTTACGTAGTGCATGAATTGATGATTGCAATATTGCAATCTTGGATGATGGCCTCATAACTTTAATGATCCTTCACTCTCTGTTTTTCCCTTTGATGTAGACCCTGGTGAATCCAGAATGGATTTTGAGAACTCGGATTTAATCATTGTGAATCAGGCAACTGTGGAAAAACTGGCAGGGGGACTGATCTCTCACTACCTCCCCAATCTACAGCAATCAAAAACTGCCCTCCAGGAACTGACGTACGTTTCTGAGTGTATTTATCTTTGATTGTTAACTAATGATTGTTTCCCCTTGTATGTTGAATAAATGTTACTTTACATTAAATTACCTGTAAACTAAGATGCATGAGGAAATCTTAAAACAGAGGTACAAAGCTGATATGGATACGTATAAGATTTGATATGATATCGCTGTGGGTGCTGACATCCCCATTACTTGTCATCAATCATCAGATCTCATTTCATTTAAATAGATCAGTATTTAAATTAGCAAGGATAACTTTTGGAAGTTGTTAATCCAGGAGTTTTTCGATATGAAGTTCTCCTCTTGTTAAAAATGGTGAACCCATAAGGCTGGTCAGACACAGAGTCTTGCCTCCAGTGGCCTGACAGTTCTTTACAGCACAGTATTCCCACAAAATCTAAACCATCTCCAAAATAGATTTCTTCACACAAAACCCCATTGATCTGCTGTTTCCTTACCCCTGAATCTGTGTCAAGTTATTCCCCTCGCAGAATCCCCTCCCCCTACTACAAGCCTTCCAGTTAGGTGATGTTCCCACATTTCTTTGCCAGAATAACTAAGAATTCCCTGACTGTTGGAATACCTGGTGCAGGGAGTGAGGAACAAGGGCACCGAGGCACACATGTACAATACATTTGCCCCTTTCTATATCTGTATAAAGAGAGAGGTAGGTTAGGTGTAGTTAATTAGGAAATCAAGGGAGGCACAGACAGACAAGTCCTTGAAAAGACAACAGACCATACAAATTAACATATACATGTACAGGCCATTCAGCCTGTTGCATCAGTCAATAAGATCATGACTGAACTGATTGTAACCTCAAATCCACAGCTCTATCAAACTGAACCTTTCACCTCCATTTTTAACAAGAATCTATCAACATCTCTTTTAAAAATATTCAAAAATTCTGCTTCCATCTCTTTTCAGTAAGAGAACTCAAGATTGATGACTCTCAGAGAGAAAGAAAATTGCCTTATGCCCATTTTAAATGAAAGCACATGATTTTTAAACAGTGATGCCGGGCTCAAGATTCTCCCATAAGAGGAAACATCCCTTCAGTTTCCACACTGTCAACACCTGTCAGTCTTTTATATGTTTTAATGAAGTTAACCCTTATTCTTCTATACTCTAACAGATAGAAGCCTGGCCTGTCCAACCTAATATCAGAAAACAACTATCCCATTCCAAGTATAGTCTGATACACTTGCCCTGACCTACTTCCAAAGACATTAAAGCACAGAATTGGGAGTGTCTAGTTGAGAGTGGGGCAAGATGGGAGGGTCACTGAGAGGGGTAGTGAGTGAGAGCATCTGGGGGGAATTGATTTGGAAAAATTGAAAATAGGAGCAGGACTAGGCTATTTAATCTCTCAAGCCTGCTTCACTATTCAATATGATCATGGCTGATCATCACGCTCAGTACCCCAATCCTGCACTCTGCCATATCCCTTCATTCCTTTAGCCCCAAGAGCTAAATCTGCTTCCTTGAAAACACAATGTTTTAATCTCAACCACTTTGTCTGGCAGTGAATCCCACAAACACACCACTCACTGGGTGAAGAAATTTCTCCTTATCTATCTCCTAAGAGGTTTACCCCTTATCTTAAACTGTAACACTTGGTTCTGGACTCCCTCATCATTGGCAATAAACTTCCTGTGTCTAACCTGTCTGGTATCCAAGGCAGGTATTAGTGGAGATTATGTCCAGTACATGCTGGGATATGTGCAAATGATTTCTTCTGACTACACACTTTGTTGTAGCAGAATGTCAGCAACTCCCAGTAAACGAACAAAATCATTAATGCCAACTGATGAACTGTGGGAGTCAGCATGGTTATCTGTGGAACCAGCAGAGTCTAAAATAAAACTAACAATAGTAATAGACTTTAGTTCTTTCTAAAAGATTTCAATTATTTCAATTATTTTAGGCGGAACCAAGTGATCTTATTAGATACGCTGGAGCAAGAGATTGCTAAGTTCCGGGAGTGCCACTTGGTGCTGGATATCAACATGCTTGTAAGTACCACGTTAGAGAGACTGTATATGATACATAGGTTGCAGTAACTACATGGAGGAATAGAGATGGTTCCACGTTTGTAGAATCATACCATAAGACCATAAGACATAGGAGTGGAAGTAAGGCCATTTGGCCCATCGAGTCCACTCCGCCATTTAATCATGGCTGATGGGCATTTCAACTCCACTTACCTGCACTCTCCCTGTAGCCCTTGATTCCTTGCGAGATCAAGAATTTATCAATCTCTGCCTTGAAGACATTCAACGTCCCGGCCTCCACTGCGCTCCATGGCAATGAATTCCACAGGCCCACCACTCTCTGGCTGAAGAAATGTCTCCTCATTTCCGTTCTAAATTGACCTCCTCTAATTCTAAGGCTGTGCCCACGGGTCCTAGTATCCCCACCTAACGGAAACAACTTCTCAGCGTCCACTCTTTCTAAGCCATGCATTATCTTGTAAGTTTCTATTAGATCTCCCCTCAACCTTCTAAACTCTAATGAATACAATCCCAGGATTCTTGGCTGTTCATCGTATGTTAGGCCTACCATTGCAGGGATCATCCGTGTGAATCTCCGCTGGGCACGCTCCAGTGCCAGTATGTCCTTCCTGAGGTGTGGGGCCCAAAATTGGACACAGTATTCTAAATGGGGCCTAACTAGAGCTTTATAAAGTCTCAGAAGCACATCGTTGCTTTTATATTCCAACCCTCTTGAGATAAATGATAACATTCCATTCGCTTTCTTAATCACGGACTCAACCTGCAAGTTAACCTTTAGAGAATCCTGTACTAGCACCCGCAGATCCCTTTGTACTTCGGCTTTATGAATTTTCTCGCCGTTCAGAAAATAGTCCATGTCTGTATTCTTTTTTCCAAAGTGCAAGACCTCGCATTGAATTTCATCAGCCATTTCCTGGACCACTCTCCTAAACTGTCTAAATCATTCTGCAGCCTCCCCACCTCCTCTGTACTACCTGCCTGTCCACCTAACTTCGTATCATCGGCAAACTTCGCCAGAATGCCCCCAGTCCCTTCATCCAGATCATTAATATATAAAGTGAACAGCTGCAGCCCCAACACTGAACCCTGCGGGACACCACTTGTCACCGGTTGCCGTTCCGAAAAAGAGCCTGTTATCCCAACTGTCTGCCTTAAAGTACAGGAAGAGGCCACTGTGTTCATTGCACCTGTCCTGGTTCTCTGAAAGATCCATCTAGCCACTGGCCCCCTTCATTGCAATTAGACTGCAGAATGTGAAAGGCTCATTAATGTTGTCAGACTTTCAGTAGGTGTAACTGCCTTGGATTGACAAATGAATCAGCTTGTTGTGCAAACAGAATTCCTTGTACATGCCTGATTTATAAGAGGGCTTAGTCTGATGGAATGTTTTACTTGCTGTGAAATGGAATTTTGCAGCTTTTAAATATAATTTGAAATTGATTACAATTTTAACTAATAAAACTTCACTATTTTAAATGAATTCCAGATATTAATTTATGGGGCTTTGCCTTTCCTTTATTCACAACTTGTGAGCAATGTTGGCTGGGCCAGCATTTGTTTCCCATCCCTGATTGCCCTGGGGGAGGTGGTGGTGAGGTACTCTTTTGAATTGCTGTAGATATGGTGTGGGGACCTTCTGTCAAGACCACTTATTATTTTTGGATAGCGGACTAAAATGGTGACTGAAAGATACTGCTTTAAACAGAGGAAATAGTGGAATAAGATGTTGATGTTTTCAGAATGAATGACGGAATACATTGTGAATTGTATTTACACTATAGCCTTTTTCAAGCAGTGGGGAAGGCTTGCTACCTCGGCTCTCTTTGTTTGTGTTTGAAGCAGTTTGCAATTTTGCTCAGTGATGGTCTTTTGATTGGTTTTTCAATTGACTCCGGGCTCTGGAAGGCTCGGCATAGTAACATCAACTTAATTGGTTCCGGCCATCTATCCTTCTTCTCTCTCCCTGTCTGTCTGTGTTTCTCCCTTTCTGAATATGGCTGTCTCTCTATCTGCCTGTATCTCTCTATCTTTGTATTTACCTCTCTCTGTCTGTCTCCGCACCCACCCCCCCCACCCCGTCTGTCTGTGTGTCTTTCTCCTGTGTATCTGTCCCTCCCTCCCTCCATCCCTTCTCCTGTGAGGAGCAGTAACAGAAAATCTCCCCGTGGTTTTTCTCACTGCCATTTCCCTGTAAACTACTCTTCCTGCAAATTGCCTGTTGGAAGGAAAAAGTGGAAAAATAACTTTCAGAGACACTGAAGGGGGCAAATTCATGACCAGAGAATGAAAGACAGCAGTGATGTACAAACAACCTCGTCTCATGGGCAAAGAACTGGAAGGAACCAAAATAAAATAATTCACCAGCTCCAGTGCCTTGGAGTGGTGCTATTAAACTGTTTCTCCAAGTTTATTTTCTCTCCCGTTTTTGACCCCTAAATATCCTTGTCTTGTTTCTTTGTGTGTCTATATGTGCTTTAGAATTTTAAATAGTGGTGGAATTTATGTTAGTAATTCATGTTTCTTTTTAGCCATTGGTTAAAAACATTTTGATTACAATAAAGTTATTGTCTTAATGATAAGAAACCTGAAGTGCACGTTGCTGTAATTGTCTAATTCTGGTTAGGTAAGATTGGGCAGCCAGTGATTTAATGACATTTTTGCATTTATGACAACTCCAAGTGTTGATTTCCACACACTATTCCAGGGAGTTGTGACAGACCACAATTCAATTAGGGAGGGAGTTCAGGATTTTGACCCAATAACATTATAGGAATGGTGATGTATTTCCAAGTCAGGATGGTGAGTGGCTTAGAGGGAACTTGCAGGTGGTGGTGTTGCCATGTATCTACTGCCCCTATCCTTCGAGGTTGCAAGTTTGGAAGCTGCTGTCTGAGGATAGGTGTCTAAGGATCTTTGATGCATTTCTGCAGCGCATCTTATAGATGGTACACACTGCTGCTGCTGAGCGTTGCTAGTGGAGGGAGTGGATGCTTATGGATGTGGTGCTTTGTCCTGGATGGTATTGAGCTTCTTGAGTGTTGTTGGAGCTGCTGTAATCCAGGCAAGTGGGGAGTATTCCATCACACTCCTGACTTGTGCCTTGTGGATGACGAACAGGCCTTGAGGAGTCAGGAGGGGAGTTACTTGCTGCAGGATTCCTAGCTTCTGACTTACTCTCGTAGCCACAATCTTTATAGGGTGAGCCTAATTTCCGTTTTTAAATGATGACCCCCATTAATGGTCGCAGTTCTGGTCTTGTTCAAGCAAGCAAAGGTTAGGAGTTCAGATTTCAACAAGTGAATTCAACAAATCCGGTAATTTGTCCATGCGAAATAATCCTGAAATCTTCCAATTTTGATCCTGTTTGAAGTATATGAGTGAGTGGGAGGGATGGATCCAGCTGGAAAATCTACCTGGTATGTTCATTAATGCCTTCATTTGGGGTGTTATTTGGAAGGTTTTGTTTCTGATCACTGTGTAATTAGACAGGTCCATTTTTGATAATTTGAAAAATCTGATGATGTGTACTCCCAACCCCAGTTTGTGTCCCTGGTTGTTGTCAATTTCCTGTTTCTACTTGGATCCTAAAACAAAGTTATTAAAGCCATTAGATTGCCTGAGTTTGCAGCATCTGTTTATTGTTTGACTTTTGTGAGATTCTGTTGTATCTTGTTCCTGTGATTGAAATCGAGGAGGAACTGACCATCATGGACTGTACTCAGTCTTCTGTTATTGTATTCAAAATGTTTTAGATGGAAACTTTTCTGAATATGGTTAACTTTAACAGTAAGTTTTACTATTTCTTTCTCTTTAGTTCACTGAAGCAAAATGTTATTACAATAAGCTCGTTAACATTCGAAAGGAAATGATAACGCTGCATGAAAAGACAACCAAACTAAAGGTGAGTGCTAGCACTCCCACTCGCCGAGGACCGCAACTCGGACACTCCAGGGAGTCACTTCCAACTCACTAAATAATTCTTAGTTTTCTGCTCATTAATTAATTTTCTGTCACAAAAAACATTGGTGGAAGTGGAATTTGAGAAATGTTTCAAGCTGGGTGCAATTTTTAAAAAATTCATTCATGGGATGAGGCGTTGCTGGCTAGGCCAGCATTTATTGTCTATCACTAAGTGGCCAGGGAGCAGTTAGAAGTGACTCACGTTTGCCATGGGTCAGGAGTCACATGTAGGCCAGACCAGGCCAGGTAAGGATGGCAGTTTCCTTCCCTGAAGGTCATTAGTGAACAGGATTTTTTTTATTCCTGACAATTGGCAATGGTTTATTATTGTCACTGGACTCTGATTTCCAGATTATTATTGAAATCAAATTCCATCAACTGCCAATGCAGGATTCAAAGCCAGGTCCCCAGAACATTATCTGGGTCTCTGGATTAATAGTCTAGCGCTAACACCACAAGACTATCACCTCCCCTTTTTCTGAGGTTCCTGAATCTTTGGGGTTCTGTTTCTTCCCAAGTGATGCCAACTTCTTCATGAAGCCTTTCTGCCAGCATTGTGCTGTTTGCTGTTGGCCGTTTGTGACCCTCTTTAAATGACTAGCAATTTCAATGAGTGTGTGATGGCCTGGGGCTGACTGAGAGGGACCTTTACTTAGGGAGTGCTGCTGATGGATGTTCTGAATGGTCTTGGATCAAGTTGATGATGAATTTACTCATCCAGCTGATTCTGGGCATCTTACTAACACGTGAGGGGATGGACGTTTTCAGCTCACAGGCTAGAGTGCAATGATGGGACAGACATATGGACCTGAGAAATTTGGATCAAATATGTTAGTAATGTGACTTGCCACCTTAAAAAGCACAGGTTTGCTTTTCATACTGTTCATTTGGTCGAAGTAGATTGCATTACGTCGTGCTGGAGCTCCCAGCCACTTAGTACTGAGCTCTCATTAAGGAAAAGCTCTTCGGCTGTTACCGGTCAAAGTATTTGAGGCTTCCTGGTCGCAGTATTTCAGTAAAAGGGCGTTGATATTACTAGCTCTTGTTTTTTGTGAAATATTTGAGTGACTGATTTCCAGACTTTAGCAGAGGAGGAAACATAAAACAAAGATGTGAAGGAGAAGGTCAGGGAGTGACAGAATCTAAATGTTAGTTTAGATTATTTGGCAATTTACTTAAACAGATACAGTCAGCATGGGAAATTCAGTGCATTACTGACAGAGTGCAGCACAGTCAAAGGGTTGGTGTTGAAGGGAATACGACTGTTCGACAGTCAGCACTGAGGGACCATTGCACTAATGTAAGGTCAGCACTGAGGGAGTGCTGCATTGTCAGAGGGTCGGTACCGAGGGAGTGTCAGAGGGTCAGTACCGAGGGAGTGCAGCACTGTTAGAGGGGCGGCGCGGTCGGAGGGTCGGTGCCGAGGGAGCGCGGCGCGGTCGGAGGGTCGGCGCCGAGGGAGCGCGGCGCAGCGCGGTCAGAGGGTCGGCGCCGAGGGAGCGCGGCGCAGCACGGTC
>JAHRHZ010000047.1:19882882-19899817 GCA_024137785.1 Ginglymostoma cirratum | reverse complement strand
AACCTTGCTAACCAGTCTACCATTACGAACCTGTCGAATGCCTTACTGAAGTCTATATAGATCATGTCCGCCCTCCTGCCCTTGTTGCTCCTCTTCGTTACTTATTCAAAAAACTCAATCAAGTTAGTGAGACATGATTTCCCATGCACAAAGTCATGTTGACTATCCCTAAGCAGTCCTGGCCTTTCCAAATACGTGTAAATCCTGCCCCTCAGGATTCCATCCGACAACTTGCCCTTCGCCAATGTCAGGTTCACCAGTCTATAGTTCCCTGGCTTTTCTTTACCACCTTTCTTAAATAGTGGCACTACGTTAGCCAAACTCCAGTCTTCTGGCACCTCCCCTGTGGCTATCAATGATACAAATATCTCAGCAAGGGGCCCAGCAATCACTTAGAGACAAAACAACTGCAGATGCTGGAATCCAAGGTAGACAAACAGGAGGCTGGACACAGCAGGCCAGGCAGCATCTGGAGGAAAGGAACAGTCAACATTTCAGGTATTACCCTTCTTCAGGACTGGATATGGGGGGGTAGCATCTCTGCCTGGCCTGTAATGGCCAGCGTAACCTCCCAGTCACCACCCATTTCGACTCCCTGCCCCACTCCCCTTCAAATATGTCCGTCCTCAGCCTCCAGTGTCGCAGTGTCTCAACACAAATTTGAAGAACAACACCTTATCTTCCGCCTGGGCACCTACAGCCCAAAGGACTCAACATTGTTCTCCAATTTCAAATAACCTTCCCACCCATCCTCCGGCTTCCCTTCCAGCCCCACTTCCTCCCTTCCATTCCACCTTCTCACCCTCCCTTTCAGTCACCAACTGGATCCATTCCTCCCATTGACCAAGCACGTCGTACCTACCACCAGTGTCCACCTATCACCACCATTCTGCCTCCACCCCTCCATGTCCCCCGCTTTATCTGCAGCTCCCCCTACCCCCACATCCAGTCCTGAAGAAGGGTAATACCCGAAACGTTGACTTCTCCTTTCCTCCAGATGCTGCCTGGCCTGCTGTGTTCTTCCAGCCTGCTGTTTGTCTGCCCAGCGATCACTTCCCTAGCTTCCCACAGAGTTCTGGGGTATACCTGCTCGGGTCCCAGGGATTTATCCACCTTTGTGTTTTAAGTCATCCAGCACCACCACCTCTAAGAAGGGCACTTTTCAAGATGTCACTATTTATTTCCCCAACTCCTCAATCTTCCAATCATTTCTGATGAAGGGTCTAGGCCCGAAACATCAAGCTTTCCTGCTCCTATGATGCTGGTTGGCCTGCTGTGTTCATCCAGCCCCACACCTTGTTATCTTGGATTCTCCAGCATCTGCAGTACCTTTTATCTCCTCAATCTTCCATATCCTTCTCCACAGTAAACACTGATGCAAAATACTTGTTTAGTATCTTCCCCCATCTCCTGTGATTCCACATATAGTGTCCTTGCTGATCTTAAGGGGGCTGTATTTTCTCCCTAGTTACCCTTTTGTCCTTAACATATTTGTAGAATCACTTTGAATTTTCCATAATCCTGTTTGCTAATGCTGTCTCATGTCCCCTTTGTGCCCTTCTGATTGCCCTTGTAAGTTTACTCCTACTACCTTTATACTCTTCTAGGGATTCATTTAATCTCTGCTGTCTACACCTGACATATGCTGAAAGGATACAGCAGGATATAGCTCAGTTGCAGTTCTGGGCAGAGAAATGGCAGATGGAGTTTAATCTGGGTACGTGTGAGGTGCTGCTCTTTGGGAGATCAAATGTTAAGGCAAAGTATACAGTTAATGGCAGGACTCTGAACAGCACTGAAGTACAGAAGGATCTTGGTGTTCCAGTCCATAACTCCCTGAAAGTGGCCACACAAGTAAATAGGGTGGTAAAGAAGGCATATGGCATGCTTGCCTTTACTGGTCGGGGAATTGAGTACAAGAGTCAGGATGTCAGGTTGCAGCTCTATAAGACTTTGGTTAGGCTACATTTGAAGTACTGCCTTCAGTTCTGGTCACCACATTGCAGGAAAGATGTGGAGGCTTTGGAGAGGATGCAGAGACAGTAGGAACTGCCGATGCCTGGAATAGAGGGTATGAGCTATAAGGAGAGACTAGAAAAACACATTATTTTCTCAGGAGCGGCACAGACTGAGGGGTGACTTAATAGAAGTCTATACAATTATCAGATGCATAGATAAAGTTGATGGTCAGAATCTATTTTCTAGAATTGAAATGTCTAAATCTAGAGTGTGTGCATTTAAGGTGAGGTGAGGAAAGATCAAAGAATGTGAGGGGCAAGTTTTTTTACACAGTGGTAGGCGTTTGGAATGTGCTGCTGGGGGTGGTGGTGGTGCAGGCATTTAAGGGGCTTTTAGATAAGCACATGAATATGCAAGGAATGAAGGGATATGGACCAAGGGGCAGGAAGAAAGGATTAGTTTAATTTGGCATCATGTTTTGACGCAACATCGTGGGTCGAAAGGCCCGTTCCTGTGCTGTACGTTTCTATGCACCAGCAAGGAAATAGGTCTTTCATCTTGTCGTGTTAGCACCGATCATTCGACTCCCATTTATTGTAATCCAATTTCCTAGCATTTGGTCAAAGTCTTGTGTGCACCCTGGTTATTGATCCCTCGACTAAGGGCAAGAAGTTATCCCTATCTACTATGTCTGTATGTGCCCAAATGTGGAGATACCGGTGTTGGACTTGGGTGGATAATGTCCAAATCACAAGCTTTCGGAGCTCAGCTCCTTCCTTAGATGTCGTGTGACAGAGAGGATAGAAGACAGAATTTATAAGCAGAAAAGTAACAACCCTAAAACTGGCTGCTGCTTGTTGAATCTTTAATCAGTTAGGAAGGAGACTACTGATTAAAATGCAAATTCCAGATTTCTCTCGAGTCATTGCTTTGAGACAGTTAAAGGTTTTATCAATGTATACAAGAGGTGACATCTCAGGCCAGACAATGCATTTTAGGTGTGAGATCTTGCTTTTTGTGATTTTGTATTGTGTGTCTTGAAGTCTACCTTGGAAGACGCTTACCTGAAGATCGGAGGCCGAATGTCCTTGACCCCCAAAATGTTCCCCCAGTAGGAGGGAACACCCCTGTCCTGTGCAGCGTATACACGGTCTTGCCAATATACCATGCCTTGGGGCATCCTTGCCTGCAGCGTATGAGATAGACAACGTTGGCTGAGTCATGAGTATCTGCCAGGTATGTGGTGCGCGGTGTTCCCACACGTGATGGTAGTGTCCATGTCAATGATCTGACATGTCTTGCAGAGTTTGCCATGGCAGGGTTGTGTGGTGTTGTGCTTGATGTTGTCCTGAAGGTTGGATAGTTTGCTATGAGCAATGGTCTGTTTAAGGTTTGGTGGTTGTTTGAAAGTGAGAAGTGGAGGTGTAGGGAAGATCTTGGTGAGGTGCTCATCATTGTCGATAATGTGTTGTAGGTTGAGACGAAGAACCTGGCGTAGTTTCTCTACTCCAGGGAAGTACTGGACGACAAAGCGTATTCTATCAGTCGTATCTCACGTCTGTCTTCTGAGGAGGTCATTGTGGTTTTTCACTGTGGCACGATGGAATTGGCAATCCATGAGTTGAGCATTGTATCCTGTTTTTCTGAGGGCATCCTTCAACACCTTCAGGTGTCCGTTGTGTTCCCCCTCATCTGAGCAGATCTTGTGTATGCATAGGGCTTGTCCATCAGGATGGCTTTTTTAAAATATGTTTAGCATAGAAGCTAGAGAAATGCAGCATCATAAGGTTATCCGTGGGCTTGCGGTAGGGTGGGATACAGAGGTGTCAGTCCTTGATGGAGATGTGTTGTGTCCAAGAATGAGACTGATTCTAAAGAGTAGTCCATGGTAAGTGCCATGGTGGGATGAAACTTGTTGATATTGCTATATAGTTGTTTCAGTGATTCCTCACCATGAGACCAAAGGAAGAAAATGTTGTCACTGTATCTGGTGTGTAGTGTTGGTTGGAGGTCCTGTGCGGCAATGAAGTCTTATTTGAACTTCTGGATGAAAATGTCGGCGTAATGGGGTGAAAATCTGGTCCCCATGGCTGTTCCACGTGCCTGAACGAAGGACTGGTTGTCGAAGATGAAGACGTTGTGTTTGAGAATGAAATGGATGAGTTACAGGATGGTACGTGGAAATTGGCAGTTGTTGGTATTGAGTACTGAAGCTGTTACAGCAATGCTGGTGTAGAGTACTGAAACGTCTATTGTGATGAGGATTATTTCCAGTTGGACTGGTCTATGGGCGTTGAGTTTCTGTAAGAAATGTGTGGTGTCACAACAGAAGCTAGGAGTTCTTTGTACAATGGGTTTCAATATCCCTCAACATAACCAGAGAGGTACTCACAGGGTCCCATTGCTTGATACGATGGGACGTCCAGGTGTGTTGGCTTTGTGAATCTTCAGAAGGCAGTAAAGGTCCCCTTACGTGAGAAGTATGTGGGAAAAAAGTGTGTGGGGTACTTTGAAGGACTGGATCAAAAGTTTTGATCTGCAGGCAAGGATGCCCCAAGGCATGGTAAATTGGTGGGACTGTGCAGACGCTATGACAACGGATGAATGGACACTGTGCAGAGATCACCGGACAGGGGTGCTCCCTCCCAGTGGGGGATCACTTGAGGAGTGAAGGATATTCAGCCACTGATCTTCGGGTAAGCGCCCTCCAAGGCGGACTTTGAGATGCACAACAACGCAAAATTGTTGCGCAGAGGCAGATAGCCAAGCTCCATACCCATGAGGACGGCCTCAGTCGTGATCTTGAGTTCATGTCACACTACAGGTGACTCCACCACACTACATACTCCCACACACACACTTCTGTCACACTGTCATACATGCACATACGCTGTGACACACATACTCACGTTCTCTTGCACGCACTCGTTCTCACATGCAGACCAGCATACGCGCACGCACAGATACACATGAATTATTTTGTCCAAAATGCTTATGCAGTTGCAAATACATTCTGTTTTGCTCAAAAAAAACCTAAGCCCAGTTTAAAACATAGACAGATTCGAAACAAGACCTCACACCTAAACCGCATTTTCTGACCTGAGATGTCACCTCTTGTTTACATTGATAAAATCTGTGTGTCTCAGGGCAATGACTTGAGAGGAATCTGGATTTTGCATTTTAATCAGTAGTCTCCTTCCTAACTGATTAAAGATTCAACAAGAGACAGCCAGTTTTAGAGACAACAAGGTGTAGAGCTGGATGAACGCAGCAGGCCAAGCAGCATCAGAGGAGCAGGAAGGCTGACGTTTCGGGCCTAGACCCTTCTTCAGAAATGGGGGAGGGGAAGGGGGTTCTGAAATAAATAGGGAGAGAGGGGGAGGTGGATAGAAGATGGATAGAGGAGAAGATAGGTCAAAGAGGTGGGGATGGATCCAGTAAAGGTGAGTGTAGGAGGGGAGTTAGGAAGGGGATAGGTCAGTCCAGGGAGGATGGACAGGTCAAGGGGGAGGGATGAGGTTAGTAGGTAGGAGATGGGGGGGTGGGGCTTGAGGTGGGAGGAGGGGATAGGTGAGAGGAAGGACAGGTTAGGGAGGCGGGGATGAGCTGGGCTGGTTTTGGGATGTGGTAGGGGGAGGGGAGATTTTGAAGCTTGTGAAGTCCACATGGATACCATTGGGCTGCAGGGTTCCCAAGCAGAATATGAGGTGCTGTTCCTGCAACTTTCGGGTGGTGTCGTTGTGGCACTGCAGGAGGCCCAGGATGGACATATCGTCTGAGGAATGGGAGGCGGAGTTGAAATGGTTCGTGACAGGGAGGTGCACTTGTTTAGTGCAAACCGAACGTAGGTGTTCTGTAGAGCGGTCCCCAAGCCTCCGCTTGGTTTCCCCGATGTAGAGGAGGCCACAAGGGGAACAGCAGATACAGTATACCACATTAGCAGATGTGCAGGTGAACATCTGCTTGATGTGGAAGGTCTCCTTAGGGCCTGGGATGGGGGCGAGGGGGGGCAGGTGTAGCACTTCCTGCGGTTGCAGGGAAAAGTGCCGGGTGTGGTGGGGCTGGAGGGGAGTGCGGAGCGGACAAGGGAGTCATGGAGAGAGTGGTCCCTCTGGAATGCAGATAAGGGTGGGGAGGGAAAATGTCTTTGGTGGAGTCGGATTGCAGATGGTGGAAGTGTCGGAGGATGATGCATTGGATCCAGAGGTTGGTGGGGTGGTACGTGAGGATGAGGGGGATTCTGTTTTGGTTGTTATTGCGGGGCGGGGGTGTGAGGGATGAGTTGCGGGAGACAGTCGAGGGTGTTCTCGACCACTTGGCGGGGCGGGGAATGTTGCGGTCCTTGAAAAACAAGGACATCAGAGATGTACAGGAGTAGAATGCCTCATCCTAGGAGCAGATGCGACGGAGGTGAAGGAATTAGGAATAGGGGATGACATTTTTGCAGGAAGGTGGGTGAGAGGAGGTGTATTCGAGGTAGCTGTGGGAGTCAGTGGGCTTAAAATGGATATCGGTTTCTCGGTGGTTGCCAGAGATGGAAACAGAGAGGTCCGGGAAGGAGAGAGAGAGGTATTAGAGATGGTCCAGGTGAACGTGAGGTTGGGGTGGAATGTGGTGAAGTGGATGAACTGTTCGAGCTCCTCGTGGGAGCACAAGGTGGTGCGGATACAGTCATCAATGTAATGGAGGAAGAGGTGGGGTTTAGGGCCAGTGTAGCTACGGAAGAGGGATTGTTCCACGTAACCTACAAAGAGGCAGGCATAGCTTGGGCCCATGCGGGTACCCATGGCCAACCCCTTTCTCTGTAGGAAGTGGGAGAAATTGAAAGAGAAGTTGTTGAGGGTGAGGATGAGTTCGTCTAAGCGGGTGAGGGTGTCAGTGGAGGGGGAACTGGTCGGGCCTGCGGGACAGGAAGAAGCAGAGGGCCTTTAGGCCATCTGCATGGGGAATGCAGGTGTATAGGGACTGGACATCCATGGTAAAGATGAGGTGTTGGGGACCGGGGAATTGGAAGTTCTGGAGGAGGTGGAGGGTGTGGGTGGTGTCACGGACGTAGATAGGGAGTTCCTTGACCAAGGAGGAGAAAATGGAGTTGATATAGGTGGAGATAAGTTCGGTGGGGCAGGCGGAGACGATGGGTCGACCAGGGCAGTCAGGTTTGTGGATTTTGGGGACGAGATAGAAGCGGGCGGTGTGGGGTTGGGGAATGATGAGGTTAGAGGCTGTGGGTGGGAGGTCACCTGAGGTGATGAGGTTGTGGATGGTTTGGGAGATGATGGTTTGGTGGTCGGGGGTGGGGTCATGATCAAGAGGGCGGTAGGAAGAGGTGTCGGAGAGTTGGCGCCTGGCCTCAGCGATGTAGAGGTCAGTGTGCCATACTACAACTGCGCCTCCCTTGTCCGCAGGTTTTATGGTGAGGTTGGGATTGGAGCGGAGGGAGCGAAGGGCTGCATGTTCCGTGGGTGAGAGTGGTGGAGAGGTTGAGGCAATTGATGTCTCAACGGCAGTTGGAGATGAAGAGGTCGAGGGAGGGTAGGAGGCCTTCGGGTGGTGTCCAGGAGGAGGGGATGTGTTGGAGGCGGGAGAAGGGGTCAGTAGAGGGAGGGTCACATCATCTTTACCATGGATATCCGGTCCCTATACACCTGCATTCCCCGTGCAGCTGGCCTAAAGGTCCTCCGCTTCTTCCTGTCCCACAGTCCCGACCAGTCCCCCTCCACAGACACCCTCATCTGCTTAGCCGAACTCATCCTCACCCTCAACAATTTCTCTTTCAATTCCTCCCACTTCCTACAGACAAAGGGGGTGGCCATGGGTACCCGCATGGGCCCAAGCTATGCCTGCCTCTTTGTAGGTTACACAGAACAATCCCTCTTCCGTAGCTACACTGGCCCTAAACCCCACCTCTTCCTCCATTACATTGATGACTCTATCGGCGCCGCCTCGTGCTCCCATGAGGAGCTCGAACAGTTCATCCACTTCACCAACACATTCCACCCCAACCTCAAGTTCACCTGGACCATCTCTAATACCTCTCTCTCCTTCCCGGACCTCTGTTTCCATCTCTGGCAATCACCTAGAAACCGATATCCATTTCAAGCCCACTGACTCCCACAGCTACCTAGCATACACCTCCTCTCATCCACCTTCCTGCAAAAATGCCATCCCCTATTCCTAATTCCTTTGCCTCTGCCGCATCTGCTCCCAGGATGAGGCATTCTACTCCCGTACATCTCCGATGTCCTCGTTTTCAAGGACCGCAACTTCCCCCCCTCAGTGGTCGAGAACGCCCTCGACTGTGTCTCCCGCATTTCCCACAACTCATCCCTCACACCCTCTCCCCGCAATGCCAACCAAAACAGAAACCCCCTCATCCTCACGTACCAACCCACCAACCTCCGGATCCAACGCATCATCCTCCGACACTTCCGCCATCTGCAATCCAACCCAACCACCAAAGACATTTTTCCCTCCCCACCCATATCTGCTTTCCGGAGGGACCATTCTCTCTGTGACTCCCTTGTCCGCTCCCCACACCCGGCACTTTTCCCTGCAACCACAGGAAGTGCTACACCTGCCCCCACACCTCCTCCCTCACCCCAATCCCAGGCCCCAAGAAGACCTTCCACATCAAGCAGATGTTCACCTGCACATCTGCTAATGTGGTATACTGCATCCGCTGTTCCCGTTGTGGCCTCCTCTACATCAGGGAAACCAAGCGGAGGCTTGGGGACCGCTTTGCAGAACACCTACACTCAGTTCGCACTAAACAACTGCACCTCCTAGTCGCGAACCATTTCAACTCCCCCCTCCCATTCCTCAGACGACATGTCCAGCCTGGGCCTCCTGCAGTGCCACAACGATGTCACACGAAGGTTGCAGGAACAGCAAATCATATTCTGCTTGGGACCCCTGCAGCCCAATGGTATCAACGTGGACTTCACAAGCTTCAAAATCTCCCCTCCCCTCTCTCTCCTCCCACCTCAAGCCCCACCCCCATCTCCTACCAATAACCTTATCCCGCCCCTTTGACCTGTCCGTCCTTTCTGGACTGACCTATCTCCTCCCTACCCCCCCACCTACACTCACCTTTACTGGATCCATCCCCGCCTCTTTGACCTGTCTGTCTCCTCTCCACCTATCCTCTCCTCTATCCATCTTCTATCCGCCTCCCCCTCTCTCCCTATTTATTTCAGAACCCCCTTCCCCTCCCCCATTTCTGAAGAAGGGTGTAGGCCTGAAATGTCAGCCTTCCTGCTCCTCTGATGCTGCTTGGCCTGCTGTGTTCATCCAGCTCTACACCTTGTTAGCTCAGATTCTCCAGCATCTGCAGTTCCTACTATCTCCACAGCCAGTTTTAGGGTTGTTTTTGCTTATAAATTCTGTCTTTTACCCTTTCTTTCACACTACACCCGAGGAAGGAGCTGAGCTTCAAAACCTTGCATTTTCAAATAAACCCTGTTGGATTGTAACCTAGTGTCATGTGACTTTTGACCTTATCTATGCCCCTCAGAACAGTGTGCACCTCAATCAGATCCCCTCCCTCTGCCTTCTCTGCTCTAAGGTAAACAATCCGAGCTTATCCAACCTCTTCATCGCCAAATTGCTCCAATCCGGGTAACATGCTCCAGAATCTTCTCTGCACCCTTTCTAGTGCAGTCACGACCTTCTAATGTTGTGAAAGCAGAACTTCTCAACGTATTCCAGCTGTGGCCTAACTAATGTTGTATACATAACCTCCTTGCTCTTGCATTCAGTGCCTTGATAAATAAAGGCAAGTATCCCATCTCAGCCACTTTACGAACCTGTCCTGCTGCGAAGTACTTCCTTGCTTTGGTAATCCTCCCAAAAAGCATCACTTCACACTTTTCAGGATTTAAGTCCATTTACCACTGTTCAGCCCATCTGACCGGCCTGTCTATATCATCCTGTATCTGACTTTTTTTTTCTTGCTTTCTGCCACACCATTTTTTTTTTTGAGAACTGACTGACAAACCTCCTACATTCATGTCTAACAAACAGCAAGGGGTCCAGCACCAAACACTGTGGTACGCCACTAGATAAAGGCTCCCAGTCACGTTAACACCCTTCAATCATCACGCTCAATTCCTGCCACAAACCAGTGATGGATCCAATTTGCTGAATTGCTGTGGATCCCATGTGCTCTTCATCTCTTAACTAGCCTGTCATGTGAGACTCTTGTTAAAAGCCTTACTGAAGTCCATGTAGGCCATATCCACTGCACTACCTACATCTCCATAGCTATTAATCTTAAAATTCAATCAAATTTGTTAGATTTCCCTTAACAAAGCCATTCTGACTATCTGTGATTAACCCATGCCTCTCTGAGTAGCAATTAATTCTGTCCTCAAGAATTTTTTTCCAATAGTTTCTGATGTTAGGCTCTCAGGCCTGTAGTTTCCTGGTTTATCCTTATCACCCTTGTTGAATAGTGGTGGTCTGGCACTGCTGTGGCCTGAGAGGATTTGAAAATTGATGTCAGAGCCTCTTCAATCTCTTCCCTTATCTTCCACAGCAGCATCAGATAGATCTTATCTGGGTCTGGGTATTTATTGACTTTCAAACCTGCTAAAACTATTAATACCTCGTCCCTCTCATGTTAAATTGTTCAAGTATCACAATCCGTCTCTGTGATTTCTAGACCTACATCATCCTTCTCTAAAATAAATACACATGTAAAGTACTAATTTAAAACCTCAGCAGACTCCACACACACATTGCCACTTTGGTCTCTAATGGGCCCTACTTTTTCTCTGATTATTTTTGTGTCCCTAATATACTTGTAAAACACGTTTGGATTATCCTTAATGTTACTCACCAGTGTTTTTCTCATGTCCCTTCTTTGCTTTCTTAACTTCATTTTAAAACAACCCCTTGCACACTCTATTCTCCTCTTGGCTTCCACTGTTCTAGCCTTCAGAATCTACTATAAGCTTCCTTATTTTTCCTTATCTAATCCTGTACATCCCTTGACATTCCAGGGTTCTCTGGAATTGTTGGGCTCCCCCCTCCCCCACCTTTCACCCCTATGAGAACATTATGGCCTGCATAGACCTAATTCTCCCTTGAATGACTGCCACTGTTCTGCTATGGATTTTCCTGCAAGTAGCCGTTCTTGGTTCACTTTAGCCAGATCCAGTCTTATTAAAATCAGCCTTTCCCCAATTCAGAACCGTTATTTCCAGCCCACCTTAAATCACACTGAGTTTTAATCATTGTCACCAAAATACTCCCTCACTGATGCATCTACCATTTGCCTGGGTTCATTACCAAAAGTTAGATTCAGCACCACATTCTCTCTCCTAGGACTTTGTGAGCTCGCTTAAAAAGCTATCCTGGATACAATTCTAACCCCTTTAAGTCTTTCACACTTTCAACTTTCCCAGTATTAACTGGGATAGACAAATACCTCACCGTTATAGCCCTTTTATTTTTACACTTCTAAGATTCACCCTCATACCTGTCTTTCTATTCCTCCCTAACTGTTTGGGGATCTATATTTTATCTCCAGGAATGTGTTTGCCTCTCCACTGTTATGTTCTACAGGTATGGCCACGTTTGAAGAACATTCTAAGATATCATCCCTCCTTACTGCAGTAATTGAGTCAATATTGAACACAACCTAAATCTTTTACAGCCCTCCCTGTCTCACCTGAAGAATACCCTGGAAAATTGAGCTGCTAGACCTGTCCCTTCCTCAACCATATCACCATGACAGCAATGATATCACATCCTTGTGTGTTAACCAACACTCTCCACTCCTCTGCCTTACTCACAAGACTCCCTGCATTAAAATAAAGCCCATCCAGCCTTGTCATGCTCCCTTCTGACTTGGCTATGTTTGCATTGCCTTCTGAATAGACTTGCTTCTTCTTTTATACGTGACTGTGCATCGCCCTCCACTGTATCTCTGTTCCATTCCCCTGCCAAATTGCTTTAAACCCCACTAACCCTCACTAGCAAGACACCATCCACCCCACCCCAGCAAGGATGTCAGTACTACTTTTGTTTAGGTGCAACCCCTTGGACCTGTACATGTCCCTTCTTTCCTAGAAATGGAGCCAGTGACCCAAGAATCTAAAGCCCTCCTTCCTGCTCCAACTCTTCAGCCATGCAGTAATCTTTTACATTGGTCTATTCTGATATTCATTAGTCCGTAGCACTGGGATTAATCCAGAGATTAAATCCCTCAAATTCCTACTTTTCAATCTGCTATCTAGCTCCCTAAATTCCACTTTTTGTTTTTTTTTTGAAACCTGTGTTGTTGGCTGTAACGTGAGCCACAATCTCTGACTGTTTGCTCCCCACTCTCAGAATGCCCTGCAGCCATTCAGTGACATTCTTACCCTGGCCTCAGGGAGATAATGCCCTGTCCTAGAGTTGCATCTGCAGCCACTGGAACACTTGTTTGTACCCCTCGCTGGTACCTCTTACTCCGACCACGATATTGTTCTCCCTCTCTCCTCCCCCATCACTTGTGCAGCTGGGCTTTGGCTGCACTCCCACCATTTTCCAGCACACTCAATCTATTCTTGAGTGAGATGTTCTCTGGGGCTTTCCTGTCTACACGCTTGCCTCCTTTTTAGTGATGGTCACCCATTCCCTTTCCTTAAGCTGCGGGGTATCCATATCTAAAAACATGCTCTTCACTGCCAGCCTCCTGGATGTACTGCTGTGCCTCCAGCTGACACTCCAGCTAATTAAAGCAGCAGCACTTCCTGCAGAAAGGATCATCCAGGCTGCTAGCAGTGTCTTAAAATTTTCCACATACTGCAGGCCATGCAGTACCTGGGACTGAGCTCCCCAACCATAACTTGTCTTAAACTTTCTTCTGTTACGTTAGTTTTACTCTCCTTTCTTTATCCTACTTTAGTTTATTTATATTTCTTTATTATGTTGGCACTGACTTCCACTTGTTTCCGATGGTCCTTATTCCAAAAACAAATTGCACCTTTCTAATTCATAACAATTCGCAGACAATCCCTAACAGCAGTGTGATCTCAGGTAGATGGCCTTACTCATGCATCGTTTATCTCAGGGACAAATGGGACACTGAGGTTGCAAAGAGACTGGCTGAACCTGAGGCTGTTACCAGGACAAGGGATGGAGTTTGGAGTGGGAACGGAAAACTGTGATTCCAGTTGTCTTAGCATTTAATAGGAGGAAATTTCTGCTCTTCGACACACACAGCCTGCTGATTTAGGAGTGGTGGAAGGAGGTAATAATCATATCAAGCAGGATAGAGTTAGTGTCTGTATGAAAACCAACACTCCACCTTTGCCAATGTCCCTGAGGGACCACGTGTAGCTGATAAATAGGAAGGACCAAGGATAAGTCCTAAGGGACACCATTGGTAATGGCAAGAGAGTACAAACAGAAGTCATTGCAAGAGATTCTGTGGTCACAGTTAGAATGGACTTGAGTGAGAGAGTTCCAGCTAATTGGACAAGAGTGGGGAGGTGTTGGAGGAGGATAGTATTGTCAATCATGTCAAAGGTGGACAGGTTGAGAAGGACAAGGAGAGAAGATTTACTCTTTGTCACATGAATGTCGTTTGTGACTTTGAGCTGCGTTGCTATTGCTGTGGAGCAGTTTAAATGTGAAATTCTGGGAAACCTCCCAACCTTGTGTGTATTCTAATTCCTTACTGCACTGAATACAAGCATCTCAATCCTTGTGACTTCAGTGTTATTAATACTCTTATCCTTAACTTCCTCAACTCTAGGTTGGATTTGCAGTTTCTCCAGAACCTGCCGCCTCAAAGGGAGGGTATGTGAACAGTTGCCGATCACTTCAAGGCCAAGTACAAAACAACCCAGGGAGTAAGTCTGGCGACTGAAGCAAGGTACAAGGAGAGTGAACAGAGAGAAATAAATGGGAAGGAAAGACAAAAGACTCCATGAAATCTGGTGTTCTCAATTGTTGAGGATCGGCTGTATTGAAAGGGAGCTCGAAACTGTATTCGCTGACACATTCTGTTAAATCTCCATTTGTTGGCAATGTCAAGGTGATGTGTGGCCTTGAGAACTTGAGGGTAATCAGTTGTTTCTGTTTTATAGTTTAGGTGCAGCTAAATCCTGGAAGATGTGTATCTAGTTCTAACTGTAAGGAGCTCCTGAAGAAAAAGAGAAGCCACAAAGTGCAGAAAAAACAAAACACTTGATTGCTGGCAGTAACATGTAGGACTACATACAGAATGTTGGATAATCTGGGTCAGTCTGAGCAGCAACAGAGTGAACCTGGGGGAGGGGGGTGCGGGTAAACAGGGTAAATACCTGAGGGGCGGGGTTAGTCGGGGTGAACCTGGGGTGAACAGCAGGGTAAATACCTGAGGGGTGGAGTGAGTCAGGGTGAACCGGGGCGGGGGGGGGGGGGGGGGGAGCGGGAAGGTGTGGGTGGGTGCGTGCGGTGGTGAACCTAGAGGTGGAGCTCCAGAGGTGATGTCCTGACTCAAAAAGTGACCAAGGCTTGGCTGCTCAGGGATGAGGTTTGCAGACTGAATGATTGGTGTCTGGAGAGAGGAAAATTACTTTTTGTCATTGTAGTCTGCTAGGAATACAGAGCAGGAATGAGAGACCTGAGTTTGGTAAAGTTGTGTAATAAGTTCCTGCATTATTGTCTGTAGGTGATAAGGTTGATTTAGTCAATACGATTCACAATGGCACTAGAACCTGGCTACATGGAACACTCCTCGTGCAATGTGTCAGAAATCAGGGACGCTTCTAGTTTCCACAGTGACCCCGTATGCACAAAGTGCGTTTAGCTGCAGCTCCTGCTGCTTTGCTTCCCTCCTGCACTCTCCTCTTTAATACCTTGAAGAAAGCTGCAGTCAGTTTCTGGTTATTTATTATTTAAAGCTTCTTTATTGGCTATGTTAACTTTTCATTTCTGATAACATAAAGAAAGAGGTGCTGTGTGAATGCACTTTGAACAGTGAACACAATGGTCTACCCTATGTCCTACCAAACTGGCCCTCAAAGTATGGACAGTTCAATGGTATCTGCACTTGTTTGTTCTTTTAAGAACAAAATTCTCTTCACTTGGATCAATTTCATTCCCCTCCCTCATCAGTCTCGGGTTGAATAAGACTGTTCCCAAATTTGAGGTTCTAACCCAATATCATCTCCAGTGCACAGAGCCTCCACTTTCACCTTCGTACGTAACCAGACTCCACTCCTACATCCAATATCCGCTATAACCCTCACCAATGCCTTGTCATTTCTAGACTCCACCATTCCAATGCTCTCTTCCTCCCAGCCTGCATATTTTGGAAACCTCAATTGTTCTAAAGTCCTGTACCTGTTCTGTAATGCCTCAATGCTCATTTGATTTCATCCTTGTACTTGGTGACCCACTGACTCTTAGTCCAACACCTTGGCTTTCAAATAATCATCATTGTCTTCAAATCCTTTTGGAGCCTTACAACCGCACCCTCTCCCATTTATAATTTTCTATAATGCAACCTCCATCCATAATCAGTTCATCCAGTATCGGAGATTGCATTAGATATTTGATCCCCATGTTCCTTAGTGCTGCTTAATGATTGTTCTTTCAGCTGCATGGCCCAAGCTTTCGAATTCCATTCCTAACCTCCCAGCCTCTCTCTGCCACCACCACCTATAAAATGCTCCACGAACTCACCTCTGACAGATTTTTCAGTCATTTCCCCCCTCCTCCTTCTCCTTTGGTTTGCCATCCATTTTTAGTTTGCTTCTCTGAAGTCCCTTGAAATATCTACAGGGTTTTTTAGGTTTTTGAAATTTTCATATTTTCTATTTTAACAGTTTTCAGCCATGACCATAGTTAACAGCTGGGATAAATTGAATAGAAGATTGAATTTGTGACATCATCTTTAAATCATTTTCCCACCTGATGATTTTATTAACTAACATTAGAAAAAAATGCTTTTCATCAGAACAATAGATTTTATTTTTGTTTTTGAGCTCCATGATGGCCGGTGCTGTGGATCGTTCAGATCACGATCAATGTGGCAGTATCCTTAAATCTCCCTGGGCTATAGGCAAGCTTGTAGCTGTAATTGTACCTTGTTAAAGGCTTTCACTCAACTTCCTTTTCCTCCTGTACTGCATGTCTTTGTGCTGACTGCCTCGAGGTATTTTCCTCATCGACCTGTTCAGACATGTTATGACACATCTGAAGCAGGTTGGACTTGGTTTTAGGCCTTCTGGTCCAGAGGCAGGGACGTTATCAATGTACCACAAGAGCCTTCACTACCACACTCTACTTGCAGCCTGGTCTCATAAGCCTCTGAGATTGAAATTAAATTCAAAATTCAAACTTTAAAATTTCAGTTGAAGAAATTTTTGTTTTAAAAATAAATCTCTCAGGAAGTCGGAAGTGTTTTTGCACTTCTAAAAGGATATAAAATCAACGCACAGATCTTTAAACCCTCAATGATAATATTACAACACAAATTATTAATAAGGTGTCAATTGCATATTTTTACTGAAATGGTACAACATCATTCCTGGGAATTTATTGTGGGAGAAGCTGGAAAAAGAGTTTTGCAGAATTAAATATGAATCCACACTCAATATCCAGCTATTTCCCACACGTATCACAGGATTTTAACTACAATTCTGTCTTCGCATCAAATTGTTGGATAGACTGGAATTACAAGTTCTTCTGAGTGACCTGCAGTTAGTCCCAGCTGTTAATTCAAGCAGTGAAAAGATGTATGTCTGGTGATCGCTATCAAAATGAGTGATAGAGCTGTACAGCACGGAAACAGACCCTTCAGTCCAACTTGTTCATGCCAACCAGATATCTTAAATTAATTGTATCAGAGATAAAAGGTACTGCAGATGCTGGAGAATCCGAGATAACAAGCATGGGGCTGGATGAACACAGCAGGTCAAGCAGCATCATAGGAGCAGGAAAACTTGACGTTTCGGGCCTAAACCCTTCATCAGAAAATCAGATTTTCTGATGAAG
>JAHRHZ010000047.1:19810428-19882482 GCA_024137785.1 Ginglymostoma cirratum | reverse complement strand
CTTCATCAGAAAATCAGATTTTCTGATGAAGGGTTTAGGCCCGAAACGTCAAGTTTTCCTGCTCCTATGATGCTGCTTGACCTGCTGTGTTCATCCAGCCCCATGCTTGTTATCTTAAATTAATTAGTCTCTGTCACCTTTAGTGACAGACACTAACTTCTATCAGCGCAGTTGCACAATTGGCTAATTTGTTGACGACTTCAGCTTTCAATCAGAGGGTCTGGAAATGATGCCAAGCTTGAACTGAAGAACCTAAACAGATTGCTCCTGAGCTCATTTCTGAAAAAGCATCAGCTTTGATGTGGAACCTGTTGCTTGTCATTTACAGTGCTGTCCCTGGAGGACTGCCATGCTTGTCTTTATTGATCAGTACCTTGAGTGTAGGAGTTGGGAGATAATGTTATGGCTGTACGGGACACATCTTTGGAATACTGTGTGCAATTCTGGTCTCCCTACTCTGGAAGGATGTTGTGAAACTTGAAAGGGTTCTTAAAAGATTTACAGGGTTGTCAGGGTTGGCGGGTTTGAGCTATTGTCTCTGATGCTCCAGGGAATAAAGGGTGAGCTCATAGAGGTTTATAAAATCATGAGGGGCATGGATAGGGTAAATAGACAGACAAGGTCTTTTCCCCAGGGCGGGGGAGTCCAAAGCTAGAGGGCATAGGTTTATAGTGAGAGGGGAAGGATTTAAAAGGGACCTAAGGGGCAACTTCTTCACATAAAAGGTGGTGCTTGTATGGAATTCCCTC
Organism: Ginglymostoma cirratum; assembly: GCA_024137785.1. Taxonomy (NCBI): domain Eukaryota; kingdom Metazoa; phylum Chordata; class Chondrichthyes; order Orectolobiformes; family Ginglymostomatidae; genus Ginglymostoma; species Ginglymostoma cirratum. The sequence goes on along the minus strand of JAHRHZ010000047.1, from coordinate 19,881,733 downwards.
TCACTCTAAACTTATACCCTCTAGTTTTTGACTCCCCCACCCCCCAACCCTGGGGAAAAGACCTTGTCTGTTTATCCCATCCATGCCCCTCATGATTTTGTAAACCTCTTGAAAGTTACCCCTCAGCCTCCAATGCACCAGGGAAAATAGCCTCAGCCTATTCAGCCTCTCCCTGTAGCTTAAACCCTCCAACCCTAGCCACATTGTTGTAAATCTTTTCTGAACCCTTTTGGGCTTCACAACATCCTTCCTATAGCAGGGAGACCAGAATTGCACACAGTATTCCAAAAGTGGCTGAACCAATGTCCTGTACAGCCGCAACATGACCTCCCAACTCAATGCATTGATCAATAAAGGGCAAGCGTACCAAGCACCACCTTCACTATCCTAACTACCTGCTGCTCCACTTTCAAGGCACTATGAACCTACACTCCAAAGTCTCTTTGTTCAGCAACACTCCCCAGGACCTTAAGTCCTGCCATGCTTTGCCTTTCCAAAATGCAGCACCTCACATTTATCTAAATTAAACTCCATCTGCCAATCCACAGACAATTGGCCCATCTGATCAAGGTCCCAATTTACTCTGAGGTAACCTTCTTTGCTGTCCACTACTCCTCCAATTTTGGTGTCATCTGCAAACTTACTAACCATACCTCCTATATTCACATCCAAATCATTTATATAAATAATGGAAAGCAGTGGACCCAGCACCGATCCTTGTGGCACGTCGCTGGTCGCAGGCCTCCAGTCTGAAAAGCAACCTTCCACCACCACCCTCTGTCTCCTACCTTCGAGCTAGTTCTGTATCCAAATGCATAGTTCTCCCTGTATTACATGTGATCTAACCTTGCTGACCAATTTACCATGAGGAACCTTGTCAAATGTCTTACTGAAGTCCAAATAGATCACATCCGTGAGGACTCTGGGATGTAGGTTATCAGACCCTGGGGATTTATCTGCCTCCAATCCCATCAAAGTATGTATTTAGTTGATGCGCCATTTCTTTTCACGGTTTCTGACTGTAAGGGACCTATATTCATTTAGCATTAACTTTCCCTACTGAAACTTTTACTTTCAGTTTTTATGTTCCCCACGAGCTTACCCTTGTATTCTATTTTCCCTTTCCTCATCAATCCTTATATCCTCCTATGTTGAATTCTAAACTGCTCCCACACCTTTGGTCTGTTTTCTTTCCTGGCCAATTTCCATGCCCCTCCCTTGCATCTAATACTACCTCTAATCTCCCTCATAAATCATGGTTTGGCTAACGATCCCATTTTACTTTTGAGCCAGTTAAGGATAAAGTTAGCAAAAAGCAAAGAACCGCAAATGCTGGAGATCTGAAACAAAAACAGAAATTGCTATACCCCTCCCTGTCTCTGTGACCTCTGCCAGTCCCTGCGCCTGTCCCTATCTCTGTGACCTCTGCCAGTCCCTGTGCCCGTCCCTGCACCCCTCCCTATCTCTGTGACCTTCTGTGCTCTGGGATGCGTTGCCTGAAAGCAAATTGAACACCAAGTCAAAAAGGAGGAGCTCCTTATCATAAATTGTGTAATACAGAGGAATCCACTCATCTCAGTGTCTCTGTGCTGACTCAGTTCACACATTGATACCGTCTTCCTTTTTGTAGTATCTCTGCATTTTTGTTTTCTCTTCAGGTAATGATCTGTGGGATTGTTCAATAACGACCGAGATTGGTGAGTGGCACAAATAGCCTCTTTATTGAGAACCTGTAGTTTGAGGCGGTGATGGAATCCAAAGTACAGTTTTACAGTAGCCTCTTTTATACGAAGTTTTTACATACATTAAAATTTGAGCTCTATGGTGCCGCATAGCTGTATCTATTGTACGCAGGTTTGTGTGACATCTGTCCTGGGGAAACAGATGATTTAAGCACTTACTAAATGCTGGCTGCTACTCCTGATGGGATTAGAACGTCTTTCCGGTCTGAGCTTGCATAATGAAGAGGTGTTAGTCCTTTTGTCTTTAAAGGTAGTAATGTTAGAAATACTAGACCTATACAGCTAAATAATTGAGAAATTATATGTGTACTAAATAAAAGTATAGAGGATATTACACCAATCTCCCTTGGCTGGGTCGTGAGATTTCATCTACTGTTGCCAGTATTTGGCAGTTCCTACACATTCATTCATGTAGTTTCATGGAAGCACTGTTTTGATAGTAAGTTTCTTAAAGGGGGTAGCGGCCCTATTTAATGTGTATTTAAAAAATATAAATCTGTATGTCAGGACAAGATGGTAATCCTAAATAAAAGCTAGAGATAGGTTCTACAGTCTATAGGTAGTGTATAAGGAAATTTCAGAGATAAAAAGCAGCAGACTGTAGGGACATGCTGGTGGAGGAAACTGTGTGAAGTCCTGCAGCCCATTCAGGACCTGAGAGACAGTCACTAAGGGCTAATTAATATTATAATCTTCCCATAGTTTTGAGTGAGTTATGGAAACACGATTGCATTGTTCTGAGTAGGTTACAGTATTAACACTTATTGAGGGGTAGCCTTTGATACAGAAACGGGCCTAAACATCGCTTGCAGCATGGGGCCGATAAGAATTGAAAGATGTGAAAGAAACAGTAATGGGCTGGCAGCCTAAGAACGAATGTTTAACTTCATTTTACTCTTACAAGATAAACTTAGTACAAAAATGTGTTTTTATGAATGGAAACACGGTATAGTAAACGTACAGTGCTTGTGAATGAGTTCGTAAAGAGAATCATAATACAATATCTCAGATTTAATTCCCTTTTAAATGCCACAATTTGATCTTCCTCCACTGTACTCCGAGGCAGTACATTTCAGATTCTAACCACACGCTGCTTTTTGTTAAAAAAAAACTTCGTTCCTCATGCCAGTTTCTGTTTGTGCCAATCTCTTTAACTCTGTGACATTGGGTTCTTCATCCACCTGCCCCCACCCCTCCCCCGAAACTAATGGGGACACTGTCTTCCCAACTGTCCCTCTTGTGGTTTTGAACACATTCATCAAACCTTCTCCCAAACTTCTCCATAAGGAAAAGAGCTCCAGCTTCTTCATTCTATCTACGTAACCAAAGGCCTTCATCCTCGAGCCGTGTTTGTGAATGTATTTGCCCCCTCTCTAATGCCTTCACACCTTCCTAAAGTGTAGCACACTCAGAACTGGATGCAACATTCCAGCTGATGTTGAACCTGTGTTTTATAGAAGATTACAGTTAACCTCCTTGCTGTTGTACACTCACTGTTATTTATAAAACTAAGGATTCCAGTGCTTTATTACCTGCTCTTTATCCTGTCCTGCTACACTCGATTTGTGTATATAAATGCCCAGGTTCCTCTACTCCTGAGCCCCCTTTCGAATTGTTATTCCATATCGTGTCTCCATATTCTTCTGACCAAAATGAATCACTCCTTGTTTCTTTGCATTGAATTACATCTGCCCATTGTCTGCCCTTTCCACTGATCTATGCATCACCTTTTGATGATTGCAATTACTTACCTAAGGAAGGATACATTTGTCTCGAGCTGCAGCAGTAAAAGCTCGTTAAATTGATTCCTGGGATATCTTACGAGGAGAGATTGAATAGAATGGGCCTATACTCTTTTATAGTTGATAGGAGTGAGAAGTGATCTGATTGAAATTGTCAATATAGGGGTGTCAGAGGAGTAGACAGAGACCTGACTAGAGAGTCTGCTGCTGTGGGTCATAGTCTCAGGATTAAAGATCAGCCACATGAGATGATAAGTTTCTTCGCTCAGAGGGCTGAGAATCTATAGTTTTCGATCATACTGCATTCTAGTGCTGTGCTGTTGAGGATATACAGAGCTCAATAGATTGTTGGTGTTTAATGGAATTGAGAGAGAGTGGGATTGGGCAGCTCGATGGATTGAGTACAAGTCATCCATGATCCTAGTGAATGATGGAGCAGGCTCCTGCAGGTGTATGGCCAACACTTCCCATCTCTTATATTCTCTCATCTGTACCACATACCACTTCTTGATATTATTGGGTTTGCATATTATAGAGACAGCAGCTGTGTCAAAAGAAACCTGTAATTTATTTTCAGGTTAGGGAGGGATCAGGATCCACTAATTGAATGAAACAAACAATGCTGCAAATTGCACAACAGGACAGACAGAGCCTGTGGGGAGAGAAGCGTTCATCAGAAAAGTCGTTAACTTGACAAGTTCAGATGAAACAAAAACAGAAGTTGCTGGAAAAGCTCAGCAGGTCTGGCAGCACCTGTGAAGAAAAAAAAATCAGTTAACGTTTCGGGTCCGGTGACCCTTCCTCAGAACCGAAATGTTAACTCTGATGTTTTCTTCACAGATGCTGCCAGACCTGCTGAGATTTTCCAGCAACTTCTGTTTTTGTTCCTGATTTACAGCATCTGCAGTCATTTTGGTTTGTATTAAGTTCTGATGAAAGGTCATCAACTTTAAAAACTTTCCATCCTTACTTCACATTTCCAGCATCCGCCACACATTTTGATTTTCTGTTTTGCACTGACTGTGTCAGTTAATGCTACATCCTGCTCTGTCACCAATAGGCTTATGTACACATGTGATTCATAATCATATCTTGAGTTCTAGAATTGGCTGCTTTTGGAACTCTTTGTAATTGATACAGCAGTAAACTAATATTTGAGGTAGTGTTTTCCTTTGAGAGATTTGAAGTGTGTTTCAGTAGCAAATGTAAGATGGTAATATTCCTATAACTGTACAGTTTATGTTCCATGTCTCAATTTAAAAGCCACAAAATTAAAATATTTCAATAAATTGGTTCAACTTGCTCTAAACCAATTGCTTAGAAGTTGTAAGATACCATGGCAACAAGTCTTAGATTTAAAAGGTCCAAGAAAGTGTATTCACTGCTTCAGGTGAACATTAGTCAACAGCCTATCGGAGTGTTTGACTTATCTGTTAAAGGTGATGCAGCTTGACGGGAAGAACGAGGAGTGTCAGCTCATTGGCACAGTTTAAAGTGGGCGTATTGGACAGAGAGCTGCAGAGGAATTGGGGAAAGCTGTTAAGAGCCAGTGATTCTATGTTAATAAAGAGGCATTGAGTACAACAATAAGAAAGTTTGCTAGGGCTTTGAAACACTGGTCATACTCAACTGGAGTATTTTGTTCACTTCTGGTTATAACAGTCTGAGGTATGTCAGGAGCTTTGAGAAGCTGCAGATGCAATTTACAGGAATTGTCCTAGCGATGAGGGACTTCAATTCATTGATGCGGCTGGAGAAGCTGGGATTCTTTTCCTGAGAGCAGAGAAGGTTAATTTCATGGAAATATTCAAAATTATGAAGTTTCTTTTCATCAAAAAAAAGTAGAAATTGTTCCATTGATAGAAGGGTCACAGATTTAAGAAATTGACAACCAGGCTTGAAATGAGAAGTTTATTTCCATGGAAGTAATTGGGGGACACAGTGGTTAGCACTGCTGCCTCACAGCGCCAAGAACCCAGGTTCGATTCCACCCTCTGGTGACTGTCTGGGTGGTGTTTGCACATTTTTCCTGTGTCTGCATGGGTTTCCTCTGGGTGCTCCGGTTTCCTCCCACAGTCCAAAAATGTGCAGGCCAGGTGGATTGGCCATGCTAAATTGCCCGTAGAGTTCCGACGTGTCTAGGTTAGGTGTGTTAGCCATGGGAAATGCGGGATTACAGGGATAGTGTTGGGGGCTGAGTTTGGGTAGGCTACTGTTTGGAGGATCAGTGCACACTCAATGAGTCAATGGCCTCTTTCTGTACTTTAGCGATTCTATGAAATTATAATCTGGAATGTGCAGCTGTGTAAGGGTGGGGAATCTGATTCAGCTAAAACCTTTCAAAAAGAATTGGATTAATGCATTAATGTGAGTGGCTTGGATGGAAATTTGCAAGTGATGGTATTCCCATGTATCTGCTGCCTTGCCCTCTAGATCGTGGTGGTCATTTGCTTGAAAGGTGCTAGTGAAGGTTCTTCGAATTTCTGCAGTACATCTTGTATACACTGCTACTGAGTGTAGGTAGTGGAGGGGGTGGATGTGGTGCTTATCTCGCAGGGGTGTTTGTGCTGGACGGTGTCAAGCTGCTTGTGTGTTGTTGGGGCTGCACCCATCCAGTCAAGTGGGGAGTATTCCATCACACACCTGACTTCTGTTATAGATGGTGGACAGGCTTTGGGAAGCCAGGAGGTAAGTTACTCATCATGTTCCTAACTTCTGACCTGCACTTATAACCACAGCATTTACGTGGTTGGTCCAGTTGAGTTTCTTATCAATGGTACCCACAGGATGTTGATAGTGAGGTATTCAATGATTTTAAATCATTGAATGTGAGGAATGATTAGACTCTCTATTTGGAAATGGTCAATATTTGGTGTTTGAGTTGCAAATATTCATTGCCACTTTTCAACCCAAACTTGGCTACAATCCAGATCCTGTTGCATTTGAACATGGACTGATTCAGTTGTGAATGGTACTGAACGTTGTGCAATCATCAGCGAACATTCCCATTTTTGACCTTATGATGGAGGGAAGGTCGTTGATGAAGCAGCTGAAGGTTAATTTTTATTTTAGACAGCAGTAATATAAAGGTGGTAGTCCCTGGAATGCTACCTGATCCATGGGAAAATGGGCATAGGGTAACTAAGATCAGAGAGCTGAATGTGTTTCAAAGATTGGTGTGGAAAAAAAAGTTTTCAATTCTTGGGGCACTGGTGTCAAATTGAGGGGAGGGGGAGCTGATCGTCATGACTATTTTCACCAGACGTTCAGCAAATGTCCTGCAGAGTCAGAACTGATTCTTGACATTTCCAAAACTCTACCAAAGCCTTTGTTCTGAACTGGGTAAGAATGGATGTTCACATCAGCTAGCTGCTGGTCATTTTGCTGATGAATATTAGTGAGCTGTTTTCCATGATGAAGGAAGGTGGATTTATAATTACTGGAGCTGACTCATAAAATAGGCCAGTGCCTCTACTGAGTTAATCATACAATGACTCCACGACAGTAAGAGGCCATTTGGCCCATTGTCCCTATACCCTTTTCCCGACTCTTTGAAAGTGCTATACTATTGCTCTGTATGTTGTCCTGATCTTCTTAATCTGGTGTTGTCATGTAACTGGGAAGGTGCGCGCTGATAATTGTACCTCTCTGTTCTCACAGCCATCACAAGTTGTATGAAATCCCCATGAGACGCCAAACTGACCAATTTCCCTGACTGACTATTGCCAGGATAAAAGCATTTCCCACCAGCTTTCATCAGCAAAAGTAAAACAACTCTCCATTGTAGAGCATTAAACTTTAACAAATATTAGAGAAAAGAGAGAATTTCTAATCAACTACTTTGCTACGTAAACTCCAAATGCACACATGCCCTCAATTATGACTGGAGAGCATTGTTGAACAGAGACCTGGGTGTATGTACGTAGTTCCTTGAAAGTGGCGACACAGACAGGGTGGTGAAGAATAATCACGAGGAGCGTGGATAGGGTGAATAGTCAAGGCCTTTTCCCCAGGGTAGGGGAGTCCAAAACTAGAGGGCATAAGTTTAACGTGAGAGGGAAAAGACTTTAAAGGGACCCAAGGGGCAGTTTTTTCACACAGAGGGTGATGTATATATGGAATGAGCTGCCAGAGCGAGTGGTAGAGCAGGTACAATTGCAGCATTTAAAAGACATTCGGACAGGTACATCGAAAGGAAAGGTTTAAAGGGATATGGGCAAATGGGACTAGTTTAATTTAGGAAACCTGGATGGCATGGGAGTTTGAGCTGAGCAGCATGTTTCTGTAATACCTCTATGACTGCTGCCTTGGCATTTACAGCTTTTAACGAGCTCCAGCTCCAGCTCCACCAACCAGTTGTTGTCAGGTTCTTAGTGCTGCTCAGTTTCATTCTGCCTCTTACTGATTCTTAAAAGAAAATTGCATCGCACAGCTGAACTATCTGTAATATTCCATTTCAATTTGTTAAACCACCTGCTCTTTCAGCCACATTGCAGTCCTATTTTCATCTTATAGTCTTGAAAAAAACAAGGTTTTTCATTTACACCAGTGATGAAGTCATAGAATTTGTGTTTTTGTATTGAAAATAAATCTGTTTGTCTTCCTACCCAATCTAGGGGGGTTCAGTTTCTTGTTGCCTGTGGAGTTTGTGATGTTCCTCATGGATAGGAGAAGTTCTCACTCGTACTAGCAAACAATTCCTGTTATTTGCGAGAAGAGAAAGGCAAGGGGAGAAAAGAATAGAAAGGAGAGTCAAGCACTGGGAAGTTGTACTGCCCTCTGGTGTCCAAACATAGTTAGGATCAGAGATTTGTCACATCTGGAATGTAACAGGGCAATGATAGATTGGTTATCTTTCATCTTTCTTTTATCACTTGATCATTTTTTTGAAGGTTTGTTAATCACTTGTGTTCTTTCTCATTGGGAGATTTAATGGGGGTTTCATCAAGCCCAGGTCAGAGGGTTGTGCAGTGTCAATGGGGAATTTGGCACTTTATCAATGGAGAGTTTGTAGCAAATGAGTTCTGTAGCAGAGTTTTACAGCATTTCTAAATCAGTTCTTTCATTGCAGTGTCTCACTGTGTCAAGATGACGGCTCTTCAAGTTTTTTCAAAGCTGCGCAGACCTGGGCTCCAGCCCTTCAGCACTGGAGTCAGGAATTTCTCTCTTTCTCCAAATGGTGCATCCCAAAGTCACTTTGATGTATTAGTGGTGGGAGGTGGAACAGGAGGAATTACTATGAGTGCTCGGCTGAAGAGAAAAGTGGGAGCTGGAAACGTAGCCATAATTGAACCAAGTGAGGTAAGAGCCTTCATTTCCCTTATTGGTCAGTGAAATGTTTCAAGGAATGTCTTGAAGGATGGGTGAAGTTGGGAGCTGTGGAGTTAGAGAGAGAACGTGAGAGCCATGCACTGCTGGTGGTGATTAAAAGTTGGGGATGCTCAAGAAACTAAAGGTGAATGAGCACAAAACTGAATCCAGGGCTGCAGGAAATGATCAACAAATGCCTGACCCACCCTTCAGGTTTCTTTTTTTAATCAAAATGTTTAGAGATGTTATCTCACCCCACTGGAGCAGGTGGGAATTGAACTCTAACCTTCTGGTCCAGAGGTAGGGACACTGACAATGCGTCACAAGAGCCCCCTAACAAGTTTCATCCCCTTCTGAATCCACATTCCCCAACCCCCATAGTCTTCAGCTTCCACAGCTCCCCCCCACTTCACTAAACAACCCCAGGCCCAGTGATGAGATATTCCTAATAAAAACCGAAAGAACTGAGGATGCTGTAAATCAGGAACAGAAACAAAGTTGCTGGAAAAGCTCAGCAGGTCTGGCAGCATCTGTGAAGGAAAAAACAGAGTTAACGTTTCGGGTCCGGTTCTGAGGAAGGGTCAGCGGACCCAAAACGTTAACTCTGTTTTTTCCTTCACAGGTGATGAGATATTCCTGGTTGGTAGGCAGTGCTGTTCACTGCTCACCACATCAGTGTTAGTGAAGGAGCAGGGAATCCTTGTGGGACATCGGCAGTTCTGCCTACCGTCCTGATCCGTTTCACCAGTTTCTACCTCAGCGGCTGCTTTTTGCAAAACATCCGGATCCAATTGGCCTCACACGAAACAAATATCGCTTAATATTGGCACCGTTGACTATAACCATCATCTTACAATGAACAGGAACAGGCCCTTCTAAACCTGCGCCGATTCAGATTCTCTATCTAAACCTGTCGCCTATTTTCCAAGGATCTGTATCCCTCTGCTCCCTGCCCATTCATGGGCTATCGTGCCCACCTCTACCACTTCCGCTGGCAACGCGTTCCAGGCACCCACCACCCTCTGCGTAAAGAACTTTCCACGCATATCTCCCTTAAACTTTTCCCCTCTCACCTTGAAATCGTGATCCCTAGTAATTGAGTCCCCCACTCTGGGAAAAAGCTTCTTACTATCCACCCTGTCTATACCTCTCGTGATCTTGTAGACCTCAATCAGGTCCCCCCTCAACTTCCGTCTTTCTAATGTAAAAATCCTAATCTACTCAACCTCTGTTCATAGCTAGTGGCCTCCATACCAGGCAACATCCTGGTGAACCTCCTCTGCACCATCTGCAAAGCATCCACATCCTTTTGGTAATGTGGTGACCAGAACTGTACGCAGTACTCCAAATGTGGTCGAACCAAAGTCCTATACGACTGTAACATGAATGTGTCTCATGCATTGTCTGGTCAGTACCCTCCAGCTGCATCCCCTCTGTCACCCCCTCCAAACTCAGTCCCCCTAATTTAGACACTCTCACATTACCTCTGACACTTTCATCTTTGCCCCCCCCCCCCCCCATCAATAGCTATCTGCAGCTACAAAGTCCCACTCTTTGCTACTCTCTCCAATAACTTCTCACCATCAGCCCCTCCTTTAAGCACCCTTTTGTTTTGCATCTGTCCAATCTTTCTTCACCCTTTTAGGTTTCCTTTCCAGCACTGTCCTGGTGAATATCTTGGCTGCTCTCGTTGGCTTTCATGTGCTTTCAGTAACAGTGATATGGTCGTTGTGCTAATTCAGCAAAGCTGCTCCTACATACACGCCCTGTTCATAAACTTGCTTTTATGACTTTAGGAGCAGTTGTCGTACAATAGAACTCTGGGCTAGTTATAAAACTATGTACCATGAGCTTTATGAAAGGTTATAGGATAGGTTTGACTGTCTTTAGAACTTATTAGTGAACCAAGTGGTTTACCCTTTACTGTAAATATTAGAAAGGAGTTTTGCAAACATTGGCATAATTACTTCAGTATTTGGCAGCTGTGAGCAGAGTGACATTGGTTCCCACAATGTCTTTGAAAGAAGTGTCTAGAGAGGGTCATTAGACCTCAACCACGTTGCTGCAGAGGCCAGGACCTCAGGCTGCTTCACACTAAGCACAACATGAGCATCTTCATTTCAATATTTATAACATATTGAAAATGACAGAAATTGTTGCACTTTCCAAACCTCCTCCCATTGAGTTGGTTTACTTCTGTTGGAATTGGTCATTGGGGAATACTGTGGCAATGGCATCAAAGGGAGAAAGTGTTTCATTGTCTTTTGTTTTATTCTTTCAATGTCTTTGGGTGTATCTTTCAGAAGCATTACTATCAGCCCATGTGGACTCTGGTGGGTGCTGGAGCTAAACCACTGAACAAATCAGGGAGATCAACAGCCAGTGTTATCCCATCAGGAGTCACATGGATCAAGTCCAGTGTTCAGGAATTTGATCCAGACAAGAATCTTGTTCGTAATGATGACGGCTCACAGGTGAGAGACAATGGGTCAGTTGATTCTCAGGTTGGGACCTGGCAATGTTCAAACCTTCTCACTGTCAGAATTGGGAAGGCTCGTTTTATTAATTCATTATTTTTCTTTTAGGTCTCCTACAAATACTTGATTATTGCTTTGGGATTGCAGCTGCAATATGAAAAGGTATTTTTTAAATTGTTTTCTCCAGATTTGGGGGTTCCCATAAGCATGTATTTTCAGTTAATACTTGAGCTTCTAACTTGGCTTTTGTTACAAACATTGATTAAATTTCCATAGGAAATAAAGCAGTATCCCACTTCCTATCATATTATGTTCCTCAAGTAATGAATGCTAAGTATGACCATTCATTAAAAAGACATCCCTTTTACCAGTTCCTGGACATTGTGGAGTAGGGGAGAGGTGTGAGGGTAGGCATGTAGAGAGAAGAGCAAGGGGCAATATTTAATTATTTAAATTGTCTTTTTGGAAGCTGAGGCTTCAATCTCGTAAATGTTTAATTTCTCAGGGTGGTCATTACTAATGATCATTTGTGAACTATTTATCCCTCAATATTTCTGATTGCACGTTATAACCTGTCACTTTGAGCAAGGAGAGTAAGTTAGTGAAAGCTGTGCCAAGTCTATTAGCACAGACTTTAACAGTTTGCTATTAGCAACAACCAGTTTCTATGTGGCTGCCACAGGTTTCTGCCCATATCAGTTCGCACTAATGGCAGAATCAGTCTTGTCCTTTCATCCATGGTCGTATAGCAAAACCTAGGCCATGAAATCTGCGTCCCTCTCGTGTACACTCCTGTGTTCTCCCTCTGCCCCTCCCCTCCGGCTATCAGCAGTTTCCTGTTTCTCCCACATTGTTAGAACAGTGAATACATCTGAGATGTTACAAACTATTCTGTTGGCCATTCCTTCCATGGCAGTAGTCCATGGTCAGTGTTTGATTGATGATATTTTTGGTTGATTGGCCATTGGTTGAATAGCATTACAACTTTGTAAAGTTGCTTCAGTCTGTTCTTACATATGAGACCGTTACATTCAAGCACTTCTACTTTTCAGCTGCTGAGGTTCTGTATGTGGGAAAGGTCAAGTCAGCAGCTGTAAGAGTAATGTGGGAGTAGGAGTGAATGGCAGACAATCACAATGTAAACAGATTTTATCCAAGGAAAACACATACCCTAGGAATTTTTGACAGATTTACATTTGAAGAGTTTGAAGGTGTTTTCTGTTCAGTCTTTAACAATGACCCATAAGACTATTAATTATAATCCACAAGCAATAAATTTGTATGATCCACCATTACCTGATGAGGTCAGATATGAGGTGTGTCTTAATCCTGAACTCAGCCTCCAGAAGCTGTGCCAAGAGGTGTATCGGAGCAACTCAGAGGTTGGTACTGCAGCAAGTAACTCACCTTCTCGTTCCTGCCAACCTCCTCACTGTCTACTGTCTACCATCTACCTGACACAAGTCAGGAGTGTAATGGAATACTCCCCACTTGTCTGGATGGGGGTAGCTCCAACAACACTCAAGGATCTCAACACCATCCAGGGCAAAGCAGTCTGCTTGTTTGGCACCATATCCTCAAGCATTCACTAAAATGAAACAAAGAACAGCAGATGTAGGAAATCTAAAGCAAGAACAAATCGTTGGAGAGGTCCAGCAGCATCTATGGAGAGAGGGACTGAGTTAATGTCAGAATTATTCTGCGAAGGGTAACTGGACTTAATGTTAACTCACTCTTCTCTCCACAGATGTTGGGAGACCTGCTGAGTTTCTCCAGCATCCTCTGTTTTCACTCTGTGCTCTGGAGGGTCAGGACCGAGGAGCATCATCCTGCTGGGGACAGTGGAGCCGGTTATTGGTTGAACTGTTTGTGTCCTTGTATGTATAACATTAAAAGCTGGGTAGTTCTCCTCAAGCCCCTGGGCCAACATTTATCTGGGTGCTCCATACCGAATAAATCATTTGTTTCATTGCTGGTTGCGGGACTTGTCTGTGATAAGTTGGCAGCAACGTTTCTTACCTGTTTTATAAATAGAAATTTCTCTTCAGAAAGGAAGTTTTCCTCTATTAGCACACGAATAAAATCCATCCATACTCCTCCACTGTTCTTCAGTTAGATTGTTGCAAGTTAGACACAGGTAACAGCATTTTCAAGGGCAGCTTCCCATGTTCCCAGCAATGGTGGCGTTCACCTTCCTGCTCTGAAATGTAAATCCTTTGTGTGTAAACAATGACTTTCCACTGATGAATGGCAGAAGCTGTACATTTGTGGGTGTATGAGTGATTCAGGGAATGCAAAGTCCCATAAGACATAGGAGTGGAAGTAAGGCCATTCGGCCCATCGAGTCCACTCCGCCATTTAATCATGGCTGATGGGCATTTCAACTCCACTTACCCGCACTCTCCCCGTAGCCCTTGATTCCTTGCGAGATCAAGAATTTATCAATCTCTGCCTTGAGAGTCCCACCGTGATTGTTTCAGTCAACATTCCTTCTGAACCTTGTTTCCAGTCAGACAGCAATGTGGGCGCCTCTAATGAACATTTATTTTTCATTTTATTTTTCAGATTAAGGGACTGCCTGAGGGGTTCAATGATGGTAAAATTGGCTCGAACTACTCTGTAAATTTTGTTGAGAAAACCTGGAAAGCCTTACAAGATTTTCGTGAGGGAAGTGCCATTTTTACCTTTCCCAATACACCTGTTAAATGTGCTGGGGCTCCACAGAAGATCATGTATCTGTCTGAGCACTACTTCAGGAAGGTAACCAACTCATTTGATCTGTCTAAATTTGACTTAGCGTACGTGTTCCAAATCTTTTCAAATGTTTAGTGACACCATTTTGGGCAAGAACAGGAAGACAGAGCTTGACCAGGAGGGTCACTGGAAGCTCAGTGCTGGTGAATTTTGCACTGTCTTGATGTTACAAGTAAAGAATTTGAGGTTTGTGATTAATAAGCAGTCTGAGATGAAAGGTTCACAATGTCTCTTTAACTGACCTCTGTTCTTATCAATCCGAGTCAGATGGTGTAGGCAAAAGAAGGTGCTCAATGTAAATGCTATCTTAACATTAAGCATGTCTTCCTGTTGGAGATTGGAAATTGGTATAGTATGTGCGAAGGCTCCTGTCCTTCTGAAGTTTAATTTCTTTCAATAGGCACACAATGCTTTTCATCTGTGCACTGATATTAAATATTGCAATTACTTCGTGTCACTGCTGAATTCTTAATCTTTCTGGTTCTAAGACTGGGAAACGGCCAAAAGCAAATATAATCTACAACACTTCACTGCCAGTGATCTTTGGAGTGAAGAAATATGCAGATGCTCTTCTGGAGATTGTTAAGACCAGGAACATTGAAGTGAATTACAGATTGAATCTTATTGAAGTTCACACAGACAAGCAAGAAGCTGTATTTGAAAAGTTGGACCATCCGGGGGAAACCAAGACATTTCAGGTTTGTTTTGATGATTTAATCTCTCTGGCATGCTTCTCTCACCCCATGCTCCCCTTCACCTGTTCTCCTTGCCCAGGGGCTCTGCCTGATGGCAAGCTGTTGGCATGAAACAGTGAGGGACCCATGTTGACTATTTCACAGGTGGAATGTGTGTGTATGTGCACATGTGCAAGCATGTACACTTTATCCAAATGTTGCAAACACTTTATTTATGTTGGAATGGTTTCTGACCCTTTGAGGCTTCCTCACCCATTGAGTCATAGAGCTGTACAGCACAGAAACGGACCTTTGGTCCAACTTGTCCATGCGGCCAAGATATCCTAAATAAATCTAGTCCCATGTGCCAGCATTTAGCACTTCCTATTCATTTACCCATCCAGATGCCTTTTAAATGTTGTACTTGTACCTGCCTCCACCACTTCCTCTGGCAGCTTGTTCCATACAGG
Source organism: Ginglymostoma cirratum (assembly GCA_024137785.1). Taxonomy (NCBI): domain Eukaryota; kingdom Metazoa; phylum Chordata; class Chondrichthyes; order Orectolobiformes; family Ginglymostomatidae; genus Ginglymostoma; species Ginglymostoma cirratum. The sequence continues at coordinate 19,866,564 of JAHRHZ010000047.1, read as the reverse complement.
CACCACCCTCTCCGTGGAACAGTTGCCCTTAAGATCCCTTTTAAATCTTTCCCCCTTCTCTTAAACCTTTGCCGTCTTGTTTTGGACTCCTCCGCCCCAGACCTTGTCTATTTATCCTATCTATGCCCCTCATGATTTTATAAACCTCTATAAGATCACCCCTCAGGCTCTGATGCTCCAGGGAAAATAGCCCCAGCCTGTTCAACCTCTCCCTACAGCTCAAACCCTTCAACCCTGGCAACATCTTTGTAAATCGTTTCTGAACCCTTTGGTTGGATGATCTCAGAATGCAGCGGTGAGGGTGGAGGTGGAGTAGGTGTGTGTAGCCACATTGTCTGGAATGACTGGGGGACAGTTTGCAAAGCAGTTTACTAAAAGACCACGTGCTTTGAATGATGCTCCTGTCGTACAGACATTTCCTCTGTCTTTCCAGAGACTGTAGCCTTTCTTTCTTACTATGTTCACAGTACGAGATGCTACATGTCACTCCTCCAATGGCACCTCCTGAAGTGATTCAGAAAAGTCCATTAGCTGATGCAGGAGGCTGGCTTGATGTAAACAAAGAGAATCTACAACACTGCAGATATTCCAATGTGTTTGGTATTGGAGACTGCACCAATTTGCCAACATCGAAAACTGCAGCGGCAGTCGGTAGGTTGAAGCCTATTAGCATTGGTAGAGATTCTCAATGGAGTGGATAGCCGCTTCGAAAAGGAGGTGTCTTGGATCAGATTGTCAATGAGATGTCTCAAAGTGGTAGGATTGTACGGAGCTAAGGAAGGAGGAAAGAGCAGTGAGTCATCGACCATGAGGTGCATAGTCATTAAAGGGATCTAAAGGAAAGAAATGGGAGTGTGTGTAAAGGTTGTGCACTTGCTGGTTAATGAGTAAGTGAGTTAGGTATTCTCCTAGCAGCACACAGCAGGAATAAATTCATGATGTGTAATTCTTCTCAATCCGTTACTGAAATAAACCCAAACTGTACTGAGAAACTACTGTTTTCACAGGGGAAAGATTTCCATTCACAGTGCAGACGCAACATTCCTTCTTTAACAAATGTTAGAAATACTAGCAGCCTGGAACTTCTGCGATGTCTGACTTCAGAGAAATGGCTTTGAGTGATTATTTTTTTAATGACAGTGAATAGTTAAAAGCCAAGATTAGTTTTTGCACTGTGTGTGTGTCAAGTTGCAGATGATGCAATGAGCTTTGATGCTATACCACAATTTCCCAGGATCTGCTGGAGGTAGTGGACTTAATGTCTTTTGCGATAAAATTCAAGTATAATCTGCCTTTTCAGCAACACCAGTGTGGATGTCTGATGTGGGACTTTTAAAGTACGACTGTGATAAGGGCCAGTGGCTGTAGATCCAGTGATCCAGGAAAAGAATCTGAAGTATTTGCACCATTGGTTGCTCAATCGGATTTATAATCGTGTGATCTCAAACAGATTAGATTATGATAAAAGTCCTGAGACACTCTGAACTTCGCTGCTTACCCTTCTTGTGTTTCTGGTTAGAGAGCGATTATTGAAGTGGATGCTGATGGATTGTAACCAGGGTAGAAGGAGTTAAGTCATTTGACACAATGTTTTCTGTGCATGTATTAGTGACTCTTTGAATGTAAATCTTTTAGTTTACCAAATGCTGGGAAAAGTAACAGAACATATTGGTTTGTTAAAATCTTAACACACAGCTCATGCTTCTGCTTAGATGTTAAAGGACAGGCTGTGCAGTAAAGCAATGAGCTGAATGGGCAGTTGGCATTTGTATACAAGTGGATCTCCCATCATGCCCCTGTGTCACCTCCACATTTTTGTCCAGTTCTTCCTCCAACATTCTACTTTGAACAAAGCAGGGTGGGTCTGATAAGGTTTTTCGTTCAACTCCCCTCCCTGTGCTGTCGGCTATAGAAGGAGCTTGCAGAGTTTGAAGAAACTTTTACTCCCTCTCAGGATAAGGAAGTAGGATCAAGTATGAAATTTTATTGTTACATGGGAGTCAAATAATTTGAATCTACAAAGATTTTAAGAGTGAACCTAAATATGCAAATGACTTCAGCTACAATCGCTAAAGGAGGGATTGGGTATAAGAGGCAGGGGAAGGTAGATTTACTGGGAGCCGTTGCTGCTTAATCTGCATTGCACATTAAAAGTTATTAAACATCTTGATTTATTCCTTCAGCTGCACAGTCTGCAGTGCTCAGTAAGACCATTTCATTGGTAATGAAGAACCAGAAACCAACACACAAGGTAGGAGCTTTTTCACATCAGCATCTAGGGGGCGGCACGGTGGCTCAGTGGTTAGCACTGCAGCCTCACAGCACCAGGGACCCAGGTTCAATTCCAGCCTCAGGCGACTGTCTGTGTGGAGTTTGCACTTTCTCCCCATGTCTGCGTGGGTTTCCTCTGGGTGCTCCGGTTTCCTCCCACAGTCCAAAGATGTGCAGGCTAGGTGGATTGGCCATGCTGAATTGCCCATAATATCCAAGGGTGTGTGGGTTATGGGGGATGAGTCCAGGTGGGATGCTCCAAGGGTCGGTGTGGACTTGTTGGGCCGAAGGGACTGTTTCCACACTGTAGGGATTCTATGATTCTATCTCCATCCAGATCCACGTACAATATCTGGCGTGACGTTTCCTCCCTACATAGCCACCCTGACGACCCCCCCCCCGCCCTGCAATAGCTGCACTGATGCCCCCTCCCTGCAGTAGCTGCCCTGACACCCCTGCACACACGTGTTCATCCTTGTTTCACCAACTGGGAGCCCAAAGCTTATGAACATGATTCAGCTTCTTGCAGCCCTTTCATGATTATGTACTATGATTATGTGGAAAAGGCCAGTCAGCCCCTCATGCCCATTCCATAATTCAGTAAAATTGTGGTTGATCAGGTCTCAATTCCTATCCTGGCCTCATATCCTTTGATTCTCTTCCAGAGTCCAACTGTCTATTGGTCTCAGCCTTGAATATATTTATCTACAATTGCACAGACACAATTCTGTGGGAGATAATTCTCAGTAAAACAAAATTCCTCCTCTGTCCAACATGGTGAGCCCCTTCTCCTGAGACAATGAGGCTGTTATACATCCTCCAGCTGGGATAAAACAGACCTTCAATGTCTGTCCTGTCATAGTCTCTCATGGTTTTTGTAGATTTCAATCACATCACTTGCTTACGTTTCTAAACTCCAGTGAGCATCAGCTCATTCATCTGTCTCTGCTTATGGGAGAGCCCCTCTCATCCTTCAGTCAGTCAAGTGGTCCCTCCTTTTGGTCAGGCGACCCGACCTGCCTCACCACTGGTGGATAGTTGCTGCCTTCACCAACCACAGTTCATCTGTTCGCATTGATCCACAATGCCCTTAAGGAGGGATTTCCAGGATTTTGACCCAGCAACACACAGCTGTGGATGGTATCACATCTGCAGAAAGGGAGGTCGTGGAGGAGGGTTTGTCCTCTGAGTCAGTATGGGTGGGAGTCAGAAACAGGAAAGGAGCAGTCACTTTATTGGGAGTTTTCTACAGCCCCCCCAATAGCAACAGAGGCACTGAGGAACAGATTGGGAGACAGATTTTGGAAAGGTGCAAAAGTAATAGGGTTGTTGTCATGGATGACTTCAACTTCCCTGATATAGACAGGAACCTCCCTAAGTACAAATAGTTTGGATGGAGCAGATTTTGTCAGATGTGTCCAGGAAGGATTTCTGACTCAGTGTGTAGATAGGCTGACTAGAGGGGAAGCCATATTGGATTTGGTGCTTGGCAACGAACCAGGTCAGGTGTCAGATCTCTTGGTGGGAGAGCACTTCGGTGATAGGGATCACAACTCCCTGACTTTTACTACAGTCATAGAGAGGGATAGGAGCAGACGGTATGGGGGAGTATTTACTTGGGGGAGGGGGAATTACAATGCTATTAGACAAGAACTATGGAGCACCAGTTGGAATCAGATGTTCTTGGGGAAATGCCACGATAGAAATGTGGAGTTTGTTTAGGGAGCAGTTGCTACAGGTACTGGTTAGGTTTGTCCCACTGAGGCAAAGAAGGGATGGTAAGGTGAAGGAACCTTGGATGACAAGACATGTTGAACTCCTAGTCAAGAGGAAGAAGGAAGCTTACTTAAGGTTGAGGAAGCAAGGATTGGACAGGGCTCTAGAGGTCTAAAAGGTAGCCAGGAAAGAACTGAAGAATGGACTTGGGAGAGCTAGAAGTGGGTATGAGAAAATCTTGGCAGGTAGGATCCAGGAAAACCCCAAGGTATTCCAAGAGGATGGCCAGAGTGAGGGTAGAGCCAATGAGGGATAGTGTAGGGAACTTATGCGCAGAGTTGGAGAAGGTAGGGAAGTCCTTAATGAATACTTTGCTTCAGTATTCACCAGTGAAACGGACCTTGACATTTGTGAGGACATCATGAAACAAGCTGATATGCTTGAACAGGTTGATGTTAGGAAGGAAGATGTGCTAGAAATTCTGAAAAACATTAGGATAGACGAGCTCCCTGGGCCCGACAGGATATACCCAAGATTCCTTGTTCAAGAAAGGGAATAAGGATAATCCTAGAAATTATAGACCAGTCAGTTCTTCTTCTGTGGTGGGCAAATTATTGGAGAGGATTCTAAGAGATAGTATTTATGATTATTTGGAAAAGCACAGTTTGATTAGAAATAGTTAGCATGGCTTTGTGAGGGGCAGGTCATGCCTCACAAACCTTATTGAATTCTTTGAGGATGTGACAAAACACATTGAAGGCAGAACAGTGGATGTGGTGTATATGGATTTTAGCAAGGCATTTGACAAGGTTCCACATGGTAGGCTCATTCAAAGTAATGAGGCATGGCATTCAGGGAAATTTGGCTGTCTGGATACAAAACTGGCTGTCCAATAGAAGACAGAGGGCAGTAGTAGATGGAAAGTATTCAGCCTGGAGCTTGGTGACCAGTGGTGTTCTGCAGGGATCTGTTCTGGGACCTCTGCTCTTTGTGATCTTTATAATTGACTTGGATGAGGAAGTGGAAGGGTGGGTTGGTAAGTTTGCCAATGACACGAAGATTGGAGGAGATGTGGACAGTGTGGAGGGCTGTTGTAGGTTGCAACTGGACATTGACAGGATACAGAGCTGGGCAAAGAAGTGGCAGATGGAATTCAACCCAGAAAAGTGTGAAGTGATTCACTTTGGAAGGTTGAATTTGAATGCAGAATATAGGGTTAACGGTAGGATTCTTGGCAGTGTGGAGGAACAGAGGGATCTTGGGGTCCACGTCCAAAGATCTCTCAAAGTTGCGACCCAAGTTGATAGGGTTGTAAAGAAGGCATATGGTGTGTTGGCTTTCATTGGCAGGGGAATTGAGTTTAAGAGCCGTGAGGTTATGCTGCAGCTCTATAAAACTCTGGTTAGACCACACTTGGAATATTGTGCTCAGTTCTGGTCACCTCATTATAGGAAAGATGTGGAAGCTTTCGAGAGGGAGCAGAGGAGATTTACCAGGATGCTGCCTGGACTGGAGGGCAGGTCTTATGAGGAAAGGTTGAGGGAGCTAGGGCTCTTTTCATTGGAGCGAAGAAGGATGAGAGGTGACTTGATAGAAGTGTACAAAATGATGAGAGGCATAGATAGCATGGATACTCGGAGACTTCTTCACAGGGCGGAAATGACTATTACGAGGGGGCATAATTTTAAGGTAATTGGAGGTAGGTATAGGGGAGATGTCAGAGATAGGTTCTTCACACAGAGAGTGGTGGGCATGTGGAATGCGCTGCTGGCAGTGGTAGTGGAGTGAGATAATTTGGAGACTTTTAAGCAACTCTTGGATAGGCACATGGAGGATAGTAAAATGTAGGGTATGCAGGGTAGATTGATCTTAGTGGGATAATAGGTCAGCACAACATCATTTGGCTGAAGGGCCTGTACAGTTCTGTATTGTTCTATCTTAACCGAGAAGGAACAGTGATATATTTCCAAGTCAGGATGGGGAGTGGTTTGGAGGCAAACTTGCAGGGGGTGGTGTTCCCATGTATCTGCTGGTCTTGCCCTTCCGAATGGAAAATGTCGTGAGTTTGGAACTTTTGAAATGCAGCCACAATGCGGTGCTTCCTCGGCACTAACCCTCTGGTGTGGCGCAGCACTCCCTAAGTGCTCTCATGATAACGGATGCCTTGAAAAGGATTTTTAAGAACACTATTTACAGGGGTGTGATGTCATAGACACAGACAATCTGTGCTTTCTAATGCTATTGTATGTTCCATACACAGTGACCGAGTGTGAGGCTGATACTTTTTATACTGGAGTGTCACAGGTCAGGACACCAGGAAACTGTCTTAAAGATACAGATCTGTCTGCTCTGGAATCCGTACTGTAATTTAACATTGTCTGTCCTCTTACATAAAAGATCTCATGACACATGACTCCAGATGTGGTTGAATTTTAACTGCTCTTTGCACTACTAGGAATGGGTAATAAATGCTGACCTGCCCAGCCATACCCATATCCTGGGGATAAAGGAGGTTCTTACCAATGGCCAGTGACGGTCCTTTAACCATCATCACAAAACTCATCATCATGACATCGCGACTTGTGGCAGCATTTCCTAGATTACATCAGTGACTACATTTTCAGGAAACTTTATATTTGGGTGTAAAGGGTTTTGGGACCCTGGGTTTGAATCGTTTTGCGGTTCACCATAACAAGGTTGGTTGCTGAATTGTGTTTGTTTTCAGTATGATGGCTATACGTCCTGCCCACTGGTTACTGGTTACAATCGCTGCGTGTTAGCAGAGTTTGATTATGAAGCACAGCCATTGGAGACCTTCCCTTTTGACCAGGGCAAGGAGAGGAGGAGCATGTTCCACATGAAAGCAGATCTCATGCCCCCTCTTTATTGGTATGCACTCCTCAAGTAAGTCCAATCTTTTAATTATTTTTCTTTCTTATTTTCCCTGCTTTTTATAAGATAAACAATGTATAATAACACATTAATGATGAATGTCGATACTCTGCCTGGAGATATTTGTTGGAGATGGACATGAACCTTTGTGGTGGGTTATGGCCAAACAAAATGGGCAATTGTCACAAGCACTAATTATCCTCGGGATGAGAAACTCTGATCCTGAGGATAATCAATGTTTGTGACAATTGGGGCTGGCACAGTGAGAATGGTCTGCCTGCTGTGCGCATCCTCCATTACTACTTACAATGTCATTAGTTATTGGGAATGGTCTGGTTTCAGTGATTTGGGGAGAGGCTTACCAGGTGATCTTTTTAACTGCTTCTAATCAGAGAATGTACAGGATAAACACTGACCTCACGGTTGAGCCAATGCATGTGATTCCTCAACAGGAAATCTGGAATGTCCAGGAGAAGGGGCTCTGTTTATTTTGAATGGCAGTCAGTGAATGACACTGATTCTGTAGAAACATAGAAAGCAGGAGCCGGCCATTTGGCCCTTCGAGTCTACTCTGCCATTCAGTAATGACCGTGATTGTTCCTGCTTTCTCACATACCCTTAGATCCCTTAATCCCTGAGAACTATATCTAACTCCATCTTGGAAACATTCAATAGTTTGGCCTCAACTGCTTTCTGCAAATTCTACTGGCTAACCACTCCATGGGTGAAGAAATTTCTTGTCATCTCCGTCCTAAACAGCCTACCCTGTGTCATTAGACTGTGATCCTTGGTTCTGGATCCTGTGGGCATTGGGAACATCTATCCTGTGTTTACTGTGTCTAGTCCTGTTAGAATTTTATATGTCCCTATAGGATTTCCTCCTGTCAGTTCCATGAATATAATCCGAACTGATCCAGTCTTTCTCCATTCATCAGTCCTGCCATCCCCAGATAAACCTTGCATTACAGGGAGTGTTGGCCACTACAAGCTGCAGTGTTAATGAGTGAGTGATAGTTTCTGGAAAATGTGTGATGCTGAATAAGATTGGTGTCTCCACTCAACTGGTCAAGTCCGGGACTTGTCGACTCAGGTTTGTGCAACATGATCAGCACATATTACTTTACTCCAGGTCCCAGTTTTAACCCTCTCCCACTAACTTGGCTGAGATGATCTTCTCAATCTGCTAAATTCCCACGTATACAAGCTCAATGCGCTCAATTCCTCTTCATCAGACCATTCCTCCAAAACTGGGATCAGCTGAGTGAACCTTTTCTGGACTGCTCTGATGCCACTGTATCTTTCCACACTCTGTTTGTACTGTTCCAGCTGCAGTCTCACTAGTGCCTTCTACAGTTTTAGCAAGGCCTCCCTATGTTTACACTCCATTCTCTCTGAAATAAAGCGAGGGGTCAGTGTGGGTTTGGGTTACAGTGGTTAGGGAGGGGATATGGACTTTCTGGAGTTGGGAGAATACTCCTGGTCCATATGAACAGTGTAAAAATTTGAACATGCCTTTGGTTGGGATTACTGACAAACCCCAATGTCATTTGGGCAGTCGGTTTGACATAATTTTCCATGCAGAAGAGTTCATTGTGTACAATACTGCTTCATAACAAGCTGGAATAATTAGCCTTCCCCACCAAGGAAGAAACTTGCTTTTAGGAATTAGTTGAAACAACTTCAAAGATGAAGTTCAATGCAGATAATTGTGAGATGATTTATTTCAGTTGGAGGGAATGTGGAGAGACAGTTACAAACTAAAGGATGCAACTCTAAAGGGGTTGAAGAAGCAGAGGGATTTGAAGATTGATGTGCACAGGTCAAGATAGGTTGACAGCATGGTTAATAAAACATGCAGAACCCTATAGCCTATGCGTAGGGGCATAGAACACTAGAGCTCAGCCTCAGCTGGAGTATTGTGTCCGGTTCCAGGCACCACACTTTAGGGGAAATGTGAGTGGAGCAGAAGAGGTTTAGGACAATGGTTTCAGGGGTGAGGAACTTCCCACTATTGAAGATAAATTGAAGAAACTGGAACTGTTCTCCTTGAAGAGAAGGCTGAGTGGAAATCTGAGTGAAGTATTTAGAATTGTATGTTCTGGACAAAATCTGAAAGGAGAAATTGTTCCCACTCCTGGAAGGATCAAGAACAAGTGGGCAAATATTTAAAACAAAAAGCAGTAAAAGTGATGTAAGGAAACATTTCCAACAGAGAGTGGTTAGGATCTGGAATGCACTGTATGGTGAAAGCAGGTCCAATCGAGGCAGTGTGCTGAATGCACTCCTGTGTAGCTGACCAGTTTGTGACATTGATTCCTGTATTAGATGTGTTCAAGATTTATGAAGAACAAATCAGGAATAAAACTAATGTCTAATTCAAATTCAAAACTCACCTATTTAATGTAACATCCAGATTTAGTTAGCATAAACAGGGCTAGGTGTGTAGCATTAACAATCCCTGAGTGTTGACTACATTCTCCAATGTTTTTCTGTTTTTCAAGGGGACTTTGGGGAGGTCCGAAACCTCTCAGAACATTGATGCACCTTGGTATGAAGTAAAGGATGTTCTTCAATTGTAATCTCTGTTCAGCAACCACCAACATCTCTGTCATGCACTGGTCCTCTCTGAACTGAACTGTAATACTCAACGGGTATTCTGGCATTATCCTGTCAATTCAAAATGAAATTACTGAATAGTTATCCAAAATAATAAAATTCCTTCAACTTTCTGGAGCTAGATGCTAGAAATAGTTTTGTAATTGTGCATCTCATCAATAAGGTTTGTTTCATTTTTTCAGCATTGACTGCAGTTCATGTTCTAAGCTCAGAATTAGCTCCAGTGTTTGCCATTTAATGAGCAAACACTCCTATCATTAACAAAACCGTCACTTATTCTTCCAAAAGTGCTCCTAATTTTCATTTTTAAAAGCAGATCAACGTACAAACACTGCTTGCTGTTTCAGATCATTGGCCTGAAAGCTTCTGCTGAAAATTTAAACTGATATTAAAGCTGCAAAGTTCAGAAGGAGAACAGTCAAGAAACTACAATTGTTCAGATGTAATGAACTTTGACTATAATAAACAATAAAGTTGCATTTCTACCATTTACCTGAAATGAATGGTTAGTTTCATCGTAATGTTTGAGAGACAGCCAGACATGGTGGTTCAGTGGTTAGCATTGCTGTCTCACAGCGCCAGGGACCCGGGTTTGATTCCACCCTCTGGTGACTGTCTGGAGTTTGCACGTTTTCCCCGTGTCTGTGTGGGTTTCTGCCGGATTCTCCAGTTTCCTCCCACAGTGCAAAGATGTGTAGGTTAGGTGCGTTAGCCATGGGAAATGCAGGGTTACAGGGATAGTGTAAGGGGATGGGTTGGGATGGGTTTGGGTGGGATGCTGTTCAGAGGGTTGGTGTGGACTTGTTGGGCTGACTGGCCTGTTTCCACACTGTAGGGGTTCTATTCAAATATTCACTGAATAGCAGTTGTGGATGTTTAAGGAGACAGCTATTTCATTATGGGTTCAAACCCAAAGCAAGTTACGACATGTGACGTAGGTGAGAGATTTTGTAAAGTGATGACGGAACTAACACTGTATTAGGAACATTTCCAGTGTCCAAATGTCAATTTGTAGGGGACATAGGTTTAAGGTAAAAGGGGGTAGGTTTAAAGGAGATGTCAGAGGCAAATCTTTTTACACGGAGGGTGATACGTGCCTGGAAAACACTGCCAGAGGAGGTGGTGGAGGAAGTGGAGACAATAGCAACGTTTAAGAGACGTCTCAACAGATATGAAGAGGCAGAGAAGGGACACAGACCATGTAGAGGCAAAAGGTTTTTAGTTTAGAAAGGCATCATGAATCAGTGCGGTCTTAGTGGGTGGAAGGGTCTGTTCATGTGCTGTGCTGTGCTGTTCTTTCTGTTAATTAAAGCTCTTTTCAGATGTTTGTGCAGTTGTAACTAATTATGCAGAGTTTGTTTTTGAGATCAGTGAGTTAAGTACCTATATCTTGATTGTAAAACAATGTCAGTGTTTTTGTTTGAAACCACCTCCGTCTGCAGCATTTGAGTCTGTACAACAATTCCCAGCCAGCCCCAGCACAAGTGTTGAAAGGAATTTAATTAATATTTGGTTTCTTTGAAGCCACAAGTTTGGAATATACTGAGAATTATAGATCCTTTTAAATAAACATGATGGTCATTGAACAGTATGATCACCACTAGCACATGATGAATTTTAAAACCTTTAATAGGGTTGGAGTGCTGGGGAGCATTCTGACCAGCTTCATCCTGGCGACTTTCGCTAACTTGTAGAGTAAGGGACAGGTCACAATTAAAACAAGCCACTGTTTATTCATGGGAGTGTGGTAAAAATAAGCAAATGTCACATGTTTGAAGCAGGAGAATTATTTGAGATGAAAGACACCAGTTTGTAATCAGTAGGTCATAAAGATACTGATTAAGAATAAAAAAAAGTCCATGTTGTGTTGAACTGACTGTCTCTGTGAAAGAGCAGGACAGGCACAATACAGCCTCTTCTCTCGTGAGATTACCAAACAGTGAATCATCATTCTCCTCCAACATTTCAGCAATTGATCTTTGAACTGACCTGACTACAATTAGCTGCTCACCCACATGTTCACTCTCCAGCTGGGAATCTCCTTGTTCACCTGAAGAAACCAGATTGGAAATGTCAGGAACTGAATCTTTAGTGTGGGTCAGCTGCCACCTGCTGTAATTGAAAAATTCCTAACATTCTCATGCTATAGTTTATTGGGTGTAGGCAGAAATGTGGATTTGAGATTACAATCAAATCAGCTGTGGATTTATTGAATGGCAGAGCAGGCTGAATGGCCTACCCCTGTTTCTTGTTTGTAGGCTCGGAAGGTAGTGGCTTGGGGATGGACAGCAGGTGAAAGAATTAAAATCGCTCGTATGAGGAAGGTCATAGGATATCCTCATTTGTAAATCACACATTAATGAGAAGATTTTTGCAGGCACAACAATTCTGTCTAAATACTCCACAGGATTTCCTGATGTAATTTTGCTGGAAGATGAGTGGGGACTCCCTGCAGAAATCCTGTCTCTAGATTGTAAATCTGGGAAGGTCATGACTGGTGACAAAATACTGAGAATCCTGAGATAACAAGCATGGGGTTGGATGAACACAGCAGGTCAAGCAGCATCATAGGAGCAGGAAAACTTGACGTTTCGGGCCTAAACCCTTCATCAGAAATGGGGGAGGGGAAGAGGGTTCTGAAATAAATAGGGAGAGAGGGGGAGGCGGATAGAGGATGGATAGAGGAGAGGATAGGTGGGGAGGAGGCAGACAAGTCGAAGAGGCGGGGATGGAGCCAGTAAAGGTGAGTGTTGGTAGGGAGGAGATAGGTCAGTCCAGGGAGGACGGACAGGTCAAGGGGGCGGGATGATGTTAGTAGATAGGAGATGGGGGTGTGGCTCGGGGTGAGAGGAAAAACAGGTTAAGGAGGTGGAGATGAGCTGGGCTGGTTTTGGGATGCAGTTGGGGGAGGGGAGATTTTGAAGCTTGTGAAATCCACATTGATGCCATTGGGCTGCAGGGTTCCCAGGCTGAATATGATTTGCTGTTCCTGCAGCCTTCGGGTGGCATCACTGTGGTATTGTAGGAGGCCAAGGATGGACATGTCATCTGAGGAATGGGAGGGGGAGTTGAAATGGTTCGCGACTGGGAGGTGCAGTTGTTTGTTGCGAACTGAGCGCAGGTGTTCTGCAAAGCGGTCCCCAAGCCTCCGCTTGGTTTCCCCGATGTAGAGGAAGCCACAACGGGTACAGCGGATGCAGTATACCACATTGGCAGATGTGCAGGTGAACCTCTGCCTGATGTGGAAAGTCTTCTTGGGGCCTGGGATTGGGGTGAGGGAGGTGGTGTGGGGGCAGGTGTAGCACTTCCTGCGGTTACAAGGAAAAGTGCCGGTGGGGCTGGAGGGGAGTGTGGAGCGGACAAGGGAGTCGCGGAGGGAGTGGTCCCTCCGGAAGGCAGATAAGGGTGGGGAGGGAAAGATGTCTTTGGTGGTGGGGTCTGACTGCAGATGGCGGAAGTGTCGGAGGATGATGCGTTGGATCCGGAGGTTGGTGGGGTGGTATGTGAGGACGAGGGGGATTCTTTTTTGGTTATTGTTGCGGGGACGGGGCGTGATCCAACCCCATGCTTGTTATTCTCCAGCATCTGCAGTACCTTTTATCACTGAGAATCCTGAGTAGGGTCTTGCATGTCCCAGCTGCAAACAGTTAATACTGACTCTACTGTTGAGCTACATTTACGAGAAGAGAAGGGGCTGTGCATTCACTCCAGTGAGACCAAGGGAGAACATGAAAGCACAGAGCAAGACAAGTGTCAACAATAATTGTCCACACACAAGGATTTATTGACATTTACCTGAAAAACAATCTGATGTAACCGAGTAACTGATCTCACTCATTATCATTGGGGTTCCTTGAAAATGTCAGATTCCTTTAATTACTGAATTGTTTTTGAGGTGGGGAGTTGATTGGGGGAGTGCGTACAGCAAGCAGTTGATATTCTCCATCCACTTTCCCACACAGGCACTGGCACTGAAATCTGTGAAAGGCAGCAGCTCGGGTCCCAGGAAGGCTGCACTGAGGAAGCACAGCTTGGTACGTTAAAAACCTCCCAAATTCCTCCTCTGAGGTAAAGAGTCCAATTGAATGAACCCAAGAGAAGAGCGAACCCTCCCACATGAATCACAAAAAGCCTAGTATCCATGCTCAGTGGGTAATGTAGCGGTCAAATGGAATGTTGTTCTCTAAAGAGAATGGAGTATAAACGTAGGGAGGTTTTGCTGAAACTATACAATCAGTAGTCAGATCCCTTGATTGAAGGTAAGATATACTGGCACTGGAGGCAGTTCACTGGGTTGATCCCAGGTGTGGCGGGAACTGTCTCATAAGGAGAGGTTGAGTAGGTATGGGCCTATAATCACTGGATTTTCAAAGAGTTAGAGGTGACCTTGATGGAATGTGCAAGATTGTTTAGGGGAGTTGATTCGGCGCATGTGGAGAGGTTGACTGTGGTTGTGGGAGAGGCTAGGACCAGAGCACATCATCTCAGTGAGATTTCACACACTAAAGACGGAGATGAGGAGGGATTTCTTCTATCAGAGGGGAATAAACCTGTACTTTTTTTTAAACCACAGAGGGCTGTCAAGGCTGACATCAAGAAGGAAATCAAGGTTATGGGGGAAATAAACAGGAAAGTGGAGTTGAGGATTATCAGATTGGTGGCTCAATGGTCAGCACTGCTGCCTCACAGCATCAGGGACCTGGGTTCAATTCCAGCCTTGGGCAACTGTCTGGGTGGAGTTTGCACATTCTCCTTGGGTCTGCATGGGTTTCCTCTGGGTGCTCTGGTTTCTTCCTGTAATCCAATGAGGTGCAGGTTAGGTGGACTAGTTGTGCTAAGTTGCCCCTAACGTCCAGGGATGTGCAGACTAGGTGGATTAGCTGTAGGAAATGTGGGGTTACGTGGATAGGGTAGGATGCTCTTCAGAGGGTTCAGTGGACTTGATTAATCAAATAGCCTGCTTCTACGTTCTCATTAAATGGCAGAGCAGACTCGATGGGCTGATTGGCCTACTGCTCCTATGTCGTAACGTTTTATGAATGAGTGAGTTTGTGCCAGGAGTTTGTGAATGTGAGACTAAGAACCAGAAGAATGTGTGTGAACTGGACGCAGACACACCACACCCTCACTCTCTGTCATATCCTACTCGCCAAAAACTGAACCACAAAGCAAACTTGGAGATGAGGAAAGGTGACTGGCTTCCAAATCCCACTTTCATATGAATTCTGCTGAGGCCAGCTGGAAGTGTGTCCCACTCGAGAAGAATGGCAGATCAGTGTTAGTTAAACCCAACTCTGTCATTTTATCTACGTCTCTACACCCTGTCCTGGTGCTCAGGACCTGGGGCCTTGTCTGTCTGTGTGTGTGTCTCTCTCTCTCTTTATCTGCTTCATTAATAAAAGGCAAAAAAAAGGTTTTATTGGTTAGATCAGCTACATGACACTTTTTTAATGGTCATTTAATAACTTTGAGGGAAGCTGCAATGACGGTGATTCATAAGAATGTAAGAACCAGGAGCAGGAGTAGGCCATTCAGCCTGCTCCACCACTCAACAAGATCATGGCTGAACTTTTCATGGCCTCAGTTCCACTTACCCAACTTCTCACCGTAACCCTCAATTCCTTTATTATTCAAAAGATTATCTATCTTAACTTTAAAAACATTCAAAGAGGAAGCCTCAACTACTTCGCTGGGTAGGCAATTCCACAGATTCACAACCCTTTGCGTGAAGAAGTTCCTCCTCAATTCAGTCCCAAACTTGCTTCCCCCTAATTTTGAGGCTATTCCCTCTTGTTCTAGTTTCACCTGCCAGGGGAACAACCTCCCTGCTTCTGTCTTATCGATTCCCTTCATAATTTTATATGTTTCTACAAGATCCCCCCTGTCCCTTATTCTTCTAAATTCCAATGAATATAATCCCAGTCTACTCAGTCTCTCCTCATAAACCAATCCTCAACTCCGGAACCAACCTAGTGAACCTCCTCTGCATCCCCTCCAGTGCCAGTACATCCTTTCTCAAGTAAGGAGACCAAAACTGCACATAGTACTCCAGGTGTGGCCTCACCAGCACCTTGTACAGCTGCAACATAACCTCTCTGCTTTTAAACTCAATCCCTTTAGCAATGAAGGACAAAATTCCATTTACCTTCTTAATTAGCTGTTGTACCTGCAAACCAACCTTCTGTAATTCATGTACAAGGACACCCAGGTCCCTCTGCATAGCAGCATGCTGCAATTTTTTACCATTCAAGTAATAGCCCCTTTTACTGTTATTTCTACCAAAATGGACGATTTCACATTTATCAACATTAAATTCCATCTGCCAGACCTTTGCCCACTCACTTAAACTATCTATATCCCTCTGCAAACTTTCAGAATCCCCTGCACACTTTGCTCTACCACTCATCTTAGTGTTGTCCGCAAACTTTGACATGCTACATGTGGTTCCCAACTCCAAATCGTCAATGTAAATTATTAATAATTGCGGTCTCAGTGCTGATCCCTGAGGCACACCACTAGCCACTGCTCACCAACCAGAAAAATACACTCTTATCCCCACTGTTTGTTTCCTGTTAAGTTAACCAAGCCTTGATTCATGCAAATACATTTCCTGTAACACTGTGCACCTTTATCTTATGCAGCTCCTTGACGAATGCCTGTTGAAAATCCAGATACACTACATCTACTGGGTTCCCATTGTCCACTGTGCTCGTAATGTCTTCATAGAATTGCAGCAATTTGGTCAAGCGTGACCAGCCTTTCATGAACCCATGCTGCATCTGCCCAATGAGGCAATTTCTATCTAGATGTCTTCCTATTTCTTCCTTGATGGTAGATTGAAACATTTTCCCCTTTACAGAGGAGAACATACAGAAGTTAAGCTAACTAGCCTATAATTCCCCATGTTTTGTCTACCTCCTTTTTTGAACAGTGGCATCACATTTGCTGTTTACCAGTCTGCTGAAACTGATCCAGAGTCCAGCAAATTTTGGAAAATTAGTACGAGTACATTTACTATTACACCTGACATCTCTTTTAGTACCCTGGGCTGCTTTCCAACAGGGCCAGGAGACTTGTCTATCTTTAATAACAGCTCATCAAGCCCTTGAATGAGAAAAAAATTGCCCCTCAGGGATAAGTTTGCGCACCATTATAACACTTCTCACAGCCTCAAGTTGGTGAAATTTTCTTTTCCAAAATGTTTTGCAACTGGAGAGTTCAGGGGCAAGCACAGAAAGGTGTCCAAACCCAAACCATGGATTTACAAAAGGGAAATCATGATTGACAAATCTTTTGGAATTTTTCAAGGAAACAACTAGTAGAGTTGATGAGGGGGAGCCCAGTGGTTATTTGGACCTCCAGAGGGCTCTCGACAAAGTCCCACATTTGGGATCAGTGTGTAAAATTAAAGCACGTGGGATTGAGGGTTATGTACTGAAAGGATAGAGAACTGTTTAGCAGACTAGGAATAAATGGGTCATTTTCTGAGGGGCAGGTAGTGTCTTGTGGGATGCTGCATTGATCAGTGCTTGGACCCCAGATATATACATATCACTGATTTGGATGAGGGAACTATGCATCATATCTTCAGATTTACAGATGATACAAAGCTGGGTGGGAGGGTGAGCTGTGAGGAGGATGCAGAGATGCTTCAGTGTGATTTGGATAAGTTAAGTGACTGGGCAAATGTATGGCTGATGCAGTTTAATGTGGATAAATGTGACTGGTAGCAAGAAGCGAGGCAGATTATAATCTAAATAGTGATGTTGGGAAATAGGAAGGTGCAATGAGACTTGGGTGTCCTCTTACATCAGTCACTGATGATGTTCAATGCAGATGCAGCAGGCAGTGAAGAAGGCAAATGGTATGTTGGTCTTCATAGTGGGAGGATATGAGTGCTGGGGCAGGAATGTCTTGCTGCAATTATACAGGACTTGGTGAGGTTACTCCTGGAATATTATATGCAGTTTTGATCTTCTCTGGAGAAGGGCATTTTGGGTACAGAGGGAGTGTAACAAATGTTTACCCAGACTGATTCCTGGGATAACAGGACTGATTCATGGGGAGAGACTAGGTTAGGATTATATTCACCGGAGTTTAGAAGAATGAGGGGGTGATCTCATAGAAACCTATGCAAGTCTAACAGGACTAGACAAGGTAAACCCAGGAAGAAGTTACCTTATGACCAGAGAATATGGAATCAGGGGTCACATTCTAAGGATGACACCAATTAGTACTGAAAATTTCTTCAGACAGAGGGTGCTGAATTTGTGGAACCCATTGCCGCAGAGGGCTATGGAGGCAAGTCATTGAGTGTATTTAAAACAAGGATAGACAGGTTCTTGATTAGAAAGGAGATTGAAGGTTACATGGAGAAGGTAGGAGAATTGGGTTGAGAAACATATCGATCGCGATGGAATGGCAGGCAGACTTGATGGGCTGAATAGCCTGATTCTGCTCCTCTAACTTGTGGTCTTATAAAGACAAATTTCTTCAGCCTGAGAGTGCCAAGCCTCTGGAATTCTGCGTTGTTGTGTATCTTGAAGTCCGCCTTGGAGAACCCTCACCCAAAGATCAGAGGCTGAATTCCTTGACCGCTGAAGTATTCCTGACTGGGAGGGAACATTCCTGTCTAGTGATTGTTGTATGGTGTCTGGGATGCCCTCATAGGAACAGGATACAATGCTCAACTCATCGATTGCCAGTTCTGGTATGCCACAGTGAAAAACCACAATGACCTCCTGAAAAGACAGACACCAGATACGACTGACAGAGTACCCTTCGTCATCCAGTACTTCCCGGGAGCAAAGAGACTACACCATATTTTTTGCAACCTTCGACAAGTCATTGGTAATAACGAACATCTCGTCAAGATCTTCTCTATGCCTCACCTCTCGCCTTCAAACAACCGCCAAACCTTATAAAGACCATCGTTTGCAGCAAACTACACAGCCTTCAGGACAACATTGACCACAATACCATACAACCCTGCCATGGCAATCTCTGCAAGACATGTCTGATCATCGACATGGACACTACCATCACACGTGGGAACACCACCCACCACATTCATAGCCAATATTCATGTGAGTCAGCAATGTTGCCTATCTCATACGCTGCAGGCAAGGATGCCCCAAGGTATGATATATTGGTAAGACCATGCAGACACTACAACAACGGATGAACAGACACCATGTAACAACTGCCAGACAGGGATGTTTCCTCCCAGTCAGGGAACACTTCAACGGTCAAAGACATTCAGCCTCTGATCTTTGGGTAAGCGTTCTCCAAGGCTGCCTCCGAGATACACAATAATGCAGAATCACCGAGCAGAGACTGGTAGCTAAGTTCCTTACCCATGAAGTTGACCTCAACTGTGATCTTGGGTCAATGTTGCGCTACACGTGACCACATCCCACTGTTCTGTGTCTGTAAAATCTTCTTTATTTTTGTGTTTTGACACCATCATCTTGATAAATTGTTATGATCTCTACCTTAATTAGTTTGTACAGTTTTGGATTACTTATTACTTTGGTTAGGCCCTCGGCATGTGACTCTTATACCTATCATGTTATCCCAGTCATTTGGTTTGTCGCCAGCATCACCTTATTTTTGTTTTTTATAATTATCCCTCTGCCTCATTTAATCAGATTATAGGTCATCTCTTCGCTTGTTATTCAGCTCTTAACACTTTACTCACATCATCTGGCACTCTTGGTCACCTGCAGAGACTTATTATCTGACACGACACTCACACCATGTGCATAATCTTTTGATGTCTCTGCCTATGAATTCTGGGCCTTTGTGCACTTCTCTCTCACTGGACCTGATGAAGGGGCTTTGCTCCAAAAGCTTGTACTGCAAATAAACCTGTTGAACTGTAACTTATTGTTGTGTGACTTCTGACAATGTTCATAATGTATGGTGGGACAGGCTTGAAGAGCTAATGGTCAACGAGTGCTTCTGTGTTCCTCTACCTGCACTGGCCTGGTTCTGACCTTGTCAATGGCTTTTTCTTACTCTTCTTCCCTCTGGTGCTTGTAAGGATCTATTGATACGAAAACACATATTAGGAGCAGAGATTGGCCATTTAGCCTCTCAAATTTCACATTCTCATCTACTTCTGGTGACCCCTTTAAATCTACTACCATTTAAATCGCTCCATCTCTATTGCATCCGGGTGGCGCTGTGACCGCTCACCGTCATTGCTCTTCCTGTCCTCAAGGTGGCGCTGTGATCTCTCACGGTCATTGCTCTTCCTGTCCTCAAGGTGGCGCTGTCGCTGACGTCACAGGACCGGAAGAGGTGCCGTTAAAGGGGAGCTTTGCGCTTGCGCCGCGACCGGAGTTACGGGAGTGATGGACCCCGGACTGAGCTGGAGGCCGGGGCCGAGTGTCAGGTTGTTGCTGCTGTTCGGCTTGTGCCAGGTGCGGGGGCCGGGAAAGACGTCCGCGGACAGAGTCTGGAAACCCCCGATGTTTTCCGGAAGTTGCCGCTTGATCCACTTCCTCCTCCCTCTCTCCCCGGTAGCGGGCTGTAACCACCTCCCCTCTCTCCCTCTCCCCTCTCCTCCCCACACCCCCCCCTTCTCTCCCCACACCCCCCCCTTCGTCGGTGTTATTCTCTTCCACTGCCCCCACTCCCGGGACTGGCATTACATCCACCGACCCTTCAGGGCAAGTGTTTTCTTCACATTGCCCCAACCTATTCCTCCATGTCCTGACCATCATCTTTCTTGTGCAGGTTGGGGCAGAGCAAGGTATTCTCCATGCTGTCAGTAATCTCAGTGGTACCCTTGTGAGGGAGTACTGTGTTTTCTACAATGGTGATTGGATGCCCTTTCCAAAGTCTCTGGATAATGCTGTAAGTAATCAGCCCAATAGCAGTAACTTTGTAAAGGGGTTGCTGCAAATGAGGGCTCTCTTTGGCTTTTTGTTGCTTTCTTCTTTTCCTGCACTATCCTGATCCAGAAATCTGAATGATAGAGATGGATTTTTATATACACTGTATCAGCTTTTAGTCACAGCTGTGTCAGCATTTATATTATAAACGTGCAGCTCCAAAACTAACAATGATTTCATTTTCATAGAGGAGCAAATATTCCATTAGCTGAATATAGTTTTTAAAAAAGTGGAGAAATGTCTGGAAACAGTTTGGGATGGAATTAGTAGTTATATAGAAAGAAGTGAGTTGGCTTGGGAAGAGACAGCACAGATTTATAAAGGGGAAATCATGTTTAACTAAATTGAAGTTTTTTGAAGAGGTCACAGGCTTGATGTGAGTAACACTGTTGATGTGGTGTCCATGGACTCCCAGAAGGTATTTGATACAGTGCTGCACAACAGACTTGAAAGTTAGGTTAGGCTCAGTAGCAATGTGTATTTTAAATTGGCTGAAAGATAAGAAACAGGGAGTAACGATCAACAGATATTTTTCAGGCTGGCAGGAGGTTTGTTGTGGAATTCTCTAAAGGTTAGTGTTGCTTTTTCTGATGTATATTAATCATCTGGAGCTTGGATTGCAGTCTGCACATGTCATTAGCCTTGGAAGCATTGTAAACTTTGAGGCGAACAGTGTGGAAGTCCAGGAGGATGTTGACAAGTTGGTGGAGTGGGCATGTAGGTGGCAGGTAAGTTTCGGTACATTGAAAGACCAATACAAAAGATGGGGTATGATTCTAAGGGAGGAACATAGGACCTGGGTGTGTATGTACACTGATCATTGAAGGTGATAGGGCAGGTACAGAGAGTAGTAAATAAAGAATACAGTATTCTTTTATTAAAAGAGCAGAGAGGTGGTGTTGAACTTGTGCAAGGTTTTTGTTACACCTCAGCTACAATATTGTTTACATTAGTGTGTGCAACATTATAGGAGAAATTTGAATGTATTAGAGAGAGTGCAGAAGTGGTTTACAAGAATGAGGTACTTCAGTTATCAGCATAAATTGAAGTTGGGACTAAGGGGGAGATCTGATAGAGATTTTGAAAATCATGAGCCAGCTTGATGGAAAGGAAGAAACTTTTTCCAATTGCGCAATAACAAGAACAAAAGGGCATAGATTTAGTGATTTGCAAAGAAAAGCAAAGGTGAAGTGAGGAAAATCTTCACTCACCGAGTTGTTATGATTTGGAATGGACTGCCTGGAAGTATGGTGGAGGCAGGTTCACTTGAGGCTTTCAAGAGGGTATCAGCATTTGATGATGCTCATTTAATAAGCTGCTGCAGGCATGGAGGGCCGATTAGGCCCCTCCTGTGCAGCTGTTCTTTGATTTATTGAATTAATCTTCCAGTTCTCAAGTCATGTTGGCTCCTGTCTTTGTTAATTAGACACTGATTAGTGATTTAGTCTCCAGTAACTTAAACCACATCAGCTTTTCTTTGTGAGCCTTAATACCATTAGCAAGCTATTGGGTCATGGAAGGCACAACGGCCTAGCCTGGAGCTACCCATATCATTTATTCGTCCCCACTGAGGTTCCTGAGGCAAACAGCTTTCTGTTGCAATCCGTCCAATCAGCTGGCATCCAGTGCTGTAGACAATCTTGAGAGCTCTTGTATTTTGAACTTTTGTCTTGATTGTTTTCTCGAAATCTTCATGTCTGTCTGACTCCTGTCTTAATTCAATATCAGTAACATTAAATCCACATCATACGTGTGCAAATCTGGAGTAAGGCACCTGTGTACCTTGTGATTAAATAAAGGAAAGCTTAACAAGACATCAGGTTGAGCTTTCGCTCCACATTGGAACAGGAAATTTGAAAACTGGTTCTGCTAAGTGAAGTTTCAGTTTAAGGGTGCTGTAGGTTTTGGGCCAGTCTGAGCAACATAATTTTTGTTGATCTATTTCGAAACAGATTCAGTCCAAAATCTTGTCATTGTGACCTTCTCACCTCAACTCAACAGTTGCATCACAACAAATCCAATCTAAATCTGAGCAGACCAAGAAATGGTGTGCTGTGCATGAGAGATCCCTCCATTGCCATTTTGTCAATTTCTGGGTACTTGGAGACGTTCAGAACGCAAGCACTCATTGTTACTTCTACTTTGTTTCTTTGTAGACTGTGTACCCATTACAAGATTTGACAAGTACCAAACTCTGTGACTCGACAGATGTGCCCCCAGACGGCATAAAGGACAAGCTTGTTGTGGTGAAGAGGGGGAACTGCACCTTCATAAGAAAGGCACAGATTGCCCACCAGCATTTTGCCAAAGCGTTGCTGATTGCCACTTTGGCTGGTTTAGTAAGTCTAAATATGAATGAAAAGTTCTGAATTTTATTTTAAATATAAAATGTTCATATTTGAGTAGTTTGTACTTTAAAATCCAGTGGTCCTACATATTACTAATATCTAACTGACCATGTTGAGTCAACCACTGCATCTCAACCCCAAGCCGAGAAGAATAATTTCTCTTAAATAGAGGATTTGATTATCACAGTGGGATTGGCCTTAACTTCTGTCAAAATTGGGTGAAGCCTGAAGTAGTTCATTTGTGCTAGCATCCTTTTGTAGGACCCTCTTTCTAACCTAGTCACAGTTGCTGCCCATTCTATTCTTGTCAGATCACTGACTGATCTGTCCTTCCACTCCATTTCTCTGCTCTTGCCTCTTGTCTTTTGTCAAATGCTAGATAATGACTGTCTCCCCTTTTAAAGTAAGTTTAATTACCTCCCCTTGACATTCAACAAAGTTTTCACCATTAAATCAATCACTATTAATACCCTTTGGATCACCACTGATGAGGAATTAAACATGAACACTGTGGTTATGAGGGAAGTTATCTTGAGCAGTTTCCTTGTATCTAATCCAGTTCCATAATCAGACCCGAAACGTTAACTCTGTTTTTTCCTTCACAGATGCTGCCAGGCCTGCTGAGCTTTTCCAGCAATTTTTTTGTTCCTGATTTACAGCATTTGCAGTTCTTTTGGTTTTATTCCATAATCGACAACTATCTTAAGATAGTCTTTAAATGTCTAAACCTAAAGAAATACAGTGCAACCTTATGCAACTTAGAACATAGAGCATAGAACAATACAGTGCAGAACAGGCCCTTCGGCCCTCGATGTTGCGCCGACCTGTGAACTAATCTAAGCCCATCCCCCTACACTATCCCATCATCATCCATATGCTTATCCAAGGACTGTTTAAATGCCCCTAATGTGGCTGAGTTAACTACATAGGCAGGCAGGCCATTCCACGCCCTTACCACTCTCCGAGTAAAGAACCTGCCTCTGACATCTGTCTTAAATCTATCACCCCTCAATTTGCAGCTATGCCCCCTCGTACTAGCCGACGTCATCATCCTAGGAAAAAGACTCTCGCTGTCCACCCTATCTAATCCTCTGATCGTTTTGTAGGTCTCTATTAAATCCCCTCTTAGCCTTCTCTCCAATGAGAACAGACCCAAGTCCCTCAGCCTTTCCACATAAGACCTTCGCTCCAGACCAGGCAACATCCTGGTAAATCTCCTCTGCACCTTTTCCAATGTTTCCACATCCTTCCTGTAATGGGGCGACCAGAACTGTACGCAATATTCCAAGTGAGGCCGCACTAGCGTTTTGTACAGTTGCAGCATGACATCACGGCTCCGGAACTCAATCCCTCTACCAATGAAACCTAACACGCCGTATGCCTTCTTAACAGCACTATCAACCTGGGTGGCAACTTTCAGGGATCTACGTACCTGGACACCAAGATCCCTCTGCACATCCACACTACCAAGAATCTTTCCATTGACCCAGTATTCTGCCTTCCTATTATTCTTCCCAAAGTGCATCACCTCACATTTGGTTGCATTGAACTCCATTTGCCACCTTTCAGCCCAATTCTGCAGTTTATCCCAGTCTTCCTGCAACCTGCAACATTCTTCCACACTGTCCACCACTCCACCGACTTTAGTGTCATCTGCAAACTTATTAACCCATCCACCTATGCCTGCGTTCAAGTCATTTATAAAAATGATAAACAGCAGTGGTCCCAAAACAGATCCTTGTGGCACACCACTAGTAACTGGACTCCAGGCTGAATATTTTCCATCAACCACCACTCTTTGCCTTCTTTCAGAAAGCCAATTTCTAATCCAAACTGCTAAATCTCCCTCAATCCCATGTCTCCGCATTTTCTCCAATAGCCTACCATGTGGAACCTTATCAAAGGCTTTACTGAAGTCCATGTACACCACGTCAACTGCCCTACCTTCATCCATGTGCTTGGTTACCTTCTCAAAAAACTCAGTGAGGTTTGTGAGACACGACCTGCCCTTGATGAATCCATGTTGACTACCTCCAATCAAATTGTTGCTTGCTAGATGATTATAAATCCTATCTCTTATAATCCTTTCCAAAACTTTTCCTACAACAGATGTAAGGCTCACTCGTCTATAATTATCTGGGTCATCTCTACTGCCCTTCTTGAACAAGGGCACAACATTTGCAATCCTCCAGTCCTCTGGTACTAAACCTGTAGACAATGACGACTCAAAGATCGAGGCCAAAGGCTCTGCCATCTCCTCCCTAGCTTCCAAGAGAATCCTCGGAAAAATCCCATCCGGCCCAGGGGATTTATCTACCTTCACACCTTCTAGGATTGATAACACCTCCTCCTTACTAACCTCAATCCTTTCAAGTCTAATAGCCCGTATCTCAGTCTTCTCCTCCACAATATTCTCCTTTTCCTGAGTGAAAACAGATGAGAAATATTTGTTTAGCACCTCTCCGATCTCCACAGGGTCCACACACAACTTCCCACTTCTGTCTTTGACTGGCCCTATTCTTACCCTAGTCATCCTTTTATTCCCCACATACCGGTAGAAAGCTTTAGGGTTCTCCTTAATTCTACCTGCTGATGACTGCTCATGTCCCCTCCTTGCTCTTCTTAACTCTCTCTTTAAATCCTTCCTAGCTAATCTGTAACTCTCCATCGCCTCATCTGAACCATCTCGTCTCAATGTCACATAAGCCTCCCTCTTCCGCTTAACTTACATAAAAAAAGTTTATATTCAAACTCGCACCAAGTCCGGTTCACCACCTGCTCTTAACTTGCTCCCAGTCAAACAGCATCTTGATCTTAAGATTCTCAATTGCGTTTTCAAATTGCTGCGCAGCCTTGCCCTTTATTGCCTTTGATTTTTATTTTTCCCTCCCCAGCTCCACAATCCTTTTGGGATATCTGCACTCTTCTAGTTCTGGCTCCTTGAGCTCTCCCAATTTAAATTAATTGACCAATGGTGATCATTTAAGGGTCCTTTTAAATTTTTTTTGATTAGTGTCTCTGACCAGCTGAGTTTCCACTGAGTGAAGTATTCTGGAAGAAGTAACAATGAGCATGATTCTGGGTATTATCATCCCTGATATTTCAGCTGTAAAAACAATTTTTAGGATTCAAAGGTTTTATTTGCTTCAATTTATAATTGACAGTAACATTTTGATGAATGCCTTTGGCTTGTTAGTTTGCTGCACTTACAGATGATCTCTTTTAGAGTCCTCCTGGAGGAAACAAGTCTGATTTTGAGAAGCTGAACATTCCAGTTGCTCTCATTGATTATCATGATATACTGACGATGAGAAAGGTAAACCTTTTATCTTTCCTATCTAATAGTTTCACTTTAAATGTCGTACCTTGTTCAAAAGCGGCGCTCTACTTAGATAAAGGTGGATTTATTCTCCCCTCACCCTGCCTTGCAGTAAATAGCTTTCATTCGCAGTTAATTTCCATGATGTTGCTGAGGTGAGAGGAGCAAAAGGGATGCAACCACCCATTTTCATTTGTAAATTGACACTCTGTCCAAATCCCAAACTAAAAACCATCAAAAGTGGAGACAGTGTTGATTCTTGAAGTGTGTCACTTCTGCCCCTTCTTCAACTTGATCATCTACTTGTCCAAGCTTTGTATCGTGTTCATTTATTCTATCTGTGATACTTCAAATTTCAGGCACAACTTGAACAAACATTTGAATTAGCAGGAATGGACCATTTGGTTTCTCAAGCTGCTGTCCCAATCAATCTTATCATGGCTGATTTATCTGTGTTCTTAATTCTACATTACTCCCACCTCTGTGAATGTTTGATTCCCTTGCCTAACAAGAATGTATCTATCTCACCCTTAAAAATATTTAGTGACCTCACATATGCCACTTTGTGGGACAGAGAGCTCCAAAGTGTCTCAATTGGGGGGGCAAGAACTTTCTCTTTGTTCTAAAACAGCAACCTATATCTTTAAAGCTCTGCTCCCTATTTCTGGACTGATTCACAAGTGGCAGCATCCTTTCCAAGCATTTTATCAAGACAATTCAGGATCTTGTACACCTAGATCAAGTTACCCCTCACTCTTCTGAACTCCAGTGGCAATAAACCCAGTCTGATCAACCTTTCCTCGTAAGGCAACCCACTCCTTCCTGGTATCAATCTAGTAAATCTCTGAACTGCCCCCAACACATTTACGGGATTGAAACAAAACTGCGCACAGTATTCGAGATATGGCTTCACCAATGCTCTGTGTAATTGAACTGCAACATTCCTTTATGTTAAATTTAACTGTTTCTAAAAGATAGGAAGGCTAATGGAATGTTGACATGTACTTGTATTCTATCCTTTTGAGACTTGAGTACAGGAATACTTTGATCCTGCTCCATTGTCGATCACAATTTCCTCTTCATAAACCACACGCCTCCTCCATCCTGATTACCTTGAGTTTTTAAGTGCACAGCTACAATCTCTTCAATAATTGATTCTAAACCTTCCCCATGACAGACATCAAACTAACTGCCCTATGGTTTTTTCTGATGAAGGGTTTAGGCCCGAAACGTCAAGTTTTCCTGCTCCTATGATGCTGCTTGACCTGCTGTGTTCATCCAGCCCCATGCTTGTTATGCCCTATGGTTTGTTTTCTGCCACCCTCTCTTGAAAAGAGAAGATATATTTTGTATTTTCTAGCTTGATGAAACATTTCCAGAATGTAGGAGATTTTAGAGAATTTACATCAAATCATCTTCTTCCTCACTAGTCACCTTCAAAACTTTCTAGACCTGGGGTCTTGTCAGTGCTAACCGTGTCAGTTTGCTCAGTATCAATTCCCTGGTAATTTGTAATTTTATTGAGTTCCCCTCTCCCCTCCACCTCCTGATTTACAACTATCGCTGGAAATTTTGGTGCTTAGTCTTTTTATCATTTGCCATTCTCTGATCCTCATTTACCATATTATTTTTTCTGTTTTGTCTGTAATTTGATTATTCCACATCTTCCACATTTCATCACTTGCCCCCACTATTTAATGTAAAACCCACTCTGCCGTCCTATTTTGGCAGGTTTCAAGAACAGTGGTACCAGTACAGATGTAGACCATGCCAACGGTGCAGTCTGCTCTTTCCTCTGTACCAATGCCAGTGTCCCACAAACCAGAACACATTTCTCCCACACCGGTCTTTGGGCCACATATTTACTTCTAGTTTTATGTACCTTATAACTACTTCATGTGTCTGGGGTAATATTTCAGAGATTATATTGTGGTTATTTTTAGTTTAGTGTCTAGCTTGTACTGTATGCAAAGCCCCTTTCCTAGTTCTACCTATGTCATTGGTATCTACATGGACCATGACCACTGGATCCTCCCCACTCCTGCAAGTTCCTTTCCAGCCCTGAACAGGTGTCCTGACCCCTGGCAGTGGGTAGGCAACACAGCTGTCTGGACTTAGATCTTTGTTTCAGAGGGCAGGGTTAAACCTCTTAGCTGTACTACCCCTAGATATTCTAAGGTGGATATTGGGATGCCAGGAGAGCAATCTGGGCAGTATCCAGACCAGTGAGTGTATTTTTTTTTTTTTTTTTCTTTTGAGGATGTGGCCAAGCAGGTAGATGAGGGCAGACGATTGAGTATGGGACTTGGATGTCGTCTTGTGGTTGTATGGGACATTGGTGAGGCCACTTTTGGAGTACTGTGTACAGCTGTGGTTGCCCTATTATCAGACGGATGTTACTAAATTGCAATGGATGCAGAAGAGGTTTACAAGAATGTTACCGAGACTGGCGGAATTGAGGTATAAGAAAATCTTGAGGGGCGTAAATAGTAAAGGTCTTCCCTAGAGTAGGGGAACCCAAAACTAGAGGGCAAAAGTTTACGGTGAGAGGTAAAAGATTTAAAAGGGATCTGAGGGGGCGACCTTTTCACATAGGGAGGTGCGTCTCTGGAACGAGTTGTCAGTTTCAACAATTTTGACATTTAAAAGACACTTGGACAAGTACATGAATAGGACAGGTTTAGAGGGATGTAGGCCAAATGTAGGCAAATGAGACTAGTTAAGTTTAGGAAACCTGGTTGGCATGGACGAGTTGAGCCAAAGGGTCTGTTTCCATGATCTGTGACTATTTGACATAACTTCTGCTTCCAGATACTTGGAGATCACATTTCAGGTGCACTCTATTCCCCTCCTGTGCCTGTCCTGGATTACAGCATCCTGATCATCTTCGTTATTGCTGTTGCTACAGTTGCTGTTGGAAGTTACTGGAGTGGGATGGACGAACGTGGAAGGTATAGACTCAGTAGCTGAATGTCAGATGATTTGAAACTTAGCAATGTATGTTCCAAATATATGTTGTCATTGAGATTGTTACTTGTCCTAAGCAACTACTCACTTAATCTACAAAATGAAGCAGCAATGGCTTGGGACTGTTTTGTGAGGGGTGATGAGCTCTGAGCAATTGCGCTGTCTATTCTGCTCTGGGTAGCAGCTCCCAGTGTTGGGTGACTTATTAAATCCTTATTTGTTGGGTGCATGCTGCTGTTACTATTCCCATTTGGAACTGTAATCCCACTGTACGATCTACTTGTCGGAAGGTGTGGACATTGGTTTTTTTCCTACCGGGCACATGCTCCCTGTTCTTGAATTCCTTCTACCACCGAGAAATAGATAAAACTGTTTACTTTGTTTAGCAGTTTTATCATGGCGTCTCTTGACCAAGAGTGAGTCCAGATAAATTAGATTGATGTGACTGTTCTTCAGAATCAGACTCAAAACATGAATTCTGCTATCATTCCATAGATGCTGTCAAACATGTTGAATTTCATTGTGTTTGTTTTCTATCGATGAGATCTGTTTTTTTTGTAGATTAGCAGAAGTCTTGCCATTGCTTGATGAGTATATGACAGAATACTTAATCAGTGAAGGATTAACTTTTATAAACCACTAACATTTACAATCTCATTTCCTTCTGGGATGAAGTGGGAGTTCAACACTGTCTGACTCCAGACCACAGTCAAATGGTGAGGACAAGACCAAGGACTCATCTGCGATGCTGACTCCATTAACTGTTGTGGTTTTTGTTGTCATCTGTTCTGTGATGATTGTTCTGTTGTACTTCTTTTACAAGTGGCTAGGTGAGTACATGGCAATATTTCTATTTGGAAAAGAAAACCTAGTTCAGACAGACTTAGTGAATTTGTTTTAGTCTGAGCCATGTGTAATATTGAATGTAAGGTTTGTGTTTTCTGTGCTTGAAGGCGATTTTAAAAAGTGATAATGAATTCCCATGACAGTTTATTTTGGGAAAAGTTGAGATTGTAGTGAACCAATCCAGTTTCATCTCAATCAACTCCCAAATGATGTGGTGATTTCACTTAATTTACTGATGGATTTCTTTCAGCTCTTGAGCCCTTTGGATTTATGTATGAATAATTGTGATATATTTTGTAAATTAAGCTTCAAATTCATATCATTCTGATAGTTAAGTGTGGAACGGTTGTTATCTTGCAACACGGGGTTGTGTGTGTTGGTGCAGTTCTGTAATTACACAATTGTCCCAAAGGAAACTGAGATGGCTGCCAAATTCAACTGGAAAACCATTCCATGTGAACATGTTGCAGCACTGGACTAAAGCATATTTGATGCATTGATGTTCTTGATGCCAGATATGTTGATTACTTGCCATTGAAATAAATGCTACTTTAGTCTGCTGACTGTAAGGTCCTATTATAAATGAATTGGACAGTTCCTGTATCTGCCAAAATACACCTGCCCACAATTCTCCTCCAAACATCTGTCACAACAGTTGCAGTTGGAAGTGTGCCCCCAGTGCTGCAGGAGGTGAGGTGGGTTAACACTATAGTTGTGTAGAATCAGAGACAGTAGGAACTGCAGATGCTGGAGAATCTGAGATAACAAGGTGTAGACCTGGATGAACACAGGAGGCTGAGCAGGAAAGCTGTCGTTTCGGGACTAGACCCTTCTTCAGAAACGGGGGAGGGGAAGGGGATTCTGAAATAAATAGGGATAGAGGGCGAGGCGGATAGAAGATGGATAGAGGAGAAGATAGGTGGAGAGGAGACAGACAGGTCAAAGAGGCGGGGATGGAGCCAGTAAAGGTGAGTGTAGGCGGGGAGTTGGGGGTGGAGGGGGAGTGGAAATAGGTCGGTCCAGGGAGGATGGACAGGTTAAGAGGGTGGGATGAGACTAGTACGTAGGAGATGGGGGGTGGGGGTTGGCGGGGGGAGGTGGGGCTTGAAGTCGGAGGAGGGGATAGGTGGGAAGAAAGACAAGTTAGGGAGGTGGGGACAAGCTGGGCTGGTTTTGGGGTGCGGTTGGTGGAGGGGAGATTTTGAAGCTTGTGAAGTCCACATTGATACCATTGGGCTGCAGGGTTCCCAGGCTGAATATGATTTGCTGTTCCTGCAACCATCGTTGTGGCACTACAGGAGGCCCAGGATGGACATGTCGTCTGAGGAATGGGAGGGGGAGTTGAAATGGTTCGCGACTGGGAGGTGCAGTTGTTTGTTGCAAACCAAGCGTAGGTATTCTGCAAAGCGGTCCCCAAGCCTCTGCTTGGTTTCCCCGATGTAGAGGAGGCCACATCTGGAACAGCGGATACAATATACCACATTAGCAGATGTGCAGGTGAACATCTGCTTGATGTGGGAAGTCTTCTTGGGGCCTGGGATGAGGGGGAGGAGGGAGGTGTAGGGGCAGGTGTAGCACTTCCTGCGATTGCAGGGAAAAGTGCCAGGAGTGTGGAGCGGACAAGGGGGAGTCACGGAGAGTGGTCCCTCCGGAAAGCAGATAAGGATGGGGAGGGAAAAATGTCTTTGGTGGGGACGGATTGCAGACGGCGGAAGTGTTGGAGGATGATGCGTTGGATCCGGAGGTTGGTGGGGTGGTACGTGAGGACGAGGGGGATTCTGTTTTCGTTGTTGTTGCGGGGAATTGTGAGGGATGACTTGCTGGAAATGCGGGAGACACAGTCGAGGGCGTTCTTGACCACTGAGGTGGGGGAAGTTGCGGTCCTTGAAAACGAGGACATCTGAGATGTACGGGAGTGGAATGCCTCATCCTGGGAGCAGATGCGGCGGAGGCAAAGGAATTGGGAATAGGGGATGGCATTTTTGCAGGAAGGTGGGTGGAAGGAGGTGTATTCTAGATAGTACGGTAGCAATGTGGACTTCACAAGCTTCAAAATCTCCCCTTCCCCTCCCCCATTTCTGAAGAAGGGTCTAGGCCCGAAACGTCAGCCTTCCTGCTCCTCTGATGCTGCTTGGCCTGCTGTGTTCATCCAGCTCTACACCTTGTTATCCCAGCTTGTCGCTTCCTCCCACCTCAAGCCCCATCGCCATCTCCTACCTACTAGCTTCGTCCAGCCCCCTTGACCTGTCCGTCCTCCCTGGACTGACCTATCTCCTCCCTAACACCCCACCTACATTCAACTTTACTGGCTCCACCCCCGCCTCTTTGACCCATCTGTGTCCTCTCCGCCTATCTCCTCCTGTATCCATCCTCTATCCGCCTCCCCCTCTCTCCCTATTTATTTCAGAACCCCCTTCCCCTCCCCCATTTCTGATGAAGGGTTTAGGCCCGAAACATCAGCTTTCCAGCTCCTCTGATGCTGCTTGGCCTGCTGTGTTCATCCAGCTCTACGCCTTGTTATGTATAGAATCAGTATCCCTTGCCCTTTCTTACTGATGTCACTTTTTATTTTATTCTAGCTGCAGCTCACAGATCACCAGTTGGAGGCCCTTCCCTTGTCTGGACCACTGGTGCTGTCTGCTGGATCAACTTGATTGGTGGAAAGATTGGCACGTTATTTATTTATTTATTCGTTCATTCGTTCCACCATAGTGATTCCTTGAGCGCAGAAACCACTTAAAAGTTGTTAACAAAATACTGAATAGTCATGTCAAGTGCATGTGGAACCTTACTCTGCTTTCTCTTTTCTTCTTCAGTGTACATGGTGATTGGCATCTTTGCTTTGGCTGCAGCTGTTAGTGTCTATAATTGTTTGGCTACGCTATTGAAAAAAATCCCTTACTGGAAATGCAAGTAAGCTAGGACTTATCCTTTGCTTAAAAGTTGTTCTATCTGATCATTTTAAATTTGTCGTTTTGTGTCTGTTCTCCCTAATGTACCATCTGGATCATTTACATCAGTGCAAATTGCGGCTGAAGGAAAAGAATCCGTTTAGTATGTGATGGTATGTTAGCGTACACCTACTAAAGCAAAACAGTTGAGTCAATGTAGTGTCATCCCAATGTTTTTTATTTATGCTATAAAACGGACTGGGAGAATATTGACCTTGTTCTCCTGGACAGCATCCATGATAAGTTTGGGAAGTGTGTTTTCTAGTCATTAGTGGTAGGTTTTAGGCATTACCCACTTGCTCCATTCTGCAATATGAAGTGATTGATGTAACCATCAAACTGGGAAGGAAGAACAAATAGAAACTGGATCAGTTGTCTTTTTCTATTTGGTAATTTAGGCAGAATGCCCTTTTGGCTAATCGGTCATACGCTGCCTATTCCTGTGATGTAGGATTGTTGAAGTCAAATTTATTGACCAGTGTCTTTCTGATATTTGGTGACCAGTATACCTAATAACTGGATTTCACTGTAAGTTGAAGTTTAAGAATGAGAGCTATCTTAATAATCCCCAAGCTTAATCAGGCGATGTAGGCAGTAAACTGTGTGCAGGTAGAAAGGAATTGTGTGGCACACACACAGGCCATTACATTATAATAATGCTGCAGATGAAGTGGTCACTGACATGTTATACTGCTGCTTCACAGCACCAGGGACCCGGGTTTGATTCCACCCTCGGGTGACTCTGTGTGGAGTTAGCACATTCTCCCAGTGTCTGTCAGGGTTTCCTCCGGGTGCTCTGGTTTCCTGTCACGGTCCAAAGAAATGCAGGCTAAGTGGATTGGCCATGCTAAACTGTCCATAGTGTTCAGAGATGAGTGGTATGGGGGGGTGGAGGGGAGGGTCCTGGGTGGGATACTCTGAGGGTCGGTGTGGATTTGTTGGGCTGAAGGGCCTGATTCCACTAGGGAGCCTATGATGATCTAAACGACAAAAGCAGAGTGGTTTGGGCTAACCTTTGTGCTTGAAGAAACGTTCCTTCAGTATTTGAAAGACCCAACACAGCACAAGTTCTGTTTTATTTTAGGTTTTAGACTTTTTTCCTGCCCAAATATATTTGAACATTTTGATCCTTTTTACATTTCAGGGCGCCCTGTGTTCAGAGAAGAATTGAAGTTC
Source organism: Ginglymostoma cirratum (assembly GCA_024137785.1). Lineage (NCBI taxonomy): Eukaryota > Metazoa > Chordata > Chondrichthyes > Orectolobiformes > Ginglymostomatidae > Ginglymostoma > Ginglymostoma cirratum. Next base: position 19,832,561 of record JAHRHZ010000047.1, on the reverse strand, counting down.
GTTTGGTGCTTCTTGCTTTGTTTTGTGTAACATTGTCTGCAATTTGGGTAGTGTTTCGGAATGATGACAGGTAGGTACGAGCACCCAAGTTAGGAGTAGAAGTTAGCTATTTATCACTTCAAGCCTGCTTAGCCATTCAGTAAGATTGTGGCTGATCTGTTTGTGTTCTGAATTCCAATTTCCCATCTACTTCTGATAACCTATCATTCCCCTGCTTCTCTCCACGGTTGGCTTAAAAACATTCTTTGCCCCTGCAGCACCACCTTCTGAAGCAATTCCAAAGTTGCACAATCCTCTGGTGAAGAAAAAATCTCTTAATCCTTCTGGTAAAAGGGCAAACACAAATTTAAAAAGTGACCATCTAGAAAAGGATTCAACTGCATGAGTAAATATATCCTTTCCACATCCACCTTGTCAAGACTATCGCGATCTTACAGATTTCAATCAAGTTGCCCCACCATGCTTCTAAACTCCAGTGGAAGCGAGCCCAGACTGCCCAACCTTTCCTTGTGAGGCAAACAGCTCATTCCAGGTATCAATCTACTAAATGTCCTCAGAAACCCCTCCAATGTCTCCTTAAATATGGAGACCAAAACTGCACACAGTACTGGAGATGTGCTGTCACCAATGCCCTTTTATGAAAGGCATAATATCCTTACTTTTATAGAGTCATAGACCACAGAAACAGACCCTCCAGTTCAACCAGTCCATGCCAAACATAATCCCAAATTAAACTAGTCCTACCTGCCTGCCCAGACCCATATCCCTCCAAACTCTTCCTAATCGTGTATTCTTGTAAACATTGTAATTGTACCCCCATCCACCACTTCCTCAGGAACCTCATTCCAGATGTGAAGTACCCTCATGTCAGTTTTAAATCTTTCCTCGCACCTTAAAAATGTGATCCCTAGTCTTGAAATCCCCTATCCTAAGGAAAAGACAACTACAATTAACTCTATACCCCTCATTATTTTATAAACCCCGATAAGGTCGCCTCTCAACCTGCTACACTCTGGTGAAAAAGGTCTGAGCCTATCCAGCCTTACTTTATAACTCAGACCTTCCGTACCCAGCAACATTGTGGTAAATCTCTTTGGAACACACTCCAGCTTAATAATATCTTTCCGATGTTCAGTTTCTCTTGTAATAAAGGATATTACTCCATTACTGACTTTCATTTTGTGCTGTATCTACTAAGTAAAGTTTTGTGACTCATGCACTCAAATACCTAAATCCTATTGCACCTCACAATTCTGCAGTTGTTCTCTGTTTAAATAATCCTTTTAATTCTTCCTGCTGAAATGGGAAAACTGCACATTTTCCCTTATCAGTCTGAATATGCCAGATTTTTGCCCACCCACTCAAATTTCTCTATATCCATTTGCAACCTTGTTAACTCAAATCTGAGCCCATGAAACTGTACAGGTGAGGGGATGAAATCTACACCGAAAAGGGTGAATCTGTGTACAGGTGGTTTATGCAGTTGCCTAAAACCCATTGGAATTTCCATCCATAAAAATAGAAATTGCTGGAGAAACTCAGTTCTGAAGAAGGGTCACGTAAACTCTGTTTTCTCTCCACAACATGCTGACTGATGTATTGCGTTTCTCCAGCAATTTGTTTTTGTTTGATTTCCAACATCTGTAGTTCTTTGTTTTATTTTGGATTTACCATCAGTTTGTAGTGGGCTTTTCTAAGATATGGTAGTCCTCCTGTGCCTGTAATTATCTTGCTGGTTTGAAGACAGAATTGGAAAAGTCAACATAGTGCCTGTTTTGTGGCATAGACACTGCCTCTTGGTGATCCAGATTACTGCTTAACCAAAGAGGGATATCTACATTCTGTATTGTTGCTGCCAGAAATTTGATGCAGGTGAGATTGCAATGTTTACTGCTGCCCAACATCGGGGGAAGGTAGCTGGGGAGGTAATGGCCTAGTGGTATTACCGTTGGACTATTATGCCAGAAACTCAGCTAATGTTCTGTGGACCTGAGTTGAAATCCTGCTATAGCAGATGGTAGAATTTGAATTTGGCAAAGAATCTGGAAACAAAGGTCTAATGATGACAATGAAGCCATTGTCAATTGTTAGAAAAACCCAAATGGTTCACTAATGTCTTTTAGGGCAGGAAGTCTGTCGTCCTTATCTGGTCTGACCTCCACGTGATTTCAGACCCACAGCAATTTGGTTGATTCTTAACTGCCTCTGGTGATACCTACACCCTATGAGTGAATAAAATAAAGTGGTGTAGTTACTGAAGTTAAACTTATTGATCAATGCCTTTATGATGTTTAGTGGCCTGTCAACCCAATCAACTGGATTCCTGACTTTCACTGCAATCTGAAGTTTAAGAATGAAACTTTCTTAATAATCCCCAAGGGTAGCAAAGCATTTCTCATCTATTGCCTCTAATTCTTCAAGAAGAGGGATGAAACAAAGCATTTAGTCTCCTTTATTCAAAACATTGAGGGCTGCAGTATGCAGGGCTCTTGTCACACAGTGATACTGTCGATATCTCTGAGCGAAGTGGCCTGTGTTCGAGTCCCATTTGCACCAGAGTTGTGTATTAACAACTCTGAATAGGTTGTTGAAAAATTATGTTGAAGGGTAGCCTGATTAAGATGTGTCGACACTCAGCTGCTTTCAGGCTCCTGTGGTATGGTGGTAGAGTCACTACCTCTGAGACAGGAGACCAGGGTTCAATCCCACCTGCACCAGAGTTGTGTGGTAACATTTCTGAACAGGTTGATGAGAATATATCTAAATCCATTTGGGTTTCGGGAGAATGTTTATAATGTGAGCTGACTACCATAACAAGTCATTGAAGTGAATAGCAGTGTTACTATTAAGAGGAAGTTGGATAAATAAATGAAGAGAGAAATAGAAGGATAGTTGATGAAATCAAGGTAGGGAAATATTCCTGTGGAGCACAATTGCCTGCATTAGCCATTTCAGCTGAATGACCCAGGTTTGTGTTGTAAGTACTGTATAATTGTGCAGCTGAAATTGTCACTTACTGTTTTCCTCGGAGAACCCACAAAGCAAACTTGCAGCTTGTCAAGTTGGGGTCTGTCCAGCATCAGGGAATATGCTGTGCTCAAATCAAATCAACATTTTTTTCCTCTTTTATTGCTCCTATCATTTATGTATAGCACAAGAACTGTATTTTTCCTAACTTCCTACAAAATTCTGACATTTTAATCGAACACTTCAACATTTGTTGCTCGAGATTTGTAATCTTTTGTCTTTGGCAATTTGAAAATTTAAAGACTCTTAGCTTCTCCTGGCAAACTGTGGTAGTCTGAAGTGGATGCTCTTTACTTTTTCCAAAGGCTTTGTGTCTCTTGAACCTTACTGCACTGTTAGTGTGCTCTGTGTTAAATGTAGAACCATGAGTAAGTTCACTGTATTGTGTTTTAGATGGGTTTGGATTCTACATGACTGTTTAGGAGTTGCCTTTTGCCTTAACTTCATGAAGACCCTGAAAATGCCTCATTTTAAGGTATGCTGTGATGTCATTGGGTAAGTACTATTTTCCTGTGAAATTGAAATAAAAATTCTCAAGTCTAATTGTAGACTAGATACTCTGTAAATGTATACTTGTGCAACACAGGAAATAACTTCAACCTAAATTTGCAATTACGCTTCAAAGCAAACACAGGGTCCCTAAATTCAGTTTGCAGCAACCTTGCAGGATTTCTTGAGAATTTAACCCCCCTGTTTCCACTCTGTATTTCACTCCACAGCGACTGACTCCTTTTTAGACTTTTGTGCCCCTGGGCTTCTACTATTGGGTGACTATACAGTTTTTAAGGCACTAAAATATACCCCCTTCTCTTAACTAAAATCTAATTATAAAGGGTGTAAATAAACAGGTCTCTACTTTCACCGAGCTCTGAAGGATAACACTTGAAAAATTAATTTTCAACTGTCTCCCTACCTAACACAAGAACAAAATATAAATTCAAGTGGTATGGTTCCTGGATAAAGTAGTACATGTCAATATTCTTTCCTTGTTTTTACAGTCTTGTGTCATTTTGCTGGTGCTCCTCCTCATTTACGATGTGTTCTTTGTTTTCATAACTCCATATTTCACTAAGGTAAGCTTATTTCCTACAATGAGAACGCATTGCCATTCGTGCCTGAAATTTTAGCTCTTCAATTGTGGGATATTTTTCACCAAACTTTCAATTTAAATTTAAATTCTTTTGGATTCTTGCTTGCGATGTTTAATGCTGAAGTGTTTCATTAATTTTATTACTCCTCCTTTGCTGAGACAGTGGTGTAGTGGTAATATCACAGGTCTTGTAATCCAGAGGTTCAAGCTAATATTCAGGGGACAGTGGTTCAAATCCCATCACAGCAACTAGTAGAAAGTAAATTCAATTAAAAGGAATTGGAATTGGTCTCGGTAATGGTGACCATTTAACCATTATTGGTTATCTTAAAAGTCAGTTTGGTTCACTGCCTTGTGGAGAAGCAAATCTACATCCCTAACCTACACGTGACTACAGATCCAGAACAATGTGATTGATGTTGAGCTGGCCTCTAAAATGACCGAGGGCAGATTGCACCCTGCCAGCGGCGCCCGCATTCCATGAAAGGAGAGAAAACTATTAATGGGGATCATGGACAGTACACAAACATTGAACAATATGGTACTGAAAGATGCTTTGTACACAGACTGCCTGTTTAGAGCAGTCCAGTTAATTGCAATGCTCGTGTTATCCCCTCCATATGTTTTGTAATTTCATCCTTCCATGTTTATATTTAATCACTTTTGAAATTTGTTACTGAATCCATCATCAGGAAAACAATACTTGGGTCACTTCTGGTTCTGTTGCCAATCACGATAAATCAATGTTTTCTCAGTGTCTCCAAATTTACCATCCGATTTCTTTTTTTTAAAAACAACTTACTCTGAGAGCAGCCCAGTGCATCCACTCAATCCAGACTGTCCCTCTTTCCAGGAACTATTCCTGCACATCTTTTCTGCACATTTTTCCCAGCCTCAGATTATTCCAGTTTTTGAAATGGAATCATAGAATCCTTACAGTGTGGAAAGAGGCCATTTGGCCCATCAAGTTCACTGACCATCCAAAGAGCATTTTGCCCAAACTCTCAGCTCATCCTGTCCTTGTAACCCTGCATTTCCCATGGCTAATCCACCTTGGCTGCACAACGCTGGACACTGGGCAATTTTGCATGGCCGGTCTACCTCACCTGCACATTTTTGGACTGTGGGAGGAAACTGGAGCACCCAGAGGAAACCCATGCAGACACATGGAGAATGTGCAAACTCCACACAGACAGTTGTACTTTTATTTTCAAATCCAGGATCATCATCTGCTCTTTCAACCTTTGTGACTTATTCTGATCTCTCACTTTTAAAATTGCACAGTCCTAGTTTCTGTTGCCTTTCCTCATTTGTCTTGTTCCTCCTCCCAAAATGTATCACTTCATGAAATATTCAGGACTGAATTTACAATTTATGGTCCAAACAATGGTTTTGTTTGTGAATAGTTATCTTAATTTTTCTGCATAAATATTATTTTGCTTTATTTGGTCCAGAGTGATCAGTTAAAGCAAATGGAAGAACTGAAAGCAAGTTAATCTTGACTGCTTTCTAACAACTGAACTTCAAACAGATTATTAATGAAATTGCCGTGCCTGTTTTGTTGTCTTGAAGAGGTTTAAGTATTGATTCAACCAAATTGAATTTTCTGATATTTCAGCTAACACCTTAGTTGTAAGTTACTTGGCATATGCACCCAATGCATGGAGCCAGAGAAAATCAGCACAGGTGATCTTTAATGGAGTTGAGCAAATGTAGGTTTCTTTCTCCAGCAAGATGAAATATTTTTCAATTGGTTGGCTAAGAGTGATGTCAGGATACTAGAAAAAATATTACCTGCCTATGTGCTGTTTGGTACAAATGAACAAGTTGATAAATAAGTACAAAATGGTTGCAGTTAAAATAGAATTATTTATTTCCTTTCAGAATCATGAGAGCATCATGGTTGAGGTAGCTGCTGGATCTGGATCTACTGGTGGTGAAAAGGTGAAATTGAAACTAAAAGCTAAGTGCCATGGGTTAAACTCGGTGCTTTACTAACAAACTGCAGAACTGCTAGGGTTTCAGATTCTCTGATGTAACAAATATTGGGTTTGATTCTAGAGGACTGGAAACTACCTAATGGGACTGGCTGTTGAACCAGTGGCTCACAATGAAAAAGTAAGAACTGTATTTGTATTCATTAAAGTTGGAATTATGTTGGGCAGAATTAATTGCTCATTCTTTTTTGGCTTTCGTTTATAACCGTTCACAAGTTTGACCTGCCAACTAGCAGATGTTACTGACCGGATAAAAACTACAAGATACCTGTGACTGTGTGCTAGCTTGAGTTTCTGCCTGAGGGCAGGCGGAAAGATGAATGTTGCTGTCTGAGGTCTGAATTTAAAGATTCCCAGGTCAGCAGCTAAAGGGAGCAGTGTTATGCATCCCTCTCTTTTTTTCATCCATACACGGAATGGTGAGCGTCACTGGCTAGGCAGCACTTCTTTCCCATTCCTAATGGTCCTTGCAAAGATGGTGGTGTATGCCACTTTTAAGCACTGCAGTCCACATAGTGTAGGGACAGGCACAATGCCATTAAGGACGGAGCTCCAGGGTTTTGACTGAGCAACATGGAAATATGGCATCATTCCTTCAATGTCTGGTCGGTGAGTGCTTGGAGGGGAACCTGCAGGTGACAGTGTTCCCATGTTTCTGTTGCTCTTGTCCCCCTTGCTGCAGTTGTCGTGGGTTTAGAAGTTGCTGTCAAAGAGACTTAGCTAAGTTCCCGCAATGCAGCTTGTATATGGTACATGCTGTTGCCACTGTGTATCAGTAATGGAGGGAATATTGATGGTAAGAGAGAGGATATTTAAAGTGATGGGTGTGGTGTCAATCAAGCAGGTTGCTTTGTCCTGGATGGTGTCAAACTGCTTGAGTGTTGTTGGAGCAGCCCTCATCCAGGCAAATAGGGAGTATTCCCTCACACTCCTGACTTGTACCTTGTGGATGGTGGGAGTTAAGAGGTGAGTTGTTTGAAAGGCTGTAGGGCCTCGTGATGCCCAGTTTTGAATTTTTGTTCAGTCTGTCATGCGCAGATTGAACTGTTGCAGTTCTGATGTTGGCAATGAACTGTACCCATATTCATTGTAAGCCATTACTGGGGCGCACAGGTCTGCAGCTTCCTGGTTGTGAATTTCATACCATTGCGCACAGATTATATGTTTAAGCATAACAAATAATGGAGTTTCTTTTACACTGTTGAAAGTGTCACAACCAACACTTCCCTCCCTCCCTGCTGTAGTTGGAGTAACTAATGAATACCTTTGGTGTACTAACCACAATTATGTTTCTTGTAGTTGCCTGTGGTTATCAGAGTACCAAGATTGGTGTCGTCTGTTGTGACCTTGTGTGGAATGTCATTTTCTATACTGGGATTTGGGGATATTATTGTTCCAGGTAAGTAAAAATATTTCTGCATTTCTCCATCCCTGCAATGACTTGATAACTGGGATATTGCAAACCTGTGAACTGTTGTTACAAATTACAGAATTCCACAATCTGTACGGTGTGGGAAATTTTCTAGCTACCTGTGATTTAATTTATTTTAATCTGCCTGACTAGGCTAAGATGTATATTACAAGGCTATTCCACGTCAGTTGTGTATTAAAAATGGACTGATTTTAACTAAATAAATGACTCCTATAAAGCAGCAGCAAACTTCTTAAAAACTCGTTTCTTTTTCAAGAAACATTGCTCATGTATGAAGATGGACTTTGTCCTCTGCAAGTTGGGAGCAGACAGGCTTTTAAAATGCATTTTAGAGCTTTTTTAATCGCGTATCCCAGTGTGACAATTTTTTCCACAAGCTTATCCCCACCCAGCTCGCTAATGAAGTTCTGCTTGTTTTATATTGAGCAGTGGCTAGGTCTGAAATGCCACCTTATAGATCGAGATTTAATTAATTGCACTTCAGTATTAACACTCCAAATAGGAACTATGAATTCATATGATTTTTCAGTGTCAATTAACATGTACAACAAAGTTTATTTATGCAATGCCTGTTACTAAAGGGAAAATAATGAATGGTTTAAGTAGTTGGGGTGGAATATGGATATTGATCAAGGGAAGAAGGAATGGGGAACTGAAGAAATGAATTTGGAAAGCTTTTGGAGGTGAAGTGAGTGTGCACCACAACGTGGGGATTGGGATGATGGGCTGAAAGCTTATCTGCCAAATAGGAAATAGTGATTGATTCAAAACCTTAGGAATATAGATATATACATATGAAATAAGCACAGGGGTAGGCCATTGAATGGTCAAACAGACTCAGTAAAATCATAGCTGATCTGCATTCCCATCTACACCCAATAACCTTTGCCTCTTGGCTAACTCGAATCTATCCACCTCTGCCTTTTGAGGCAAAGAGATTTTGAAAGTCACAAACCCTCAAAGTTTTCCTTATCTCTGTCCTGAAAGGATGACTCCTGATTTTAAAACTGTCCCCTAATTCTGGGCTTGCTTGCAAAAGGAACATCCTTTCCATGTCAAACCTTGTCAAGAACATATAGAGTCTTAAATGTTTCAATCAGGTCACCCCAGTGGAAGTAAACACAGCTGGGCCAATCTATCCTTATAGGACAACCCACTCATTCCAGCTATCAATTTAGTAAAACTCTAAACAGCTCCTGCCTCCCTTTTTCAGATATGGCTTCACCAATGCCCTGCATAACTAAAACAACATCCTCTTTATGTTGATTCCTGTCAAAGGACAGCATTCCATTAATCTTGATTTTTGTGCCATACCTGCTGCACCATTTCAATAATGGCTGATCATGCAACTCCGTACATTGTTACCACTTTCTCCTCGTACCTTTTGACCCCTAGCCCTAAGAACCACATCTAACTCCCTATTCAATATTTTGGCCTGAACTACTATCTGTGGAAGGGAATTCCACAAGATCACCAGACATTGGGTGAAGAAATTTCTCCTCATTTCAGTCCTAAATGGTATCCTGTATCCTTCAGCTGTGACTCCTGGTTTCTACACTTGATCCCTTGCTGTCGCCATTGAACTTAAAAAGATAGTGGCCTGCAGAGGGTTGATCCATGTTATGGGGTCACATTCTACACTGTTGGAAATGCACTGCAAATTCCGAACAAACTAAAGGTTGGAATGCAGCAAAATAAGCATCAAAAATGAAGAGCATGTACTTAGCATGGGTTATATTTAAATACTGAGCTGCAAATTTTGGCAGTCTGCTGTCTGACTTTGTAGAGGAAATCACACTATTTTAAACAATGTTGAAAATTTGAGCTATGAATTTTGTATATTGAATCTAATGATACTTGTAATTTTTGCTCCAGTTTTGATGTTACTCTGTTCTTTTTACAGGATTATTGGTTGCTTATTGTCGAAGATTTGATTTGCAGACTAACACCTCCAACATCTATTTCATTTTGTGCACTATAGGTAAAATACTCTAAACAAATTATGTGACTAAGAAAATAGTTGACATTAAATGCATACTCATAAATAATTGAGGGTGATGAAATGACAGTAAATTACTGTTCCAAAGTCACATCTGCATCGTGGTGAGAGAACTGTATTCTTTTGAAGGAGGGAGGAAAAAAGAAGTGAGGAAGTCTTTTATTTTAGCCTAAACTAAACTGGATCTAGAGTAGTTGGTATGACAGACAGGAAAAAATATTGTAGTTATGCTTTCAAATCAAATACTTCTGCTTGCTTAATTGCATATTGCAGCTGAATCACAAAGATGGTAATATGAGTTACTACTTGAGCCATGAGGAACTTGCCATCAGATATAACCATTGAATGTATGGTTCAAAGGCTAGTGGAGGAGAACTAGGTTTTGATCCATGGTGCACTGGCGTCAGTACAAGGGAAAGAATATGTTCTGCCATTAGGATAGCATTCATATGAGGTACATTAGGATCAATGTGCTGATGAATTATGTAACTAAGGCTGGAAAAAGGGCTTTAACCCAAAGAGTTTGGTCGGGGAGGGGTTAATAACTTGTATGAAATGACCAAATGTAACCAAATTTGCTGCTCACACCTGGAAGCAAAGCAAGTAGAGGGGGAAAAGCTCTGCAGAGGGATAAAGGCAGCCTTAAGTGGGTTAGCAGATGGAGTGTCATGTGGGAAGATGTGAAAACTTTTGACAGGAAGAATAAAAAGCTCAATGCAATGTAAATCGAGAAAGATTGTAGTACTTGTATATCTATGTACTTGTGCCTGAATCAGACATGTCAGCAGGCAGGTTTCGTGAGTTCTGCTATAATGCATGTTCCAGCAACATGAATTGACTTTAAAATTGACAGATATAGGAGCGCTATTTCTAAAACATGAACTTGTGAAGTCTATGACGCAATTCAAATCAAGTAGATGTCTTGCTGTGAGGAGCCCTTTGCTAATGACATCTACAGTGTACTTGTACAGTGCTGTGATTCTGAGTTGCAGAGAAATTCTCCATTTCAGCCTTCATTAAAACTGAAAAGTAAGAAGCCAGCAGGTTTGTCATCAGTAAAAGTAGGGTGTATGGGTGGATGAAAGTATATTTAACTTACCTTGAAAGGATTGCTGAAGGAGTCTGAGTTGCTACAGCAACATACACGTATGTATATGTCGTGGTCTGGAAGTATGGGCAGTGGTGGTAGACTCTGCAATGTTCTGTTAGCCACACAGCTAACAAGGAATCTCTCTAGTCTTAGTCTTCTACTGGCAGTGTTGGAAGAATTTGCCAATTGATGCTCAATCTTTTTAGTCACGTTGTGAATGCGCCTTCCCTGGCCGTTGAGTTCTGAGGCAGGACTTGACCTAGATCATCTTGCGTACAAAGACTTAGACCTTTCACAATCTCAGGATGTTACAAAGAGCTTGACAGCCACTAAAGTATTTTCGTAGTGCAGTCTTTGTTGAAAATACACCAGCTAATTTTCATATAACATGCTCCCACAAGCAACAACCTGATAATGACCAGACAATCTGCTCTTGTGTTGCTAACTAAGAGATAAGTATTGACCAGGACACCTGGGTAACTGTCCTGCACTTTTTGGAAATAGTGAGGACAATTGTATCAATCTGAGAAGGAGCTGTGAAGCTGCCGTTGCAGTCGGACCAACCTGTCTGAACAGCTGCTGACGTATTGCTATCCTTTTGTGTTATGCTTTTTTGGCGGTCTGCCCCTAACCCCACTTTTCCCATGGACCCAGTTATTTATATAGCGCGATTTTCTATAGTATGACGTTGCACTGGAACACAACTATTGTTATAGCAGAGCCCCTTGTAATTAGGAAGATAGGTGAAGTGTCGATATTTATCGCAATGAGGAGGGTGGGAGGGAAGTAAAATATATAAAAATAGGGAAATCCTACAACAGCTTCAGTTTTTTTTAGCCTCCTTACTTGACAGATATAATTGCATCAGAAGCCTTTCAGAGAAGGCTTACCTAGATGTTTCCAGAAATGAAGGAGATATATAACTTGGGCCTGTACTGATTTAAGTTTAGAAGAATGAGAGGATGTTTTAACAAAACACAATGTTTTGAAAACAGAACCAGCTCAATAGGCCAAACTGTTGCATGTGATCTTGTGGCATCTAAATGCTGTATTTGCCTAATTTCAAACTTATTTCTTAACTGCAATAAGATGAACGGTGAGCTGATCTACTGTTGGTGATGGGTGATTGAGAAATATGAAGTGGAATGTTATGCCTTAGCATCTTGTCTGCAGTTCCTGCTTTCTCTAACTGCTTATCCAAAGGATGAAATCTCAAATGCCCTTAGTTTTTGGTATCCTGGGCTTCAACCCTTATCAGCAACCTTTGCAGTTTGGGTTCCCCATGTTACCAATTGACCAGAATTCTTTTGTCATTTCTAAAATATTTGAAGGATATTTGTATGTGGGGACCAGGAATACAGAAAGGAAAATGTTTCAACAGCATCAAGTTATGGTTTTTCCTTTGTGCTCAAGACTGACATGCAAGAAATCAAATTTGGGAAATATCTATGTATACAACAAGAGAGGAGGGTGTTGATTGGTTGGTGGAGGTGGGGCAGGAACTGTTAATTGACAATATGGGAGTGGGGTAGAGGGGACATGGATGACCAGCCTCTCCAAGTGGAGAAGTCATTTACCAGGAGGCACAGATTTAAGGTGACTGGTCGAAGGATTATAGGGGCGTGAGGAAAAGTATTTTTTTTTTTTTTTGCTCAGGGTTGTGTGTGTGTCTGGAAGGGTCATGAAGACAGTCAATCCTTGCAGCATCCCTATGGGAATATCCTGACCAATCATAGTCTCTCCACATTGTCTGAGTTTATTCAGTTAATTAACATTGCCAATGCCACAAACATTAGTTTGTGCTGCATCTGTATACCACTACGGTGTAACCAATCATTACCCTTTTCTCTTGCTGTTTAAGTTGGTATTCCCTTTTTATGTTTGATTTCTTGCCCCTTCCAATCCTGATGCATGTGGGTCCCTTCATGTAAGGGAAAGAACATTGCTACAATGTGCCCTGTTTATTCCTGCCAAATAGACATTATCAACTTGAAAAGTGGATCCTATTTCTATTTTGGAAACTGATTTTCTAAACAAAGGAGTGAGATTTCCTGGTTGTCACCCTTGTTGTTTGCTAAGTGCAGGCTCTCTCTCACTCAACCCTTTCAAGTTGTTGTGAAACTAGAGTTTACTTAAAATAGATTTGACCAACATCTGTAATTTTTATTGTTGATGTTTAATATTCTTGTTTCATTTTACAGCTTATGCGGTTGGCATGATTTTGACATTTATTGTCCTGATTCTAACAAAGATGGCACAGCCAGCCTTGCTCTACTTGGTGCCTTGTACCCTTGTCACTTGTGCAGTGACTGCCTGGAGTCGAAAGGAAATGAAAACATTTTGGGCAGGAAGTGATTATGAGGTTAGCCAAATTCCTTAACTCCTCTTTCTATACATTTTTGTATAGAATATAATTAAACTTTTAATTATGAAAACACTTGTCTGAGTGTGTGCGGTAGTGAGTCCTCCTTGTGTTTTTACATTTTCCAAATTGTTTTATTATGCACTTCAGATCAGACATAAGCCCCTCCTCACCCCAGCTGATGGAAATTCTCCCTCACTACTGGGAATTTGTTTTCCATAGGCTTCCCTCTGAAACAAGAGGCCAGTGTTTATTTGCATGTTTTAGGGTGCTGAAAGATGCATTAGATAAGTAGACCCATTGCTTCAAGGTGGGACGTGCTGTCACTAGACGAATAATTCAGGGGTCCAAGCTAGTGTTCTGAAGCTTTGTTTGGGTTCAAATCTCACTTCAGTAGCTGGAATAAAAGAAAAGGAATTGAGGGCTACGGGGAGAGTGCGTGTAAGTGGAGTTGAAATGCCCATCAGCCATGATTCAATGGTGGAGTGGACTCGATGGGCCGAATGGCCTTACTTCCACTCCTATGTCTTATGGTCTTATGGAATTCAAATTCAGTCAATAAATTTTAGTAATCATGAGACTAATGTTGATTTTCTTTTTACGGCCAAAATCCACTGGATTCCCCAAATCCCTTTTAAACAAATCTGCAGACCTTTCCTGACCTGACCTACGTGTGACTTTAGACTTGCAGCAGTATGGTTGACTTTTATCTGCCCTCCGAGAACATCTAGCAAGATCTATCGAATTGCTGTAGAAAAATCAAAAAGGAATACAGCTGGTGGTTCGAGAAATTAGAAATGTACAGCACGGAGAACGGGTCCTTCGACCCAAGATGTAGTGACAAAACATAATGCCAAATTAAACTAATCTCTCCTGCTTGCCCTTGGTCCAAATTCCTCCATTCCTTGCATATTCATGTCTTTATCTAAAAGTCCCTTAAACACCCCTACGATGACTACCTCCATCACCACCCCTGGCAGTGCGTTCCACACTGCTTTTTTTAAAAAAAAAACCTGCCCCTCACATTCCCTAGAACACACACCTCACTTTCGCTCACGTTCACCACATTAAATGCACACCCTCTAGTATTAGACCTTGCACCTCCGGGGGGACGGGTAAACCTCTTCTGCAGTCTCTCCAAAGCCTCCAAATCCTTCTTGCAATGTAGTGACCAGCAAGTGTGGCCTAACTAAAGCCTATATGACATCCTGACTCTTGTACTTCATTCCCCAGCCAATGAAGGCAAGCATGCCATACACCACCTTTACCACCCTATCCACTTGCACGGCCACTCTCAGGGAGCTATGGACTGTAACACCAAGATCCTTCTGTACTTCAATGCTGTTCAGAGTCCTGCCATTAACTGTATACTTTTCCTTAACATTTGCTCTCCCAAAGTGCAGCACCTCACATTTACCCGGATTAAACTCCATCTGCCATTTCTCTGCCCGTAACTGCAACTGAGTTATGTCCTGCTGTATCCTTTGACAGCCTTCTACACTACCTACACTTTACCAATCTTTGTAATGTCAGCAAACTTACTAACCCACCCATCTACATTTTCGTCCAAATCATTTATATACATCACAAACAGTGGAGATCCCAGTATGGATCCTTGTGGAACACAGCTAGTCACGGACCTCCAGCCGGAAAACCTGCCTTCCACCACTACCCTCTGTTTTCAATGGTCAGGCCAGTTCTGAATCCATGCGGCCAAGCCACTGTGGATCCCATGTGCCTTAATCTTCTGAATGAGCTTACCATGAGGGACCTTGTCAAAACCTTTACTAAAATCCATTTAGACAACATCTATTGCTCTACCCTCACTGATCACCCTTGTCATCTCAAAAAATTCAATCAATTTAGTAAGACATGATCTGCCCTGCACCAAGCAGATGATGATGGCTCAACATTACCTCCGTAAGGGCAACTGGGGATATGCAACAAATTTTGTCCACCACTCAGAGATGAAAAGACCATCTTTACATCTGCATTAGATTGATGGGATGAAAAATTAACTTGGCAGAGTCTTGCCAATTTGTCGGTCATTGGCTACTTTCAAGTAGGTGTGAATGCATAGGATATTTGGTTTCAACCTCTTTACCTGTGTAGGGAAGGCTGTTAATATTCTATAATAGAACTGGGTACTCTTTGTACTACTCATTTTAAATATGTAATTGCTCAGCATGTTGTTCAGTCCAAATCCTGTTTTCAGCCAGTATGATAGAATGGGACTCACTGCATCCAAAATGTCCTGGCATTGTAGGTGAAATATTTGATGAATGGTTGAAAGTTCTGAATATTTGGACAGCATCATGGTGTGGAAATGGGGTCACTGAAAAATAATTTGCACCTGATCTCTCTAGGTTTTGGACGTCACCAGTGATGCTTTATTACAAGGTGTGATATACTGGTAATATTTACAGTAATTAAGCTATCTGCTTCATCAACATGAAGGTGCTTATAACCAGATTCTCTAAGTTCTCTGCTAAATATTCTTCTATTTATTTTTGTTGAAGGGTCATTATCTCAGCTTCAGTTCTGACTAATAAACTTACATTCTGCACTACTAAACTTTTCTGTTTACTTGGATGTGGTTAATTGTAATTCCATTTCTGATCTGTTGAATGTGCAACTGTTGAGTCATTTTTGGCAAAAGGAGCAAGTAGAATTGGTACCATTGCATAAATAGGATTACGGTATTCATTCTGACCATTTGGTAAATTCCTTTAGTTGAAAACTTCAAGCCTTTGGAACCTGTAATAAATTCAGTGTGCTGCAGGAAAAAGTAGACATGGTGATACTTGGCAATGTAAAGTCAGCACAGCCCTACCAGACCGTAGGGCTCTCCCGGAGAGAGATGACTGGTTGTTAAATCTGATCTTCTCCCCTTGCCAGAGGCTTGGTGACGTTGACAACTTCATGGTAACCTCAGCTGGTGTGGAAATTGAACCCATGCTGTCAGCATCAATCTGCGTCATGAATCCAGCCATCTTGAAGAATACCCACCATTTTAACTGGAGATCGTGCTAAGCACGCAGGTCTCTTTTCAGTTAAACTGGGAGTACCTGGGACCTAAACTGTATCCCAAATGTTGCCTTCATTGTGCGGCTTTGCTCTGGGAATGTGGGTGATGTCTCTAGCCTGGATGGGCAACAGTGAAGCCATTGGGCTTTGTTCATGTTGTCAGCCCACACACATTCATAACTTCCTGTGGTAGAATTGGAGCTCACTAACTTTGATAAACTGTCTCAGCGACCACACCACAACTTAGTACACTTTCAAAGCCTGTCTTACTCCAGTCTTCACTTGAATCAAGTTGTAAATTTTCCATAGAATCAAGCCATGTTCATTTAATGTCCCTATCTTAGTATTTGCTGACTTAATCCAGTAATATTTCAGATTCTGAGCTACATGGCTTGTTTGTGTTGCAAAGTCTGGTTTATATAAAAATAGCTTTTGATATTCAGAGTTTTGAGATTCTCTCTTTAAAATCCCTTTGGTAATTATCAGACAAAGCCAATGACTGGTACTGTGGCATTTATTTTATCAAAGTAGAACAAGCCGAGGAAGTTATTTGAGTGGGGTGCTGCTTGCTCTACCCTTTCTGCAAGCACTTTTTCAAACTGAAGAGTGTCCAGAATCTTGTTCTTAAGTATTTACAAAAATATGACTGTGATGGTGTATTTCTCAGGAACTATTTCTAAATCAAAATCAAAAGTACCAGTTTCCATCTTGTTCCAAACTTACTGTGAACAGAATTTTTCTACAGTTAGTTCACATTTTCAGTCTTGTGGTAAGTTGCTTTAGAGAATTTGAAAGGCAAAGATATTATTTTTGAAAACTTTGTTGGAAGATGAGCTGAATGTTGCTGTTCCTTCCCTAATTCATTGGCTTCTTTTCTCCCCCTCAGATGATGAACCAAGTTGGTACAACGAGTGAGGACGCAGTTGAGACTCACTGAGCCAGTGTCTGAATATTGCTTAAAAAATGATAGTTGCTTTCTTGTTTTCTAGTTTCCTTTAGAAAAATATTCTAGTACCAGCATCTGATAGCTGATGGCCAATAGCGTATCCTGACAATTTCTCTGATATGCACAAACTTCTACACTTGAACACTTTTTTTTATTTTGTAATTACTAATTTGCCAAAGATTTTCTTTTAATCGAATCTTTGAACTGATCATGCACTTTAACTACTTTAGTAACATTGCTAGATGTACTTCATAATTTCTAAATCATAGAGGATGCATAAAATATTTGGTCACATCTTTCTGTTGATGGGTGGCATGTCCCTGAGAGAAACCAAGTGCCTTGCATATCACCACCCTGTGAAGATGATCAGGGCAGTATCATGAGACTGGAAATTTTCCCTTAAAGTGACAGTTTATTTTAATACCTTTTGTTTTATATTTTCTCAATATTCTGCACATTTTGTGGTGACAGAAATTCTTCAATTTTGCCCAAGTTCTTCAGATAGGTTTGACCAAAGAATATTTTGAATGCTTGTTTGAATTGAGGGGTGATCACATTAATGTGATGCTGTGTAATGTTTGATTTATACCTAATTTTGATTATTGAAATGCATTCTGTAAAACAGGGTGTGTTAATGTTTATAAAGGAATTGTAATCCTTAACTGTGTGCTGCTGCACATGGACTGGAAAAACATGTAACTATGCAAAAAATTACAGTTTATTATTAAATAATTTAGAAACAAATCTGTTCTGGTCAATTTGTCTTGTCCTGTGTTTTGTCCAATTTCTGTTTCTAAATCAGTGATTGGATGTCTAAGTTTTTTTTTTTTAAAAATGGTTGGTTGTTGATCTGGGTGACAATAACAGAAATTGCATTTGCATTTTCAGCTACACATCACTGCTACACAGTGCACCTTCACATTGATGAAGAGTGCACCTCTGGTAAAGAAGAATCAGCAGTGAGCAGTATTTTCTGATCACCCAGCTATTCACACCATTACTCACTCAATGGAAATTTTCCAAATGTTTTAACAATGTATTATGAAGCTCGTCCTGAAATCTCAATTAAGAATTTCCTTTTTAATTAAAGCTATTCACATCTTAATTACTGCATAAGTAGCCAGATTTTGCTGCAGACTGATTTGATCTTGAGCAATGGAAGACAGAATTGTGTGGGGAAATCTGGCTTCTCTGTCTGAATTAGATAGAATCTATTAAAGATCTGCACTATATTAAATGAATTTATTAATATGAATCTGGAACACTAGCTAGGAAAAGAACTGACAGTGAAAGAGCAACATCAGAGGAGCAGGAAAGTTGACGTTTCAGGTCGGGAGCCTTCAGAAAACAGGCCAAAAGGGTCCTGATCCGAAATGTCAACTTTCTTGCTCCCCCTGATGCTGCCTGGCCTGCTGTGTTCTGCCAGCTCCACACTGACTATCTCTGACTCCAGCATCGGCAGTTTTTGCTATCTCTAATAGTGAAAGGTCAATTTTTGGATGTGTATTGGGAAGGATGTTATGAAAGAAAGATAAATGTGGAAAAACTTTGTGAATGGAGTACAGTAAATAAACCTTTTTGATTCTTGTTTTTCTATTGGATGAATAAGCTAACATGGTCTCTTGTATGCAAGTGCTTGTCTCCAGATTGAGGCTGCCACGTAAACTTAAAAACTAGTGTAAATCAGCACAATCACTCCAGTGCACTTCCATCAAAGACAGTAATTGGAAGTTGCTATCTATATGTTCTAGGTTATGATTAATCATAAAACTCCTTCTAAGTAACTGAAATATATTATTGAGCTGGCTGTCCTGTTTATGGGGGGGGGGGGGTGTCATCTTTTGAGGAAGTAATTTGTTTTACTGTTAAAATGGATGTTGTGTATCTATAGTTTATGTCCAGTAGAGGTCTCTAGAAGCATTTAACATCCAAACCTTGTTTTGAAACTGAAATAAGATTTGCTGATACAGACTCTTTGACTACCAGCCAATCAAGATATCAGCTTGGTGCTGTTTGGAAAAAGGTGCAGAAAATACACCGATGGATGAAAGTCAATTGTGTGTGCAACCATTTAGTGGCTAGAAGCTTTGCAAAAATGTGGGGTACTGTAAGAGACTTGCTCTCTAACAACAGCCTTGCTGTCATTGTATTTAAGACACCAGTTAGTCTGTCCAGTTCTAATGAAGGGTTACAAACCTGAAACATTAACTCCATTTCTTTCTCCACAGATGCCGCCTGGCTAGACAAACCTTATCTTCAGCAGTAATATCAGTTTTCGTAGCTGTTTTCAATTCTGCTGAAAAGGCACCAGAATCAACGTTAAATCTATTTTCTTCCCAGAGTTGCTACTAAACCTGCTGACTTTCATTAGCAATTTCTCTTTTATGTTTCAGATTTTCAGCATCTGCAGCTTTGTTTTATTTAAGGCCATTTTGAATCCACCTTACCACTTGTCCTTTGATCCCATGGCCCTGTTTTTCTAATCCATCTCCCATATGTGACCTTGTCAAAGCTTTGCTAAGGCCAATGCAGAAAGCATTATGCTCATCAATTTTCCTTGTTAGTTTTTTAAAAGAAAATGGTGAGGGCAAAAGGGGGCATGTAAGTGGGTAACTCTGAATTGCATGTTTATTAAAAGTCAGTACAGTGTGGAGCTGGAGAAACACAGCAGGTCAGGCAGCGTCACAGGAGCAGGAAAGGTCCTGACAAAGGGTCTAGGCCCGAAACATCGACTTTCCTGCTCCTCTGATGCTGCCTGACCTGCTGTGTTCCTCCAGCTCCACACTGTATCCAATTCTGACTCCAGCATCTGCAGTTCTTGCTATCTCCAATGTTTATTCAAAGTTCTGCTTGAGCAGTTGACTGAAATAAATCAGTCTTGTTTAAATCCTTATTGAAAAGAAACTGAAGTACAATATATTCGGATATTCTGTGATGGTGTAACAACTTGGTACCGGAGTAAAGCAGGACAAGCAGTTCTCTCTCCCACCATGTGTTTTGCAACAATTGAGAAATACTTTGGGATGTGCATCTGAGTCATAAACTTCCTTGCTGCTGTTCATGTAGTGTTTCTGGCAAGTGTAAATACTTTAATCAACCTGTTTAGAGATATTATGACATCTCTGGAACAGATGGAACCTGAAAGGTAGGACATTACCACTGCACCACTAGAGCTTGTTTGTGTGTTGTGTATGTTTGTGGATATCAAACAAAGCTGGGATCCAAATTTAATTGGATGCTGCTCATCTCTTGAATGAACCTCTACACACTCTGGTATTATGAAGTACTTGACCTTAGAATCTTCAGCACCAGTTAACCTGTAGCCCAATGCAGGGGAGAGGCAAATTGGAAGGTGGACTACTTAAAGTACCCACTCTGAAAATCTTTTAGCAGAAAGTGGCCTACTTCCTGAATAATAAGTGTGAATGAAGACAGCTGTATATTATGGAAGAGAGGAGCTGATTCCGCAACACACGGCCTGGTGCTTGGTTAAGATCCAGACTGTGGAAGTACGGTATTAAGGCTGGCAGTAAGCCATGTTGTTTCTACAAACACGAGCAGAGAAATTTCCTGATTTAAACCTATAGAATGCCACTAGTGTGTACGCCCTCGCATCAAGGACATGAAGTGCCCTTGCAGTGAGTCTGCTAGTGACAGGTGCCATACAATAATGCGTGATTTAAATGCACCTCTTCTCCCACTTCCAGAGGGGATTAAAACGATGTATTATGTGGCTCCCCCAATGGCACATTTGGTAAGTGCACCTGAAAACTATAACCACCTTATTGTTTACATATAGGTACAACAGCTGAGTAAATATAGTTATCTAACAAGTTTCAAGCATTCGTCGTGTGCAGAATAACATTGGGAAATGTTACAGTCTTGTAATCTAATTATATGGCTATGATATGAACAGATTTCAGACAACTTGCATAAACTCCCTTTACATAGTACAATATCCCACAGAGACCTCAGGAGTGTTGTAAACAAATATTCTGATAGTCGCATGCAATTATGGGCAGATGACCAAAAGCTGGGTCAAAGGAAAAGGTTTGAAGGACGGATTTCAAGGAGGTATGTGAGGTGGTATGATTCAGGTGGATGGGGATTGGGGGGAATGGTAGGGTAAGGGTTTTCAGGAGAATTCCAGAGCAGAGGACCTAGCAATCTGAAGGCACAGTCCCACTATTGGGACTATCATAATTTAGGATATGCAAAAATCCAGAATTGGAGGAATGTTGATTATGGGTCTGGGAGAGTTTAGAGATTAAAATTGGTTGAAGCAGGATTTTAAATTGAGGTGTTTAACTGTGACCTAGTATAGGTCAGAGTGAGGGGTATTCCTAGTGTTCAGATTACGTCTCCACTGTAGCAGTTTATAACTGTTTATATCAGTCTCATCGCTGGATTATAACTTGTCTAAACCTCAAATTGTGATTAAATGATACACCTGGGATCATCAACTCCCTTTTTTATTTTCTTGGTGACAGATCATTTGACCTTTTTGCATTCAGTGCAACAATTCATGCAAAATAAAGTTTCCTTTTTGATGGAATATTTAGGAGTGGGAATAGTGGATTACAGATCAATGAAGGAGGGGATGGATTGGTGTGATTCGCATTACTGCAGAGATTTACCTGTTGGGGAGGAGGGTGCAATTGTTTCTTGTGTGTGTGTAAACGCTACAGTCTTTTTTTAAAAACTCATCCTTCAAATCCTTTCTTGTGATATTGTCTACACCCTTCTTATGGTGGCCCTTTTTTTTGTTCTCTGCCCCACATCTGGTTCATTTGCTGAGGTCAGGTTTCTGAGATACAATGATAACCCAGAAAGACATGGGTTAAATGTACTTGGGGTGGATTAACTGATATTTTAGTTACATTGGAATTGTTTTAATACATTAATTGTCTGTGATACAATACCTCCTAAAATTTGGTTATTATTCACTTTTTTTTAAAGAAAACTAGCAATTCACCCACAACAAATTTCTGCATGGAATTTTCTGTATGTACAATAAAATGAAATTATAAAATGGAGGCTTCACAATTTGAAACAAAAATATGCTACAGCAGAAAACAATTTGTGGCTATCACGGTACCTAGACGTTTGAAATCCTTGGGAGTTTGAGGGTGGAGGGGTTTGGCAGAGGTGTTGAGGATGGGA